>NW_026847882.1:33684623-33935384 GCF_025583915.1 Anolis sagrei ordinatus | reverse complement strand
TTTTGAAGTGCTGCGGTTCCAACTGTGCTGTACATTCTAGTAATGTCTCATCCCAGAATGTCCTGCAAAGGAGCAGTTGTTTTGAAGGCAGGCTCTTATTGGTAGGTTTACAAAAGCATTGTATTAGATGTCTTATGAGAATGCAAGCATTCTGTAAGAGGACAGCTTAATCAGATTTTGTTTCTCAGGTGTACTATATTTTAATTATTATTATTATTAATAATAATAATAATTATTATTATTATTAATTACCCATATTTTCTTACAGCTTGAATCTTTAAAATGCATCAATAAAGCAAATAATAATAATAATAATAATAACTGGAGGTTAAAAGATATACAGAAAAAAGAGGATTGGTTAAATAAAGTGTTAGAAATTATGAACATGGACAGGCTTACATACTGGCTCACACCTAATCAAGGATTGCCTAAAAAATACACTAACTGGGACCTTGTAAAAGACTATTTAAAACAGATGAAGATTGACCTCAATTGTTGAAGCTATCCAATCCTTAGAGAAGAAGTAGATGGAGGGGCAATGGCTGAATCAAAATATAATTTCAAATATTTTTTAAAGACTATCGGAAGTAAGAAGTAAGTCAACAAAAACATTTTGGTTTTTTTCTCTCGTTTTTTCCCCTTATTTTTATTATTTCTTACCTATCCTCTGTTTTCCTACTTTCTATACAAATAAATGTTCTCCCACTTTCATTGTACAACCTATAATCTACTTTTTCTACTCTATAGTCAATATGACAAAACTGCAATAAAATTATCTAAAAAACAGTAATAATAACAGCAACAATAATAATTGGTTGTGTTTCAAATAATAACAAAAATAAATTAATAATTATTCACCGATACATCACACAGTCCTAGACACTTGGGAAGTGTCCAACGTGTGATCCAATACGCTAGCTAGCATAGTGATCTTGTTTTATGTGTACTAATCTTGTGTTTCAAATAATAATAATTAAATAATAATAAGTTTTATTTGTTACTCACCACTCTTAACGGCTTGAGACAGGGAACGGCAAAGCCAAAACACATCAAGATAAAATACATACAAAAAAAAATTCAATATATCTAAACACATCATTATAATATATATGGGCCAAACCATTAAAAAAAAACACCCCACAAAAACCTGGATTGATTTATCTTTGGATTGGTGTTGGAAACACTTCTTGCGCTCCCAGCCATTTTGGGCTCTTGAAGTAGAGCAGAGGGATTGTGGCCATTTTTAATAGTGGATTACTGTCTAAGTCTTGTGAGGCTTGCAGTCAGGCTCTATTGAAAATGTCTGCTGACACTTTCCTCCACCTCAGTAACCCAAACTGATGATGTGCCACTTTCTTTGGGGTGTCCTATGGGGCTCCTGAATGGTAGCCTGAAAAAGAAAGTACAGAAGGAGGGGTGGCTGCATTTCCCTTTTAAGAGAAGGGTGAATGGGGTGGGAGCCTTGCTTTCAAATCCCTTCCTCTTGTCACTGCCTTTACATTACGTCCCACAATAGAGACAGAATAATTTTCTTGCTTCCTCCTGCCTTTTAAGTCATATTTTCGTCCGTTCCTCTCATTTGTATTTCTTTCTCTGCATTTACAGATTAGCAATGTACTTCAACTCCTCCCCCATAACTCTTAAAAAAAATACAGATTTTCTCTTTAGCCCTTTCTAAATAGGTTCCTTCTATGCATTTTTAAAAGATAAGGAAAATATTTGTTTGTTACATACCCCCATGTTTTACCTTCAAATTACAGAGCACAACATAATAATTTTTATTCCTTGGTGTCGTGTTTTTAAGGTATGTTCCTGGGGTTATTTGCTAGGCCTGGGCCATCCATGGTTCTAAATGGTTCTAAAGTACTTACAAAACGAAAGTTCTGGTGATGAAAATTTCCGAACTCTAACAAAAATTTCAAAATTTAATTATTATTTCATTATTGGTGATTTTTTATGATGGAACCAATTAGGAACTGCCATTTATAATGAAGTTTTGAAAGTTTTGTTGGAGTTCTGAAATTTTCATCACCAGAACTTTAGTTTTGTAAGTACTTTAGAACCATTTAGAACCATGGATTGACCAGGCCTATTATTTGCGGTACTGAGTCAGAAAATTGCACTGGATAGACTGCATCAGCTCTGGTTTCTTAGATAAAGTTATCATGATTCTTTATGGGTGAGGAGATGAGAATGGTAGATGCCAAATCTTCTGTATCTCAAAAACTAGAATTGACAGGGGGAAACTGGTTCCATTTTTGGAATTGGAAGGTTAAATTTACCCAGAAACAGGTCTAACATTTGAGGCTCTGAAATGTGTATTGGCCACTGTTATCTGAGGGTCATACCAAAATCCGTCATTTTATAAGCTTTCGACATATACATGAGGTTGACTTAGACATAAGAGCCTCTGGTGGTACAATGGGTTAAACTCTTGTGTCGGCAGGACTGTTGACCAATAGGTTGGCAGATTGAATCTGGGGAGTGGGGTGAGCTCCCGTCTGTCAGCTCCAGCTCCCCATGTAGAGACATGAGCGAAGCCTTCCACAAGGATGGTAAAACATCAAAACATCCGGGCATCCCCCGGGGCAGCATCCTTGCAGACGGCAAATTCTCTCACACCAGAAGCAACTTGCAATTTCTCAAGTCTCTCCTGACACTCACACACACACTTACTTTACTTAGTTGATCCCTCATTGTCCAAGTAGGATTGTCTTCCAAGATCAGTGTCCTGGCGGTGAGTCCGTAGGTGACTGTGGAGCCCTATTCTTGACCTGCATGTTCTCAGTGAGGGCATTGGTTTCCAGGTGGAAGGCGTCCCGGTCAGGGTTGGCTTGATGTGCCTTCCTCTTGGCACGTTTCTCCCTTTTGCCCTTCATTTGTGCCTCTTCAAATTCTACAGCACTGCTGGTCACAGCTGACCTCCAGCTGGAGCGCTCAAGGGCCAAGGCTTCCCAGTTCTCAGTGTCTATGCCAGAGTTTTTAAGGTTGGCTTTGAGCCCATCTTTAAATCTCTTTTCCTGCCCACTAACATTCCGTTTTCCATTCTTAAGTTTGGAATAGAGCAACTGCTTTGGGAGACGATGGTCGGGCATCTGGATGGCGGAGGGCCATCGCTTCAATGCTGGTGGTCTTTGCTTCTACCGGCACGCTGACATTTGTCCGCTTGTCTTCCCAAGAGATTTGCAGGATTTTCTGGAGGCAGCACTGATTGAATTGTTCTGTAGACTGTCCATGTTTTGCAGGCGTATAGCAGGGTTGGGAGGACAATAGCTTTATAAACAAGCACCTTGGTATCCCTACGGATGTCCTCTGCTTCATTCGGAAAAATGCTGCACTTGCAGAGCTCAGGCGGTGTTGTATTTCAGTGTCAATGTTGACTTTGGAGAGGTGGCTGCCAAAGTAGCGGAAACGGTCAACATTTTCTAATGTTACATCATTAAGCTTTATTTCTGGCATTGGAGAGGGGTTGGCTGGTGACCACTGGAACAGCACTTTGGTTTTCTCGATGTTCAATGACAGGCCAAGCTTCTCATATGCTTCTGCGAAGGTGTTTAGAGTGACTTGAAGGTCTTCTTCTGAATGCGCACAGACGACACAGACACAAACTTAGACATGAGTATATCAGGTATGCATTTTCAGCGTGCAAGTTTCATTTTTCCCTTTTTCGTTTTGCACAGGTGCGCATCCAGACGGTGCCGGCCTCCCATCTCCAACAGGGAACAGTCTCTGGTTCGGCCAAAGCGGTCTCCACGGTGGTCGTCACCGCTGCCCCGTCTCCAAAACAGACCCAAGACCAGCAGTAAATCCAGCTACAAAACAACAATGTATTACAATGAGTTATTTTGTCCCTTTCTCTTCCATTTCTGTCCAGCTTGGAGTCAGACATGACCTCTGCAAGGGTTCCTGATGCATTGAAAGCATCTGTGGGATATATTTGAGCCTTGCTTTGACTCAGAATCTGCAGAGACTCCGAACACATAGTGGTGTATTCTAAATGGCCTTAACATCTTCATATTTGGGTTAAAGCAGGCACGGGCAAGCTTCAGCCCTCCAGGTATTTTGGACTTCAACTCCCACAATTCCTAACAGCCGGTAGGCTGTTAGGAATTGTGGGAGTTGAAGTCCAAAACTGTACTTTTCCCTGTTTTAAAGGCAGAATTTCAAAGAAATACATATTTAGAAAGATGTGTCTCTCCTTCAATTTGTTTCTTGACACAGAAGGAGGTTCTTGTCTCAACAAAGTGTGGTATTTATTGCCTAACCTGCTAACAGACTCCGCTTGAGTTTTTCTAATGTCTTCTTTCACATTAAACATGCTTTAATTTTGAAAAAAATATATATTCTGCATTTCAGGATGTCTTAGGAAAGGCTTCAAGTGAACACCGGAGGGATTTTTTCTTGCTTAACATCTAGGTATCTGGTAAAAAATTAGCTGAAAATATCTTGTTACTATCTGACATCTAAGGAAAGCGATGTTTACACACTTTTACTATTTATTTTTTAAAATATTAAATAAAAAAAACATATCAGTGGAGACAAGCGGATGCCTAAACTTTATGCAGTTTCGTTACAAATGCTTGACCTTCTGTAAACGGATTTCCAGCAAAACAGTATATACCGAATTAATACTATAATCCTGTTGAAAGCCTTAAAAAGAATATACTGTTCATGTTTCTTACCCCAAAGTTTAATGCCACAGATTTTCCGGTATTTCTTCCAGCCAAACAAACCCAGTTCACCGAGTGGTGTCTTGCCTTCCAAGAATTTGCTGGAGAGCAAAAATGTTCAGCATGTGGCCCAGCAATATGGGTTCTTTTGCACTTTCAGCGTATTTGAAGACTATTTGCTCCCAACAGTTTAAAAGTAGTGTGTGTGTTTGTGTGTGTGTGTGTATGTATACCCTGTTTCCCCAGAAATAAACCCTAGCATTATTTTTACAGGATTTTTGAGGTTGTGACCTCACAACTTCTGAGGGTGCCTGCCATAGATGCAGGCGAAACATCAGGAGAGAATGCTTCCAGATCATGGACACACAGCCCAAAAAATTTGCAGGGATGTGGCCCCTGGAGCTCTTTTCTCGGGCCCTCCTCTTTCTGACCATCCTATCCTTCCTTCCTTCTCTTTCCTTCTTACTTCCCTTCCTCTCTTCCTTCCTTTCCTTTTGTCTTTTCTTCACTCCCTTCATTCCCTTCCAGCCTTCTCTTTCTCTTTCCCTTCCTTTCTTCTCTTTCCTTTCTTCTTTTGTCCTAGAAGATGTTTAGCTGGGAGAAGAGAAGGTATACAGAGAACATGAGAACCATGTTTCAAGATTTTAAAGTGTGTCCCATTGAGGAGAAGGGGGAAAACTGACTTTCTGCTGTTTTTTTATTTATTTATTTCGGGGTTCTTTTACCCCGCCCTTCTCACCCCGAAGGGGACTCAGGGCAGCTTACAAAAGCAAAGGCACAATTTGATTCCTGCATCACAGAACAATCAAAACACAAAATTACATCAATTCACAGTTAACAACAATTCATGCATTATACCAATAAAATCAATAAAACCCAATACAAACCCAATTCCTCCTCCTACATGGTCAGCGTTCGCTATCTCATAGTTCTAATTTTCAGTTCCAGTTCGTCAATCCTGTTGGTCTTACTCGCCTGATTGTCTTATTTAGAGATCAGGGCACAAGGAAGCAATGGTTTCGTGTAGGAAAGGATCTTGATAAAATAGTGTAGAGACATCACATTAGCAACGAAGATCCGCATAGTAAAAGCAATGGTATCCCCCGTAGTCACCTACGGATGTGAGATCTGGACCATAAGGAAGGCTGAGCAAAGGAAGATAGATGCTTTTGAATTGTGGTTTTGGAGGAAAGTTCTGAGAGTGCCTTGGACCGTGAGAACCAGTCCATACTTCAGGAAATAAAGCCCAACTGTTTACTGGAGCGAAGGATATTAGAGGCCAAGATGAAGTATTTTGGCCACATCATGAGAAGACAGGAAAGCTTAAGGAAGACAATGATGCTGGGGGAAATGGAAGGAAAAAGGAAGAGGGGCCAACCAAGGGCAAGATGGATGGACGGCATCCTTGAAGTGACTGGCTTGACCTTGAAGGATCTGGGGGTGGTGACAGCTGACAGGGAGCTCTGGCATGGACTGGTTCATAAAGTCACGAAGAGTCGGAAGAGACTGAACAAATGAACAACAACAAGGAAACAGATTTGACTGGAAAGACTAGGAACAACTTCCTGAGAGTAAGAGCTGTTGGAGAGTGGGATAGGCTGCCTGGGAGCGTGGTGGAGTCTCCTTCTCTCGAGGCTTTTCTGCAGAGGCTGTCTGTCAGGAGTGCTTTGATTGTGCCTTCTTCCATGGTGGCGGTTGGACTGGTTGGCCCTTGGGGGTCTCTTCCAGCTCTAGGATTCTATATTAATTTATTTTATTTATTTACAGTATTTATATTCCGCCCTTCTCACCCCGCAGGGGACTCAGGGCGGATTACAGTGTACGCATATATGGCAAACATTCAATGCCAATTTGACATACAACGTATACAGACATACACAGAGGCTATTTAACTTTTTCTGGCCACCAGGGGAGCTGTCGCTTTCATCGTCCATCTGCGACACTGATGAAGTACTTCCGCATTCCCCGCATGCTTTTGCTGGAGTGCTTTTGCTGGTCTTTTTTATGGCCTCATAAATTAGTTAATTGAGCCTCCCCACACAAGGTGGTACCTAATTTTCCTACTTGACAGATGCAACTGTCTTTCGGGTTGCAAAGGTCGACAACAGGCTACACAATTGGTTGGAAGCCCACTCCAACCCGGGCTGGCTTCGAACTCATGACCTTTTGGTCAGAGTGATCTTAATGCACGCGACACTCAGCCAGTTGCACCACAGTCCCGGTGCGAGCAGGCAATATGAGGTCTAATGGATACACTTTTTCTCTCCCATTCACTATCTCATCCTGACCAAGGCTAACCCTTTTGGGATGCAAACGTTTCCCATCTTTCCTTCACTTTCTGCCCCGAAAGGGAAGAGGAAGGGGAGGAAAGGGCAGGGAGGGGGCTTGGGGAGAACCCCCTCCCTCTTGGCCCACCCAATCCATTCTGGCCCACCATATGGCCCACAAATTAGAAAATCTGCCCATGCCTGGCTTAGATATTTTTTACCCCAAAGGATTGGTGAGGAACGTTAATCCAACTCTCCTGCATTCTGAAACCTAGCCTGTGCCACACACTTAGTAAAAACTTGGTATTTTAAAGATTTCAGTAATATGGTATACATTTTCAGGAACTACAGCCACCGTTTTTAAAATAAAGTCTCGTTTTTAAGATATCACAGTGCATTCCTGTTTTGCCTTTTGCAGTGGTTGACAGGGCTACACCTTTACAGTCAGTTGATAGTATTGTTTATTGACTTAAAAGCAAAGGTCATCACGGAACAGTATTTGCCATTCAATATTAATCATATCTGCAGGGCTGTGGGGAGATTACAACCCATGTTGGTTTGAATACAGCTCCCGTCAGCCTCTTCCTTAACCGAAAGCACATTGTGGTAACCAAGCTCTGTCGCTTTCTATAAAAATAGATTTTGCAGAATCTGGTGCACATTGGGCTGGATTCTGAGCATTGGAGCATCAGGTCGGCGGCACCTGAAACAGCTAATTTGGGGGGACGGGGCGGAGAGAGAAGCCTCTCGATGGATTAATGAACAGATAATTCCTGAAAAACAATGGCTGTCACCTTCCATTTTCTTAACAGCCCTCCCCAATCTGTTATTGATATACTTTGCACTGCAGTCACACTAAGTTTGCTGAGCAGAGAAGATGATAACTGTAGTCCAAACTTATTAGTATGTATACTATTATTAGGTGGAAATACACTTGAAGAGGGGTTCTACAGTCAAGAAACCTCATCTCAGTGTTGAGGATGGTAGTGAGGTATGTGAGGATGCTTGCCATAGATGCAGGCAAAACGTCAGGAGAAAATGCCTCTAGAACATATAGCCCAAAAAAACCTACAACAACCCAGAAAGTACTGTGTTTTCGGATGGTCTTTGGCGACCCCTTTGAAACCCTCTCATGACCCCCAGGTTGAAGAATGCTGGCCTAAGTAAAGTAAGTATTTACACAATGCTAGCCAGGTGGTTTGGCTCTTACTACTTGCTGCCCTGATCCTTACTTGTTGCTTAACTTACTTAACTTACTTGTTACTTAAGAAATGATAGAAACTCTTAACAGTTTTAACCCCCAAACCGTCCCTTTGCTTGGTGCAAAGAGGGAGGAAGGAATAGAGCAGTGTTTCTCAACCTGGGGGTCGGGACCCCTGAGAGGGTCGTGAGGGAGTGTCAAAGGGGTCACCAAAGACCATCAGAAAACATAGTATTTTCTGGTCGTCATTGCGATTCTGTGTGGGAAGTTTGACCCAATTCTATTGTTGGTTGAGTTCAGAATGCTCTTTGATTGTAGGTGAACTATAAATCCCAACAACTCCAACTCCCAAATGTCAAGGTCTATTTTCCCCAGACTCCACCAGTGTTCACATTTGGGCATACTGAGTATTCATGCCAAGTTTGGTCCAGATCAATCATTGCATGAAGCCACAACACTCCTCTGGATATAGGTGAACTACAACTCCCAAACTCAAGGTCCATGCCCACAAAACCCTTCCAGTGTTTTCTGAGGTCATGGGAGTTCTGTGTGCCAAGTTTGGTTCAATTCCATCACTGGTGGAGATTCAGAATGCTCTTTGATTGTAGGTGAACTATAAATCCCAACAACTACAACTCCCAAATGTCAAGGTCTATTTTCCCCAGACTCCACCAGTGTTCACATTTGGGCATACTGAGTATTCGTGCCAAGTTTGGTCCAGATCCATCATTGCATGAATCCACAGTACTCCTCTGGATATAGGTGAACTACAACTCCCAAACTCAAGGTCCATGCCCACAAAACCCTTCCAGTGTTTTCTGTTGGTCATGGGAGTTCTGTGTGCCAAGTTCGATTTAAATCCATCACTGGCGGAATTCAGAATGCTTTTTGATTGTAGGTGAACTATAAATCCCAGCAACTACAACTCCCAAATTACAAAATCAATCCTCCCCCTCCCCCAACCCCACTAGCATTCATATTTTGGGCATATGGGGTATTTGTGCTCAATGTAGTCCAGTGAATGAAAATGCATCCTGCATATCGGATATTTACATTACGATTTATGTTGTTGTTCATTCGTTCAGTCGTCTCCGACTCTTTGTGACCTCATGGACCAGCCCACGCCAGAGTTCCCTGTCGGCTGTCACCACCCCCAGCTCCTTCAAGGTCAGTCCAGTCACTTCAAGGATGCCATCCATCCATCTTGCCTTACCTTTGCCTTACCATCCATCCATCTTGCCTTACCTTTTGCCTTACCTCTGCCTTACCATCCATCCATCTTGCCTTACCTTTTGCCTTACCTCTACGATTTATAACAGTAGTAAAAGGACAGGTATCAAGTAGCAACGAAAACAATCTTATGGTTGGGGGTCACCACAACATATGGAACTGCATTAAGGGGTCACCACATTAGCAAGGTTGAGAACCACTGGAATAGAGGGAGGAATGGGCATTTCCTCCTCCTCTTCCTCTCACCTGTTGGGAAGGAGGGAGGGAAGGGGTGGGGCTTGAGGCCAGGTAACTCCTGCCCCACCTTGAAACTCCCCACCCTCCTGCAAGACGGAAAAGGAAGCGGCTCAAAGAAAGAGGCACAGAAAGAGGAGGAAAGGATCTCTCTCTCTCTGTGTCTTTCTTGGGGAAGGAGCCCCATTCCGACGAAGACCGGATGTGGAGGGAGGGGCCCCAGCCTGCCTTTTGGCTTCTTTAACCAAGTTCCAGCTCGCCCAAGGCTTCTGGCTAGACGCTGACCCCGAATTCGGAATTGTCGGGTTTTCTGTTTTTCCCCCGGAAGGATCCCTTTTTGGGTTTTGCTTGTTTTGGATTCTGTTGGGGAACTTGTTGCTTCTCTCTTGCTTCTTCCTCCCTCCCTTCCTCCCTTCCTGCCCAAGTGGCCTTCTTTCTTTCTTTCTTTCCAAGGAGAGCAACCCCCTCCTCTCCATGAAGGATTACAAGAAGCCCCCCAACGAGAGGAAAATGAACATTTACCACCCGCCGCCCGGGGGCAAAGGGCAGGGCTTCCACTCCGGCCTCAAGTACAGCAACCAAACAGAGGTAAGGCTAAGGGCCTCCGGGTGGAGGGTGATAACTTTGGAACAGTGTGTGTGTGTGTATAAACTTTGGAACTATATATATATATATATATACACACACACATACACACACAAGCTGTACCCGCCACGCGTTGCTGTGGCCAACCTTCCCTCCCTCTTTCTCTACTTCTTTCTTTCTTTCTCTCCTTCCTTCCTTCCCTCTTTCTTTCCTTTCCTCTTTTTCTTTCCCTTCTTCTGCCTTCCTTCTCTACCTGTTTCTTTTCTCGCCATCCTTCCTTGTCTCCTTCCTTCCCTCCCTCCCTCTTTCTCTCTTTCATTCCTTCTCTCCTTCCTTCCCTCTTTCACTTTTTCATTTAATTCTCTCCCTCCTTCCCTTCCTTCCTTCTCTACCCTTCTTTACTTCCTTCTCTCTTTCCCTTTCTCTCCCTCCTTCTATTTCCTTCCTTCTCTCCTTCCCTCCTTCTTCTCTCCTTCCCTCCTCCTTCTCTCCCTCCTTCCTTCTCTACCCTTCTTTACTTCCTTCTCTTCTTCCCTTTCTCTCCCTCCTTCTCTTTCCTTCCTTCTCTATCCTTTTTTCCTTCCTTCTCTCCTTCCCTCCTCCTTCTCTCCCTCCTTCCTTCTCTACCCTTCTTTACTTCCTTCTCTTCTTCCCTTTCTCTCCCTCCTTCTCTTTCCTTCCTTCTCTATCCTTTTTTCCTTCCTTCTCTCCTTCCCTCCTCCTTCTCTCCCTCCTTCCTTCTCTACCCTTCTTTACTTCCTTCTCTCCTTCCCTTTCTCTCCCTCCTTCTCTTTCCTTCCTTCTCTATCATTTTGTCCTTCCTTCTCTCCTTCCCTTTCTCTCCCTCCTTCTCTTTCCTTCCTTCTCTTCCTTTTTTCCTTCCTTCTCTCCTTCCCTCCTTCTTCTCTCCCTCCTTCCTTCTCTACCTTTATTTCTTTCCTTCTTTCTCTCCCCTTCTTCTTTCCCTTCTTCTCTCCCCCCTTCCTTCTCTACCCTTTCTTTCTTTACTTCCGTCTCTTCTTCCTTCCTTCCTTCCTCCTTTCTGTGTATGTGTTTTGTATGTGTATGCATATATGTGTGTATATACGTGTGTTTGTGTATATATATGTGGTTTTGTGCATGCGTTGTAATGTAGTTTTTGCTTTTTTAAGTCCCTTCTGCTGTGTTTTTCAGTGTTTTTATGAGTGATGGTCACTTGTTGGCCTGAGAGGTGTCTTGTGTCCAAATCTGGTGTCAATTTGTCCAGTGGTTTTTTAGTTATGTTAATCCCACAAATGAACATTACATTTTTATTTATATAGATACATAAAACTTTGGATACATATGTAAACTTTGGAAGTATATATATATATATATATATATATATATATATATATATATATTAGCTGTCCCCTGCCATGCATTGCTGTGGCCCACTCTGGTGGTCATGGGAGTTCTGTGTGGGAAGTCTAGCCCAATTCTATCATTGGTGGGGTTCGCACCTCCACGGTGCCTTAAAACATACCACATTAGTTAAAACATCCGTTAAAAATTAAAACATAATAAGCATAATAAAAATACATTTCAATGAATCATAGAGTCGTAATCTAAAGGCCAATCCCGTAGTCAATTTGCACATATTCCATGCTAACATTACTGCACTGCTCTATTTTTCAAATGCCTGCTCCCAGAGCCAGGTTTTGACTGTCTTTCTAAACACTGGGATGGAGGGGGCTGCCCTGATATCACTAGGGAGGGAGTTCCACAACTGAGGGGCCACCACTGAGAAGGCCCTGTCTCTCGTCCCCACCAGTTGTGCTTGCAAAGAAGGTGGGACTGAGAGCAGGGCCTCCCCAGATGATTTTAATCTCGGAGATGGTTCATAGAAGGAGATATGTTCAGATAGATTTTCAGCCTTGATATTCTGGGTTATATGGCTGTGTGGAAGGGCTATTAATCTGGTGGGTAAGGGCTCAGTAGAGTAGATCGAATCAGTTGCTGCGAAGTGAGTCAACACAAAGCTAACTCATAGGCCTACTTTAGTCAAGCTGACAATAGGCTTGTGAGTTTTTTCTTCCTCCTTTGTTGGTTTCTTTTTCCAGTGAATTGTTTCCTTAAGTGGCTTTCTGCAAACTTGGAAAAGTGAGTGGATTATTTTGTGTGTGGAGAAGAGGGAATATTGCCCTGTAAACATGCTTCTTGGAGCTCTATCTTTGTTGGTTGCTTATCTGGAGGCAAGATGAACTCTACGCAACAGGTCCCACTCTCGGGCAAAACATATCAAAGTCTAGTTGGCCCTCCATAGCCACAGATTCTGCGTCTACAACTTCAACCTTTCACAATATTTTACAAAATCCCTCCCAAAAAACTCATCTTAGATCTGCTGTTTTATATAAATGACACTGTTTTATTGTATACTAGCTGTCCCCTGCCACACGTTGCTGTGGCCCACTCTGTGTAGATGTGTTTTGTGTGTGTATATATTTGTGTGTATGTGTATATATATGTGTTTACATATATATATGTGGTTTTAAGCATGTGTTGTAGTGTATATTTTTTTTTGTTTTTTTGGCTTTTAAAGTCTCTTCTGCTGTGTTTTTCAGTGTTTTTATGAGTGATGGTCATTATGTTAATCCCACAAACAAACATTACATTTTTATTTATATAGATCATAGGACTTGAGTACAGGCAATCTCCAAGTCTCCAAATTGGGATCTGTAGATTTGCCCTTAAGTTGAATTTGTATGTAAATCAGAACAGATACACTTTTGAAGTGTATCTCCAGCCTAGATCTATATAAATAAAAAAATAATGTTCGTTTGTGGAATTAACATAATTCAAAAACCACTGGATGAGCTGACACCAAATTTGGACACAATACACCTATCAGGCCAATGAGAGACCATCACTCATAAAAATACCGAAAAACACAGAAGAGACTTAAAAACCCAAAAAATAAAAATTATATTACAATGCATGCGCAAAACCACACACACAAACACACATATATATTTATATGCAAACACACATATACACATATGCACAAATATATACACACATATATACGCACACGAAACATACACACAGACTGGGCCACAGCAACGTATGGCAGGGGATGGCCATATATGTGTGTGTGTATATGTAGGCCATAGTTAGCTAGTAGCTAGCACTATATATATATGCATATGTGTATGTATTGCTGTGGCCTAGTCTGTTGATCTGGAAAATAAAGTAATGAGAAAGTGTTGGGGATGGCCAGTGTGTATATATGTGTGTGTGTGTGTGTGTGTGTGTATTTATATGTATTATGTGTGTGTATATACAGTAGAGTCTTGCTTATCCAACATAAATGGGCCGGCAGAATGTTGGGTAAGCGAAAATGTTGGATAGTAAGGAAGGATTAAGGAAAAGCCTATTAAATGTCAAACTACATTATGATTTTACAAATTAGGCACCCAAACACCATGTTTTACAATAAATCAACAGAAAAAGTAGTCCAGTACACAGTAACATTATGTAGTAATTATGTATTTATGAATTTAGCACCAAAACATTGCAATGTATTGAAACAGCTGTGGATCTGGGCGGGAGGCAGGCTGCGTTGGATAATACAGAACGTTGGATGAGCGAAACTACTTTCTCTGTGTATACATGCACACACAAACTTTGGATGGCATAGGGAAGGGTTAACACCCCTGCAGTGTTTGTTTTGCTCTCTGTGCCTCTCTTCAGAAGATTTCACCTCACTTTCTGTCCCTGTGAGAATTGGATTTTGAAAAAAATGTGGAGATAAAGATTGGTGACAGAGTTTCAGTGGAGACACATTTTCCCCAAGATGATAATTCTTTCAGGAGTGAATTTCCCTTCCGAGGGGTAGATTTCTCTCGTTTCCTGTTGTCTCACCCCTGTGTGTAACTATGAGTCATTTGTATGTTTGTAATTCAGGAACTGCCTGTATCTACAATATTGGTATCCATGAGATCCTGGAAGCAAACCCCAATGGATACCAAGGACCCATTCTTAGCCATTCACAAAAATAAAAGTACAGAAGGGACAGGATTTCGCCTGCTGTTTGGCTTCAGGATATGCTGCTTTAAGCGGGTAAACATCTGAAGCAGCAGAAATGTGTGTGTTTTTAGAGGTATCATGTGCAATATGGCAATATGTCATTGTGAAGCTATAAAAAAAGTGTTAGACAACATTTAGTCTGTAAACGGATCTGCATGTGGATTATTGGGGGTTTCCTGAAAATGCATTTGGTTGTTCAGAAATTATTTCCACTCTGGGCTTAGCTGGGTCCCAAACACGCTTGTCTTTAAACTTGAAAGTATAGCATAGAGCTACAAAAGAATGATGTGCTTCGATCATAGGCAACTATGCATGAAGCAGTCCCTTCTAATGGTTTTGGGACATTCTTTATAGCAGTGTTTTGGGGCATCTGATGGCTTTTCATCTTGCGTCTCCTCCCACAAGAAGTGTTTACAGACAGTGGAAAACAGTCAATGAGGTCCATGAGTTGGGGCAGGTTATCCATTACTGTTGTTGTTATGTGCCTTCAGGCCAACTTTGACTTATGGCAACCAAATCGTAGGATTTTTTCAGAGGAGGTTTGCCACCTCCAAGGTTTTCTCTAAGGTTAAGAGAGTATTACTTGCCCAAGGTCAACCTTGATCATCTGGTCCAACACTCAAAGTGTTCCATAATTCTGGATGTCCCTCCTGTTGCTGTCGTTGTGTTCTTTCAGGTCATTTCTGACTTCTGGCAACACTATCGGAGCTTATTTGGCAAGAGTTGTTTTGAGGAGATTTCTTTGGAGGCTAGGAGAGAGTGATGTGTCCAAGGCCACCCAGATGGTTTCCATGGCTGAGCATAGATTCGAACCCTGTTCTCCAGAGTCAACACTCGAACAACTATGTCTTGCTGGTTAATTAATAAAGCTGTCTATGATGTTGTGGTGGATTTTGAAAGGCAAGGGTGAGACTAGAGCCTGGGATCTTCTCTTAAGTCAGGTTGTCTGGTTGCTCACCTAGATGTGAACACCAAAATGGTTAAAAAAAGGGACTGCAATGAAAGTCACTTCTGGCTTTGAAAAGTAGTTTAGTATTTCTGATGTAAAGCAATGCCATGAAGTCACAACCTCGTGTCTTTTTTGGAGGCTTCTAAAAGCAGCAAGTCCCTCTTTTTGGCTAGTGAAGGCCAATTTGTTGGACCTGAACAGCCTCTTGAGCAGCGTTTCTCAGCCTGGGTTATTGCGATCCCTGGGGAGGAGGTCATGAGGGGATGTCAGAGGAGTTGCCAACAACCATCAGAAAACACAGTATTTTCTGTTGGTCATGGGGGTTCTGTGTGGGAAGTTTGGCCCAATTCTATCATTGGTGGAGTTCAGAATGCTCTTTGGTTGTAGGTAAACTATAAACCCCAGCAACTACAACTCCCAAATATCAAGTCTGTTTCCCCCAAACTCTACCAGTAGTCACATTTGGGCATATTGAGTATTTGTGCCAAGTTTGGTCCAGATCCATCATTGTTTGAGTCCACAGTGCTCTCTGGATGTAGGTGAACTACAACTCCAAAGTTCAAGGTCAATGCCCACCAAACCCTTCCAGTATTTTCTGTTCATCATGAGAATTCTGTGTACCAAGTTTGGTTCGGTTCCATTGTTGGTGGAGCTCAGAATGCTCTTTGATTGTAGGTTAACTAAATCCCAGCAACTACGACTCCCAAATGACAAAATCAATTAAGCAGTATTAATATTTGGGCGTATTGAGTATTTGTGCCAAATTTGGTCCAATGAATGAAAATGCATCCTGAATATCAGATATTGACATGAGAATTCATAACAGCAGCAAAAATACAGTTTTTAAGCAGCAACGAAAATAATGTTATGGTTGGGGGTCACCACAACTTGAGGAAGTGTAATAAGGGGTCACGGCATTAAGAAAGTTGAGAACCACTGCTCTTGTGGGTCATTTAAGACCCTCTTTCTGTAAGTGTTTTAATCCATCCTGAGATGTCCTCTTTGAATTGTGTCATGTGAAGTGTCAAAATACATTATCCACCTTGATCCAAAGTAAAGAGATGGTTATATTGAAACTGAAGCTTGCTGCGTGCCTCAGATGAAGAGGCCATTTCAGTGGAGGATTGGAGCAGACTGTGCTTTTTATGGGTTGGGGACTTGTTATGGCACCTTAAAGGTCGAAGTGTAAGTTGTGGTTTTTCTCCTCACTGATTTCCTTTTCCTGGCTGCACCGCAAAGGGTTAAGCTGCATTCTCTAGTTAACTTTTATGTCCTCCTAGTTGCTCTTATAGAAGTAGACTTTCCGGTTGGGCTGGTGAACCTGGGCAGAAGCTAAGTATTTGTCGGTTGGTGGGTGAGGTCAGTGGCAACCTCGGTATTCAGCGGAAGAGTGTGGGTTTTCTACCACCAAGCTAATTTGATCACTTAATTTTAATTAAGATCCTTGAAATTGGCGGCAACAATGTTCTTCAAATCCTGGCTGATAACTTGGTGGAATAGTGAAGGAGGAGCACATTTTCCTGCCTTGATATCAGTCACAGTGAAAACTCTAGACAGTTCTTCTGACGCTAGACAGGGATGTTTGTCTCGCAGTCTCTCTCTCTCTCTCTTGCCTTTTCTTCAAATCAGGAAGCAAATACTAAAATCTGTTTATGTCTTAAGGGTCCCTTCTGCAAAGTCATTCGTAGTTTTCCTTGGAGGCATACGCTGCTATTTTGAATTATGATACGTGTCCTAGAAAGCAAGCGTGGCGTAGTGGTTTGAGCCTTGGATGACAACAGTGGAGTGCAAGGCTCAAGATTAGCCATGGAAAGGAAACCCACTGGTTAACTGCTGGCACGTCACACTCTCTCAGCCTCAGAAGAACGCAAAGACAATAATAATAAATTTTAAGTGAAAGGCAGTCAAGAACCAACATTGAGGGAAGTCAATAGTAGTAAACTGCTTCAAGTGCAAAAGACAAGGAGTGAATACTGTAAAAACACAATCCAGAGCAGAAGAGAAAACTGGCGAAAGAAGGCTCTCAATTGACAGTGCCTGGGAAAAATTGAGAGCCAAATTGAGAAAGAAAAAACATGGCTGTGGCTCACAAATGGGACTTTGAAAAAGGAGACAGAGGGCCTGATTCTAACAGCCCAAGAACAAGCCATTACAACCAATGATATCAAAGCCAGAATTGAAAAGTAAATGACAGATCCCAAGTGAAGACTCTGCAAGGAAGCAGATGAAACAATAGATCCCATCCTCAGCTGCTGCAAGAAGATCGCACAGACAGACTACAAGCAGAGGCATAACACTGTTGCTCAGATGATTCATTGGAACTTGTACCACAAATACCACCTGCCTGCGACAAAGAAGTGGTGGGATCACAAGCCAGAAAAAGTTACAGAAAATTAACACGTCAAGCTATTTCAGGACTTCTGGATTCAGACAGAGTTTTTGAGCACAATACTCCTGACCTCATGATCATGTTAAAAAACAAAGTATGGATTGTTGATGTTGCAATCCCAGGTGACAGCAGGATTGAAAAGAAACAACTGGACATGATGACATGATATGAGGATTTAAAGATCTGCAAAGACTGTGGCACAAGCCAGTAAAGGCGGTCCCAGTGGTGATTGGCACACTGGGTGCAGTGCCTAAAGACCTTGGCCTGCACTTAAACACATTAGGCACTGACAAGATTACCATCTGCCAGCTGCAAAAGGCCACCTTACTGGGATCTGCATGTATTATTTGTCGATACATCACACAGTCCTAGGGAAGTGTCTGATGTGTGATCCAATACAACAGCCAGCAGAGTGTCTGTGGTGGATTCATCTTGTGGTGCTTCTAATAATAATAATAATAATAATAACAACAACAACAACAACAACTTTATTTTTATACGCCACCTCCATCTCCCCTAAGGGAGTCGGGGCCGCTTACAAAGGGACAAGCTCAGGGAGCACAAAGTTAAAAATATAACACAATAAGATAGCTTGAAAACAAATACAAATAAAAATATATAACAATAACATCATAAAAACCAGACAGATGGAATTGAACCAAACTTGTAACACAGAACTCCCATGACTAACAGAGAATACTGGAAGGGTTTGTTGGGTGTTGACCTTAAGTTTTGGAATTATTTATTTGTTTATCTCGTATCAAAAGCATTGCATAAATGAGTATAAAACTGATAAAAATAGAAGATGTGCGGCTAAATATCTTCTGACCAAAAATGGGCAACAGCAACTGCATTGTTTGTAGCCTCCAACAATTCTTCCTCTGTACATGAGGCAGGGCACAATGGACAAGCATACAGATGCAGAGTTGTCTGTTCTGCTCCACAGTCACACAAGGTATGGGATTCTTGTAGGTATTGCCATTTTGCCAGGTTGTCTTTTGATCTGCCTACTTCGCTTCTGAGTCTATTCAGGGACTTCCAGGTTGCCCATTCTTGGTTTGCCCTTGGAGGAAGACCCTTGTGGAGGGTCATCCAGTTGGGATTTCCTGATTTAGCTGCCCAGACGGATACTCTTGCTGTTGCTGGAGGGAGGAGTGGTAGTTCTCATAAAGGTTTCCCTTGATTTGAGTCTACTGGGAGGAGGCTGGTAGCCATGTAGTGGATGACTTTCATAGTGTTCAACCTTATTTCTCTCACATTTAGCAGCAACTTCCCGTTGCACATCGCGGGGGAGGGGGGGCAATGCCAGCTAGGTTGTAGAGTTTATCAACAGGTGTAGGTTTCATTCAATGCTATGTTCACCTGCTTTGCATGGGCAGATCTATACCAGACAGGGCAGGCATACCCAGCAGTTAAGTAAGACAAGGCCAGGGCTGATGTTCTTACTAATTTTGGGTCTACACCTCATGTGCTGGCAGTAAGTTTTCGCAGGATGTTATTGCGGGCAGCTACTTTGTGCTTGGTGTTCAAGCAGTGTTTCCTATATGCTAGTGTTCGATCTAAGGTAACACCGAGATATTTAGGGTGGAAACAATGTTGAAGTTTTGGAGTTGTAGTTCATCTACATCCAGGGAGCACTGTGGACTCAAACAATGATGGATCTGGACCAAACTTGTCACGGATCTTCAATATGCCCAAATATAAACACTGGTGGAGTTTGGGGGAAATAGACCTTGACATGTGGGAGCTGTAGTTGCTGGGATTTATAGTTCACCTACAATCAAAGAGCATTCTGAACCAGTGATAGAATTGGGCCAAACTTCCCACACAGAACCCCCATTACCAAGAGAAAATACTGTGTTTTCTGATGGTCTTTGGCGACCCCTCTAACACCCCCTTCGTAACCCCTAGATTAAGAAATGCTGCTTTCGTTGAAAATTACTTGAAGGCACCCAGCTGCCCTTAAGTATTATTATTAGGTCAGTAGTGTTTTGAGAACTTTAATCAGGCATTTCACAGACCCTGATGCAAGACTAGTCTTAGTGCATGACTCTTTTGACTTTTGAACAGCTTACTTTCAAGTGAATATTTGCAAACCAAGTCATGAATTTCGCAAAATGTTCGCAGGCAACGGTAACAAGGTGAAACCAGAATGTATATATATTTGACTCATGTATCCCGTGCAGGGGAAGGGGAGGTGCGTGGGCAAGTGTTTCACATAATTTCTGTGACTTCCAGAGTCAAGGAATCAGAACATGACTCTCTCCTAGAAACGTTGCTTTTCCAGCCTAGTGCACAAGGTTTACTAGCTGCGACAGAAAAACACTAAATCAAAGGCCAAAATCCTTGCTTCTTGCAGAGCAGCAGCTCCATTCCTCCAACATTTATAGCAGCGTTTCTCAACCTGGGGGTTGCGACCCCTGGGGGGGGGGTCATGAGGGGGTGTCAGAGGAGTTGCCAAAGACCATAACAAAACAAAATTTTCTGTGTGGGAAGTTTGGCCCAATTCTATCATTGGTGAGGTTCAGAATGCTCTTTGATTGTAGGTGAACTATAAATCCCAGCAACTACAACTCCCAAATGTCAAGGTCTGTTTCCCCCAAACTGCACCACTGTTCACATTTGGGAATATTAAGTATTTGTGCCAAGTTTGGTGCAGATCCATCGTTGTTTGAGTCTGCAGTGCTCTCTGAGTGTAGGTGAACTACAACTCCAAAACTCAAGGTCAGTGCCCACCAAACCCTTCCAGTATTTTCTCTTGGTGATGGGAGTTCTGTGTGCCAAGTTTGGTTCAATTTCATCATTGGTAGAGCTCAGAATGCTCTTTGATTGTAGGTCAACTATAAATCCCAGTCACTACAACTCCCAAATGACAAACTCAATCTCCCCTAACCCTATCAGTATTCAAATTTGGGTGTATCAGGTATTTGTGCCAAATTTGGTCCAGGGAATGAGGAATGAAAAGACATCTTTCATATCAGATATTGACATTATGATTCATAACAGTAGCAAAATTACAATTAGGAAGTAGCAACGAAAATAATGTTATGATTGTGAGTCACCACAACATGAGGAACTATACTAAGGGGTCGTGATATTAGGACCCCTTTTAAACCCTTTTTCCTAGTTCCAACAGACCTCACTACCTCTGAGGATGCTTGTCATAGATGCAGGCGAAATGTCAGGAGAAAATGCCTCTAGACCATGGCCATATAGCCCGAAAAACCTACAACAACCAAGACATTACGAAGGTTGAGAAACACTGCTTTATAGATACAGTCCCTTCCTTTAGGATTCCTTGCCAACAGAGCTAAACCAATTAATCCATAGGAGTCGTATCTCCTGTCCTAGTGCAATAGATACACAAGCATGGTGGCAGCTGAGGTCATTTACGTATATTATAAATTTTCTTCTCTCTGTGTGGTCTGTGTTCGTTTGTCTTGACTGTTCCCTGAAAGCTCAGTGATGCTAGTGTCTTATCTGTGTATTTACGACAACAAGATGGGAATCTCCCTCCGCCAAACCCTTAGTTCATTTCTTCATTTTCACCATCGATCAATGCTTCCCTGAGGCTGGAGACAGGAATGCAAGAATAGCTGATGATTTCCATGTGGGTTGGATTACAGCTCCCATCACCCACAACTTACATGTCATTATTCTTGGTCAGGTAGGGTGACGTTTTGAGGAAGGGAGAAGAGGGCATTGGCCAACCTGTATCCTTTGAAGGACCACTTGTCATGATCCCTCTCCCCCCAGTTCTGTCAATTCAGGTTCTTTTGGAGCTTGGGAACATCTCCAGAGGCTTACAGAGTTTCCTCCTACATCATAGACTCACTGCTGAGACGGTTTCCCAACCCAACCCACAACCTTCATGGTGCCAGGATAGAGACTGCCCAGTGCCCACATCTTCTATGTATTTACATGACTGATGTGAGAATCATCCACCTCGAGTTTCTTCCACAAACAGGACAATTTTCAGCATGGTTATTCATGCCTCATTCTCTAGCATTAACAGGACTTCTCTTCTTTTCCATAATTAATTCCTTCTAAGTTGCTAAGTCATTTTCCTCTGTTTTCCTTATAAGGGAGCACACAACCCCCCTGTTGTGCCAGCTCCAATGGCTGCCAATTTGCTACCGAGCGCAATTCAAAGTGCTGGCTTTAGTCTATAAAATCCTAAACGGTTCTGGCCCAGCTTACCTGTCTGAATGTATCTCCCCCTATGAGCCACTTCAGAGATTAAGATTGTTTGGGGAGGCCTTGCTTTCGCAAAGTGCATCTGGCAGGGATGATAGATAGGGCCTTCTCAGTGGTGGCCCCTCAGCTGTGGAACTCCCTCCCTAACATTAGATCATGCCTCTCCCTTCTAGCCTTCAGAAGGAAAGTAAAAACCTGACTATAGAATCATAGAATCAAAGAGTTGGAAGAGATCTTATGGGCCATCCAGTGCAACCCTATTCTGCCAAGAAGCAGGAATATTGCATTCAAATCACCCCTGACAGATGGCCATCCAGCCTCTGCTTAAAAGCTTCCAAAGAAGGAGCCTCTACCACACTCCGAGACAGAGAGTTCCACTGCTGAATGGCTCTCACAGTCAGGAAGTTCTTCCTCATGTTCAGATGGAATCTCCTTTCTTGTAGTTTGAAGCCATTGTTTCACGTCCTAGTCTCCAAGGAAGCAGAAAACAAGCTTGCTCCCTCCTCCCTGTGGCTTCCCTATGGCTATGGGATAAGATTTTGGAAAACAGTAAAGGTTAAAGGTAAAGGTTTTCCCCTAACATTAAGTCCAGTCATGTCTGACTCTGGGGTTGGTGCTCATTGCCATTTCTAAGCCGAAGAGCCGGCATTGTCAGTAGACACCTCCAAGGTCATGTGGCCGGCATGACTGCATGGAGTGCCATTGCCTTCCGACCAGAGTGGTACCTCCAAGGTCATGTGGCCAGGATGACTGAAGGTAGCGCCATTACCTTCCCGCCGGAGTGGTACCTATTGATCTACTCACATTTGCATGTTTTCGAACTGCTATGTTGGCAGAACCTGGGGCTGACAGTGGGAGCTCATGCTGCTCCCCAGATTCGAACCTGTGACATTTCAGTCAACAAGTTTAGCAGCTCAGCAGTTTAAACCACTGCGCCACCAGCACCTCCCTTTGGAGAATAATGCAGTGCAATAATAGACTTGGAATATCTACAATGACGAAGGAATGGCCTTGGACTACAATTTCTGGTGGCATAATTTTAATATTGAATGTAATGTTTTAAATGTTTAACATGGATTAATTTTAAACTGAATTTATTTTAAAGCTTGATGTCTTATATGTGTTTTAAGGCTTTGAATAATACCCATATGTAAGCTGCTTTTGGGAGTCCCTAGTGGTGCAATGGGATAATAATAATAATAATAATAGTAATAGTAATAATAGTAATAATAATACTTTATTTATACCCTGCTCCATCTCCCCCAGGGGAACTCGGTGCAGCTTACATGAGGCCACTCCCATCAGTACAGACATTATAAAACAAAACATAATAATACCTCAAAATAAAATACATAAAAAGGGCAGTGATATTTGGGATGGATGGACAACCTTTCATTTGCTTCTGGGTATGATGGAAACCCTTGTGCCGGCAGGACTGAAGATAGACAGGTTGGAGGTTCGAATCTGGGGAGAGCATGGATGAGCTCCCTCTGTCAGCTCCAGCTCCCCATGTGGGGGCATGAGAGAAGCCTCCCACAAGGATGGTAAAACAAGGATGGATTAAACCTTTGTACTGGCAGGACTGAAGACCGACAGGTCGGAGGTTCGAATCTGGGGAGAGTATGGATGAGCTCCCTCTGTCAGCTCCAGCTCCCCATGCGGGGACATGAGAGAAGCATCCCACAAGGATGGTAAAACAAGGATGGGTTAAACCCTTGTGCTGGCAGGACTGAAGACCGACAGGTCGGAGTTTCGAATCTGGGGAGAGTACAGATGAGCTCCATCTGTCAGCTCCAGCTCCCCATGCGGGACATGAGAGAAGCCTCCCACAAGGATGGTAAAACAAAGATGGGTTAAACCCTTGTGCTGGCAGGACTGAAGATAGACAGGTCGGAGGTTTGAATCTGGGGAGAGCATGGATGAGCTCCCTCTGTCAGCTCCAGCTCCCATGCGGGGACATGAGAGAAGCCGCCCACAAGGATGGTAAAACATCAAAATATCCAGGTGTCCCCTGGGCAACGTCAATTATCTCACACTAGAAGCGACTTGCAGTTCCTCAAGTTTCTCCTGGCACGAAAAATAAAAAAGCTATCTTGAGTCCCCTTCAGGGTAGAGAAAGGCGTGGTATAAATACGGTAAATAAATAAATACAAAGTTCATAAGAGGTATCCAGTCCTTGAAAAATGCCCTTTCTCTGAACAACGGAGACAATTTGTCCGTTTCTATGAAGTCTTTCGGTTTCACCAGTTGCTCAGGTAAATCATGTGTCATGTTTCTTCCCAGGAGACGGAAATAACCCAGTGAGTGAGTGAGTGAGAGGAGGAGGAGGGTTTGTGCAATATGGACAACACATTTCAGCCTCCTTCTGCCTTTTCCTCTGTAAGACTCACCTATCTGATCGCAGCCCTCCCACACACGAAAGCGTTGCCTTCCTACAAAACATGCCTGGTTGATTATAACAGCTGGATGCACTCTGTGTGCTTCAAAGGAGAAGCTGCTTCAAAAAACAGGCATTCATCTGGTCCGATAAAAGTCATAATTCGATTTAAAGTGGCTGGGAAGGCCCTCTCTCTCGTCCCCACTAACTGTGCTTGTGACAGTGGTGGGAGCGAGAGGAGGGCCTTCCCGGAAGATATTAAAGTTCACGCCGGTACGTAGGGGAAGATGCGATCATGAAGATAGGCAGGTCCTGAACCATTTAGGGCTTGTAGGTCAGTGTTTCTCAACTTTCCTAATGCCGCGACCCCTTAATCCAGTTCCTCATGTTGTGGTGACCCCTCAACCATAACATTATTTTTGTTGCTATTTCACAACTGTAATCTTGCTCCTGTTATGAATTGTAATGTAAATACCTGACATGCAGGAAAAAGTTACAGAGAATGAATATGTCAAACTACTCTGGCACAAATAAACAATGCACACAAATTTAAATACTGGTGGAGTTGGATGGGGGATTGATTTTGTCATTGGGAAGTTGTAGTTGCTGGGATTTATAGTTCACCTACAATCAAAGAACATTCTGAACTCCACCAGTGATGGAATTGAACCAATCTTGGCACACAGAACTCCCATGACCAACAGAAAATACTGGAAGGGTTTGATGGGCATTGACCTTGAGTTTTGGAGTTGTAGTTCACCTATATCCAGAGAGCACTGTGGACTCAAACAATGATGGATCTGGACCAAACTCTACACAAATACTCAATATGCCCTAATGTGAACACTGGTGGAGTTTGCAGAAAATAGATCTTGACATTTGGGAGTTGTAGTTGCGGGGATTTATAGTTCACCTACAATCAAAGAGCATTCTGAGCTCCACCAAGGATTGAATTGAACCAAACTTGGCATACAGAACTCCCATGACCAACAGAAAATACTGGAAGGGTTTGGTGGGCATTGACCTTGAGTTTGGGAGTTGTAGTTCACCTACATCCAGAGAGCACTGTGGACTCAAACAATGATGGATCTGGACCAAACTTGGCACGAATAATCAATATGCCCAAATGTGAACACTGGTGGAGTTTGGGAAAAATAGAACTTGACATTTGGGAGTTGTAGTTGCTGGGATTTATAGTTCACCTACAATGAAATAGCATTCTGAACTCCACCAATGATAGAATTGGACCAAACTTCCCACACAGAACCCCATGACCAATAGAAAATACTATGTTTTCTGATGGTCTTTGGCACCTCTGACACCCCCTCGCGACCCCCACAGGGGTCCCGACCCCCAGGTTGAGAAACACTGATTTAGGGCTTTGTAGGTGATAACCTGCACCTTGAATTGGGACCGGAAAACTTATTGGCAGCCAGTGGACCTATTTAAACAGAGGAGTTGACCGCTCCCTGCAACTTGCTCCAGTCAGCAACCTGGCTGCTGATCTTTGCACCAACTGCAATTTCCAGGCTGTCTTCAAAGGTAGCCCCACGTAGAGTGCATTGCAGCAGTCCAATGTGGAGGTAACTAAGGCATGGACCACCATGGTCAAGTCAGACTTCATGAGGCATGCTCGCAGCTGGTGCACAATAATTGTGTTGACACCTGATTTTTTGATGTTATGTTGCTCAAGCATGATGAAAATGCTGTATTTTTAAAAATCTAAGACACTGTGGATTGTAAGGCACACAATAATTTCAGTGGACAGCAACAAAATACATGAGATGCACCCCGTTTTTAGAGATATCTTAGAATGGAAGAATTACAGTAATATGTATTGTCGAAGGCTTTCATGGCCGGAATCCATGGGTTGTTGTAGGTTTTTCCGGGCTATATGACCATGTTCTGGAGGCAATTTTTCTCCTGACGTTTCGCCTGCATCTATGGCAAGCATCCTCAGAATGTCAGGAGAAAAATTGCCTCCAGAACATGGCCATATAGCCCAGAAAAACCTACAACAACCCATTACAGTAATAGTTCAACAACATCTGGAGGGTTGCACTTTGCCCTCTCTGCTTTAGAGCTCTTCAGCCACATTTTGGCCTTAGGTAAATAATATCTAGCTGCGGCAATCTGATAAGCATTTTACGGCAATGGAAAGCCTGGATCTTGTCACTAGTCCAAGTGTGCGGAGTCTCACTGAAACAATGGCATTTATATGTGAGTGTAATCTAGTGTCCTCAAAATAGGCTCAGTGCTAAAGTTTCTGAACCAGCTTTGAGATGTAATGTTTTAGGGTTTTTATCAAGCAGTGGGCACAACCAAAGCCCATATCAATGCAACTGGATTGGCTTTCCTTATCTAAGGGCACAGTACTTCCATAGGGAAGTACTGAGTCCAGAAACATTCCCAGATTATAGAATCATAGAGACTTCAAGGGCCATCCAGTCCAACCCCATTCTGCCAAGAAGCAGGAAAATCACATTCAAAGCACCCCCGACAGATGGCCATCCAAAAGCCTCCAAAGAAGGAGCCTCCACCACACTCCGGGGCAGAGAGTTCCACTGCTGAACAGCTTTCACAGTCAAAGTTCTTCCTAATGTTCAGATGGAATCTCCTTTCTTGTAGTTTGAAGCCATTGTTCCGTGTCTTAGTCTCCAGGGCAGCAGAAAACAAGCTTGCATTCTCCTCCCTATGACTCTCATCATGTCTCCTCTCAGCTTTCTCTTCTTCAGGCTAAACATGCCCAGCTCTTTAAGCTGCTCCTCATAGGGCTTGTTCTCCAGACCCTTGAGCATTTTAGTCACCTTCCTCTGGACACATTCCAGCTTAGAGTCAACATCTCCCTTAAATGAGACCATGTCCTTGATCCAATCTACACTAAAAGTGAGTTTCCAAACATCGAGCCATTGCCTTATCTCCCTATGAATTGATGAAAAATTAGAATAAAAAATTGAGAACAGCAAATCTCTACTCAATTGCTAAACCCAGTAACCATTCAATCATTACTTTTTGAAGACTGCATGGTAGGGGCAAAAGTCACAAGGTGGTTCCAGTATTTAATAACTCCTTTAATTTTAGTTTTTATTGTACAATACAGTAGCATATATAGGAAATAAAATTACATTACATTTTCCCAACCAAAAAAATAAAAAAAGCAATGCTTTTGGATTTGGAAAGATTAGCCGTTTATGAGAAACGTTGCCCGTGGGGCGCCCAACTATATTTACTCAGTCTTTGAGGAGGCTCTTTCCGTGTCTCCCATCAAAAAGTTATTAAAGCACCAGACGTCATTGCGACCTTTGGTCCACCCTGTATAATGAATAATGGGAGCAGATAGCAGTCAAAGAATAACTCTCTACACCTTGGGCATGATGTCATTTTCTTGGCAATCAATTGGAATAGCATAAGCTGAAACAAACATGCCTTGATGACTTGTTATATTATTGATTGACACCGTGTGCAGTCCAAACCTATTGCTCCTATGTGTCTTCAAAATGTGTCCAATTTCTTGGGGTTTCTTTTTTGGAAAGATTTGCTCAGGGAGAGTTTGCCTTTGAGGCTGAGAGAGTGTGACCTGCCCATGGTCACCCAGTGGCTGAGCAGAGACTTCAGTACTGGTCTCCGGTTCTGTCATCCAACACCGAATCCATTATAGACAACACTAAATCGTGACCTGAAACAAACATGCCTTTGAGAACTAGCAAATTATTGATTGACACGGTGTGCGGACCAAACCTATGTGTGCTTGTTGTTCCCATGTGTCTTCAAACAGTGTCCAATACTTGTGGTTTCTTGGAAAGATTTGCTCAGGGGAGAGTTTGCCTTTGAGGCTGAGAGAGTGTGACCTGCCCATGGTCACCCAATGGCTGAGTAAGGACTTCAACCCTAGTCTCTGGCTCTGTCGTCCAACATAGAAGCCATTATAGACAACACTAAATTGTGACTCATCACACTAGAGAATGAATGCACTTTAAATCCAGTTGCTGCCCTCCTGCAGAATTCTGGGGTTTGTAATTTTGGGAGGAGCTTTTAACAGCCTCACTAAACTACAAACCCCAGAATTCTGCAGGAGCAGAAACCAGGTTTAAAGTGGATTCATTCTCTCGCGTGATGAAGTACTCAAGAAGTGAATTCCACTGTGCTACATCAGTCCTGATTTCTATATAAGTGTACTGCTGCACACTGGGCCTGAAATAATATCTGTTTACAGGACGTGCTCTCTGTATGCCCAATGGGACGCCGGGGTGCCTCAGCTGAAGGGCCCTTTAGATTTCCCAACACAAAGGATTTACTTAGGGAAATCCTTTGACCCCTCTCTGGGCAATCTCTCTTTATCTTGCTGGGGTGAGTCCCCTACTCCTGGCTCCAAGCTGCTTTATGGGATAGCCAGAGTGGTCCCTTACCAGACAAGGTTCCTGTAGATCTGCCAAGCTGAAAGGTGCCCTTTAGTTTCTCCACGAAGGCTGTGGGAACTATTTCTTTAGTCCCCAGCAAAAGCTGTGGATCTATTTCTTTAACACCCAGCTAAAGCTGTGAGAAGTGAAGCCTTTGTGCAGGTGGGAGAGAGAGACCCACACGTCCTGCTGTTAGGCTCCAAAACAGTGAGACTGAACAGAGTCCTCCTTTCCCTCCAAAACCCTGGGAAAAGGGGCGGGTCTAAAGATTCTAATGATGATTGCCAAGTTGTTGGCCCTATGATTGCAACCTGAGGGAAGCTACCTTATTGCAAAATGCATGTACAAGAAAAAGAGGTTAAAATCACCTGGCACTGCCGTGCCAGCACAATAAGTGTGCTTAGAAAATGTAGCATTTCCCACTTATAAAAGGAGCCATAGTGCTCTGAAGTACAAAACCTCTTCTTCCTCCACCCCATTCCTCCCTGCTTTGAGCAACTGTTTCCTGTCTCGTCCCAGACTTGCTTTCATCATCAGTCTGGCATTAATTCACTTCTGTTTGCCTTGTTTCGCCCATGAAAACATAAAGCACGGCACAAAATGCTGTCTGTGCTTCAGCCAACAGCATTTGAAGAAAACTAGAATGTGTTCTTCTGAGCAACATGATTTATGGAATATGGGAGTGAATGAATTCACTATGAGAGTTTGCAGGGAATGAGTTTTGATGTGTTCCATCTGATCTGCTGCATTGTGAATTCAGTGCTGATTGTAACCTACCATATATAAAGACCCTTGTGATTTGGGTCCGAGCTATATGAAGGCACATATGTCTCTATGCAGGTTTGCCAAGGTTTAAAATTTTTCTCAGAAGGTCCTCCTCTCTGTCCCACCATCATTGGCAAGGACATGAAAGAGAGCCCTTTTCCTCCCCTTTCAAGCAAGTTTCATGGCATGGGATGTTTTAGTAAGAATTACACAAAATGTCACAATTTGTTCTTAGAAATCCCCGAGTCAATGGAAGTCTGGACTTAGTTACCGATTTCAGCATCAACATTTTGAACAGTGCTTTGGAAAAATAACTTGCAAGCTGTTTAAGAAAGTATAAAGGAGATATGAACTGGAAATATATCTCCAGGTCATGTTCTAATTTGGCAGGGACACTCTCACATAATAGTCTGTCTTCACAATTTTCCGTCTGCTTCTAAAACCTCCAGATTTCTCTCTTCTCAGCTCATTTCCCCCTTCGTTTTATTTCAGTTGCTGCAAACTGAGTCCCAAGTGAAAATAGTTAATTCAGCAAAAAGGAAGTGGAAATATCTCCTTCATGGTAGATCAGTGGTGGTGCAATGAGTTAAACTCTTGTACCGGCAGGACTGAAGACTGACAGGTCGGAGGCTTCTGTCAGCTCCAGCTCCCCATGCGAGGACAAGAGAGAAGCCTCCCACAAGGCAACGTCGTTGCAGACGGCCAATTCTCTCACAACAGAAGTGAATTGCAGTTTCTCAAGTTGCTCCTGACATGGAAAATTATTTATTTATTTATTTATTTAAATCTTTTATATCCTGATCTTCTCACTTCCGTAGAAGGACTCGGACTAGCTAAAAAAAAAAGTAGATCAGTCATTCTCAACCTCTGGTCTACGAGTCTCCTTTATTTAATCTTATTTATTTTCGCTCCTTTTGCACCGCCTGCCACTCCTTCCCTGTTGCCGACCATGGCATATGTTCTGTATCAGAACTAGAGTTGATGTGGTCTATCCAATGCAATTTTCTGAATCGGCACCCCAAACTGAATCTAAAGTTGAGCAGAAACCAATTTGTAACCCTTTTGGTACTAATATTGGAGAGTGGTCCCTGGTCAAGTAGTCCCCGGTCAAAGTGGTCCCTTGTCAAAGTGGTCCCTGGTCAAAGTGGTCCCTGGTCAAAGAGGTCCCTGGTCAAAGAGGTCCCTGGTCAAAGAGGTCCCTGGTCAAGGAGGTCCCTGGTCAAGGAGGTCCCTGGTCAAAGTGGCCCCTTGTCAAAGTGGTCCCTTGTCAAAGTGGTCCCTTGTCAAAGTGGTCCCTTGTCAAAGTGGTCCCTGGTCAAAGTGGTCCCTGGTCAAAGAGGTCCCTGGTCAAAGAGGTCCCTGGTCAAGGAGGTCCCTGGTCAAAGTGGCCCCTGGTCAAAGTGGTCCCTGGTCAAAGTGGTCCCTGGTCAAAGAGGTCTCTGGTCAAGGAGGTCTCTGGTCAAAGTGGTCCCTGGTCCAAAAAAAGGTTGGAAATCACTGCAGTAGATGGGGGCAAAAACAGTGCTTCAGCCTCTCCTAGTTTGTCTGTTCTTTAATTTTTTTAATTTTTTAAATTTTTAATTACATTCGGCCTACCCACAGATTTTAAAGTGTCTTGTCTTACTGTTAATACTTATGTTATTGTCTTATTGTTTTGTTGATTTTAATTGCTTGTATTGTTGTTATTGCTTGTATTGTTGTATTATGGGCTTGGCCTCATGTAAGACGCACCGAGTCCCTTGGGGAGATGGTAGCAGGGTATAAATAAAGTTGATTGATTGATTGATTTGCCATCTTGGCGATGCTCTGATGGCTGTATCTATGTCTTGGTTTTCATCTGACAAATGTTAAGAGAAAGAGTGTGAGTTTCTTTGATGGCCAGCTTGTCGGCACAAGATGCTGTCACAGTCTTAGAAAGTTTTAATATTGATTTCAGTATTTACCATTGTCATCTTAGCATGTAAATGTTTGTTTTAACTATCATATTCAATACTGGGTTTTAACTTTGCTTTAGACAGTGTTTCTTAATACCTAAGTGTACATGTTCCTATTCTGACATTTTTTTTTGGTTCTGGTTATTTTTTTTCCATGTTAGGAGCAACTTGAGAAACTGCAAGTTGCTTCTGGTGTGAGAGAATTGGCCGTCTGCAAGGATGTTGCCCAGGGGACATTGCCCAGATGTTTTGATGTTTTACCATTCTTGTGGGAGGCTTCTCTCATGTTCCCACATGGGGAGCTAGAACTGACAGAGGGAGCTCAGCCGTGCTGTCCTCAAATTCAAACCTGTGACCTGTCGGTCTTCAGTCCTGCCGGCACAAGAGTTGAACTCATTGCACTACCAGAGGTCAATTACTGTTATATATAACAGTATATATATATATATATATATATATATATATATATATATATATATATGGGTTACCATGACCCTGCTTGGTCATGGTAACCCACTTGGATACCTTGGACAAGCCAAGTGCTTTAACCCACTGCACCACCGGGGGCTCCCCGTGGAGATATATAGTGTAATGCTTATATTGTACTATGCTAATAATATAATATATTGTATGTAATATATAGGGGGCCCCGGTGGCGCAGTGGGTTAAAGCACTGAGCTGCTGAGCTTGTTGATCGAATGGTCGCAGGTTCGATTCCGGGGAGCGGCGTGAGCTTCCGCTGTCAGCCCTAGCTTCTGCCAACCTAGCAGTTCGAAAACATGCAAATGTGAGTAGATCAATAGGTACCGCTCCGGCGGGAAGGTAACGGCGCTCCATGCAGTCATGCCGGCCACATGACCTTGGAGGTGTCTACGGACAACGCTGGCTCTTCGGCTTAGAAATGGAGATGAGCACCACACCCCAGAGTCAGACATGACTGGACTTAATGTCAGGGGACTACCTTTACCTTTTATATATCTCCACACACACACACACACACAAGCCGTCCCCTGCCACACGTTGCTGTGGCCCAGTTTATGTATGTGTGCTTTATGTGTGTATGTGTGTGTATATATTTTTGTATATGTCTGTTTGTGTATATATATGTGGTTTTGCGCATGCATTGTTGTGTATTTTTTGTTGTTTTTAAAGTCTCTTCTGCTGTTTTTCAGAGTTTTTCAGTGTTTTTATGAGTGATGGTCACTCATTGGCCTGAGAGGTGTATTGTGCCCAAATTTGGCGTCAATTCATCCTGTGGTTGTTGAGTTATGGTAATCCCACAAACGAACATTACAGTTTTATTTATATAGATATGAGCAAGATCTGGGGCTTGCAATATAATGCTAGTTGTGAAAGATTCTTCATTTGAGGTCCTTTCACAGTCAACAAACAAATCACAATGTCAATTTTGGATAAATCCAGGATTTGCCCATTGGGAAGGCAGGATTGCTCTCTAGCAGATTGGGTTGTTGTAGTTTTTTTGGGCTGTATGGCCATGTTCCAGAAGCATTCTCTCCTGACGTTTCACCTGCATCTATGGCAGGCATCCCCAGAAATTGTGAGGTCTAGCAAATGTTTTGAGACCTATGGTTCAGAAAAGCAACTTTTCCAACTCTGGGTTGTGGTTGGAGTTACAGCCGAATGTTAGACTTCCTGGTTCACAGTGCAGTCTTTCATCGCTTGAGTAAAGATTAACCAGAATAATCCTCCAATGACCATATTTATGACAGATCGGTTTTGCCCTCTGGATATTGTAAGTTTGGAAGGGGCTGAGGCTGAGAAGCAAGTGATAATCTTTGACAGCAGAGAAGATTAACCCAAATTTAGGACAACTGGGCATTTGCAATACTTTCTCTTCCCAGACGGATCCTTTCCTGCAACATTTACCTGCTTTGCTCACTTCCTTAACAGAAAATATGTGTTGATTCAGATGTTACTGGACTTCAACTCCTTTCTTGGGATGATAGGAATGGAAGTCCAATAACATCTAAAGGCTCATATATATATATTTTATGGAGTCTTATTATTGTCTTTTAAAAGCCTAATTGTTTTGTTTTGCCCACACTCTAACCGTTTTCTTACCTTTCCTTTCTGTGAACCCTTCTGGGAATTTCTAAGAAGGGGTGGTGTAGAAAGTTGTATAAGAAACAGATGCCACTGGAGTGAGCTGTGTGTAGACAGAAACAGTGATGCTGGTCTTAGTCAGACATGTATCCCTTGCTATGCAGATTTTATTATATGTGTCAAACGAATGACTGAATTGGACATGAAACTGGCTTCGACTCCTGCGACTTCTTTCCTTTCGGCTTCTTTGAGACGCTTCCCTAACTTGGCTTCTTCACTGCCAGTCTAAGAACTAGTCAAACCAGAATTTCTTGCCATGATAAACTACTCCTGACCTACCTTTCACCATTAGTCTGAATTGGGATATCCGAAATAAGCGTTTCTCAACTTGGGGGTTGGGACCCCTGTGGGGGTCATGAGGGGGTGTCAGAGGAGTCACCAGAGACCATCGGAAAACACAGTATTGACACTTGGTCTGTGTGGGAAGTTTGGCCCAATTCTATCATTGGTGGAGTTCAGACTGCTCTTTGGTTGTATGTGAACTATAAATCCCAGCAACTACAACTCCCAAATGTCAAGGTCTATTTTCCCCAAACTCCACCAGTGTTCACATTTGGGCATATTGAGTATCCATGCCAAGTTTGGTCGAGATTCATCATTGTTTGAGTCCACAGTGGTCTCTGATATAGGTGAACTACAACTCCCAAACTCAAGGTCAATCGCCACCAAACCTTTCCAGTATTTTCCGTTGGTCATGGGAGTTCTGTGTGCCAAATTTGGTTCAATTCCATTGTTGGTGGAGTTCAGAATGCTCTTTGATTGCAGGTGAACTATACATCCCAGCAACTACAACTCCCAAATGTCAAGGTCTATTTTTCCCAAACTCCACCAGTGTTCACATTTGGACATATTGAGTATCCGTGCTAAGTTTGGTTCAGATCATTGTTTGAATCCACAGTGCTCTCTGGATGTAGGTGAACTACAACTCCAAAACTCAAGGTCAGTGCCCACCAAACCCTTCCAGTATTTCTTGTTGGTCGTGGGAGTTCTGTGTGCCAAGTTTGGTTCAATTCCATTGTTGGTGGAGTTCCAAATGCTCTTTGATTGTAGGTGGACTATAAATCCCAGCAACTACAAATCAATTCTCAACCCCACCAGTATTCAAATTTGGGCATATTTGTGCCAAATGTGGTCCAGTGAATCAAAATACTTCCTGCATATTAGATATTTACATGACGATTCATAACAGTAGCAAAAATACAGTTATGAAGTAGCAACAAAAATAATGTTATGGTTGGGGGTCACCACAAGATGAGGAACGTTGTTAAGAGGTCGCGGCTTTAGAAAGGTTGAGAATCACTGTCCTAAATAATCTTGTTTCTTCTTGCTCCCCTCCTGCTACATTGCAAAAAGCCGTTTCCCCATGCATTCCAGTGATTCCTTTTTGGAATCTTGTGCAATATTTGTGTGTATGTTTGTGTATAAAAACCCACTAAAAAAAACCCCATAGTGCAAATTGCTGTAGAATCATTACTGCTACTTTAAAAAATGGGTTCATTAATTCACTTATATCCCTGTTACATTTATCCCCGTTGATTGGATAGAGAAACTCTTTCAACTGGAAAGCATTTTTAGGTGGAACCTTAGCCTCCGTTGTGATGGCTGATCTCATCTGCATGTAAATACCACGAGGACAAGCTGGCAGGTGTCAACTAGTCCAGAGATTGTTCTGGTTCTTTATGATTGCGCACAAGGAGGAAAAGAGGAGCTTCCAATGAGAAAGCAGTTTCAGTTTATGCTGCAAGACAGGGATATGCATCTTGGGGTGAAGAACACAGAAGGTAGGAAGGGCAAAATCCAGCTCTTTCAACATCTCCTCTGCTGACCAAAGTTTTGTGTTTTGAACTCAGTTTGCAGCGACTGCCGTTTATTTATCATATCAGAAGTGAACCAAGGGTAATGTATTTAACAAAGACAAAGTTTAAAAACTTGGCATTCTATTCAGTGTCCTTTGACCAGTACCTGGCCACTTGGAGTGCCTCTGGTGTTGCTATGAGGAGATCCTCCATTGTGCGTGTGGCAGGGCTCGGGTTGCATTGTAGTATTTATTTATTTATTTAATTTATTTAAAACATTTATATTCTGCCCTTCTCACCCCGAAGGGGACTCAGGGCGGAGCACAGCATATACACGGCAAACATTCAATGCCGGGACACAAATTCACATAAACATACATAAACATTAATTTTTTATCAAAATATTAATAGTAGGTGGTCTGTGGTTTGCTCTTCTCCACACTCGCATGTCATAGACTCCACTTTGTGGCCCCATTTCTTTAGGTTGGATCTGTATCTTGTGGTTCCAGAGCACAGTCTGTTCAGCGCCTTCCAAGTTGCTCAGTCTTCTGTGTGCCCAGAGGGAGTCTTTCCTTCGGTATCAGTCATTGATTGAGGTTACGGATTTTAGCCTGCCACTTTTGGACTCTCGCTTGATGAGGTGTTCCTGCAAGTATCTCTCTGTAGATCTTAGAAAACTATTTATTGCTTTAAGGCATTGGCATGCTGGCTGATATCCGAACAGGGGATAGGCCAGAGATGTCACTGCCTTGGTCCTTTCACTACTCCCTGGCAGATATCAGGTGGTACAATACCAGCTAAACAGTATAATTTCTCCAGTGGTGTAGGGCGTAGACATCCTGTGGTAATGCAGCATGTCTCATTAAGAACCACATCCATTGTTTTAACGTGGTGAGATGTTTTCCACACTGAGCATGCATATTCAGCAGCAGAGTAGCAAAGCACAAGGGCAGATGCCTTCACTGTATCTGGTTGTGATCCCCAAGTTGTGCCAGTCAGCTTCCGTATGATGTTCTTTCTAGCACCCACTTTTTGCTTGTTATTCAAGCAATACTTCTTGTAGGTCAGACCACGGTCCAGGGTAACTCCCAGGTATTTGGGTATTTATTTATAGTGTCATCAGCAACCAGACATTTGTATTACATTTTTAACAAAAACAAACAAACAGACAAAACACAGAATTTGCAAGCTTGGTAGTTGATTAAATGACCTTTGACCAGTATCTGGCCATTTGGAGTGCCTCTGGTGTTGCCGCAAGGAGGTCCTCCATTGTGCATGTGGCAGGGCTCAGGTTGCATTGCAGCAGGTGGTCAGTGGTTTCCTCTTCTCCACACTCGCATGTCGTGGATTCCACTGGGTTTGAGCCTGCCACTTTTGGACTCTCGCTTGCTGGGGTGTTCCAGCGAGTGTCTCTGTAGATCTTAGAAAACTGTTTCTTGATTTAAGTCGTTGACGTGCTGGCTGATACCCAAACAAGGGATGGGCTGGAGATGTCACTGCCTTTGTCCTTTCACGGTTGGCTGCTACTCCCCAGCAGATATCAGGTGGTACAATACCAGCTAAACAGTATAATTTCTCCAGTGGTGTAGGGCGTAGACATCGTGTGATAATGCGGCATGTCTCATTAAGAACCACATCCACTATTTTAATGTAGTTAGATGTTTTCCACACTGAGCATGCATATTCAGCAGCAGAGTAGCAAAGCACAAGGGCTGATGTCTTCACTGTGTCTGGTTGTGATCCCGAGGTTGTGCCAGTCAGCTTTTGTATGATGTTCTTTCTAGCAACCACTTTTTGCTTGATATTCAGGCAGTGCTTCTTGTAGGTCAGAGGATGGTCCAGAGTGATTCCCAGGTGTTTGGGTGTGCTTCAGTGCCCCAATGGGAAGTGACCAGAAGCGACTTGGCAACAATTGCAGTAAGCTGAGATCAGAGGAGAAAAGTGGGAAGAAGAGAGGGAAACTGTGACATTTTAATAGCAATTGAAAAAATGGGATGGCTGATGACTTTCTCTGTGAAATCTGAACATATGGATGATATGAATATTGATGTTTTTCACTGAATCAACATGAATGGCATGAATAACAAAGTGCCTTCTAAGCCATAGTAGAGGCTAAGATGGGTCTCTTTGGGCATGGACCTCTGTGTAGCCTCAGATGTAGTTGAATATGATGCAGAGGCAAGAGGAGAAAGGAAAGGACACTTTTTTCTCCTGGCTTAGTCTGCAAAATTGACCTGAGTTGCTTTGAGTGATTGAGGAATCCGCATATGCCCTAAATTGGACATGTTTCCATTGTGTATAATCTGAGCCCTGAGTCATCAAAGGGCAAGTTGACAAGCCGTGTCAGATGAAACTGGATTGCGCCACAGTGCTTTGACTCTGGAGTGGAGAAGGAAGTGAATCTAAGTGAACGATGGAAGACAGCTGGCCTGGATGGGAGCAAAAGCAGCTTCCTGGATAGGTTCAGCGAGTTCCTCTGTTGTTGTCTAACTCAAAGGTGGGGATCGCTTCTTTGTTTAAACCAGTGTTTCTCAACCTTCCTAGTGCCGAGACCCCTTAATACAGTTCTTCATGTTGTGATGACCCCCAACCATAAAATTATTTTTGTTGCTACTTCATAACTAATTTTGCTACTGTTACAAATCATAATGTAAATATCTGATGTTCAGGATGTATTTTCATTCACTGGACCAAACTTGGCATAAATACCTGATATGCCCAAATTTGAATACTGGTGGGGTTGTGGGGGATTGATTTTGTCATTTGGTAGTTATAATTGCTGGGATTTCTAGTTCACCAACAATCAAAGAGCATTCTAAACTCCACCAACGATGGAATGGAACCAAACTTGGCACACAGAATTCCCATGTCAAACAGAAAATCCTGGAAGAGTTTGATGGGCATTCAACTTGAGTTTTAGAGTTGTAGTTCACCTACATCCAGAAAGCACTGTGGACTCAAACAAAGCATGATGGATCTGGACCAAGCTTGACATGAATACTCAATATGCCCAAATGTGAACACTGGTGATGTTCAGGGAAAAGAGAACTTGACATTTGGAAATTGTAGTTGCTGGGATTTATAGTTCACCTACAACTAAAGAGCACTGTGAACCCCACCAACAATAAAATTGGGCCAGACTTCCCACACAAAACCCCCATGACCAAGAGCAAATACTGTGTTTTCTGATGGTCTTTGGCAATCCCTCTGACACCCCCTCACAACTCCCCCAGGGGTCCTGATCTCCAGGTTGAGAAATGCTAGTTTAAACAATGTTTTAGGAACATTGAAAATGTGCTGTGGCTTAGGAGTCCCCTTGGGAATATAGGACGGGTTACAAATAAGTTTGTTGTTGTTGTTATTAGGAAGACAACAAGGAGAATTGCATGTGTATTGTGGTTGTTTCCTGTCTCAAGACTTCTAGGACTACATAGACGTTATTGAGGGTTTCCTCAGCATTGAGAAAACACACTTTCCAGTGTTGACCTTGATGTCTAGATCATCTGCAGCCCTTTGGCTTGGTATCCTCAGTCCTCTGAAGACAACCCTTGGGAAGCCATTGTCTATTCCATCCTTGAAGACTTACAAGGCATCCAGAAGTTGTTTGTTCCCAGGATGGTAAAATACTTAAGTACTTAGTGTGTCAGGTCTTAAGCGTTTTACCATGCTTGAAACAAATATCCTCTGAATGTCTTCTTAATGGGACATTCCACATGGATAAAGTGAGCTAAGCCATTAAGAAATGAAACCTGATCCCATAAGATGTTCTACAAGTTCAGCAGCAAAAAGATTTCTACTGGTGTCTTTGTGCTAAAGCCTTTCTGCCCCAGAAAAGCTTTACTCAGTTGATAGTGTGTTAAAAGGGAGGTTTTACCTTTGCCATATGTGTATATGTGCCCTCAAGTCACCTGTCAACTTATGATGGCGTCATGCGTTTTTAAAGGGTTTGGAAAGTTATGGAAGGATCAGTATGGATAGCGGGTTTCAAAAAACCACGGTCGTCCATTTGGGTGTTCCCTATAAAGACAGGGCTGAAAGTAGATGAAGAAGTTTAATTGGAAGACATTATGGAACAAGTAGGGCTTGTTTTGGAGGAAAAAAATAATAATTTGGAGGCCAAAATGGTCTATAACTATTGACAGCAGATTTAAGGTGATCACAGCCAGATACAATGAAGACATCTGCCCTTGTGCTTTGCTACTCTGTTGCTGAGTACTTATGTCCAATGTGGAATACATCTCAACACGTGAAAACAGTGGATGTCTCTCTTAATGAAACATGCCACATTATCATAGGATGTCTGTGCCCTACATCACTGGAGAAACTATACTGTTTAGCCAGTATTGCACCACCTGACATCCACTGGGAAGTAGCAGCCAATACTGAAAGGACCAAGGTAGTGACATCTCCAGTCCATTCCCTGTTTGGATATCACTCAGCACCCCAACATCTTAAATCAAGAAATATATTTCTAAGATCTACAGAGATACTTGCAGGAACTCCTCAGCAAGCGAGAGTCCAAAAGTGGCAGGCTAAAATCTGGAACCTCAAGTCATGGCTGATACCAAATGAAAGACTCCCTCCTGGGCACACAGAAAACTGGGCGACTTGGAAGGCACTGAATAGACTGCGCTCTGGCACCACGAGATGTAGAGCCAACCTTAAGAAATGGGGTCACAAAGTGGAGTCCACAACATGTGAGTGTGGAGAAGAACAAACCACAGACCACCTGCTGCAATGCAACCTGAGCCCTGCCACATGCACAATGGAGGACCTTTTTATAGCAACACCAGAGGCACTCCAAGTGGCCAGATACTGGTCAAAGGACATTTAATATAAGGCCAGATTTTTTAACTATGTGTTTTTAAATATATCACAACTGTACCCTTGGTTTGCTCTTGATACGATAAATAAATAGTGGACTATTAGTCAGAGCTTGTTATTTGTTTGACTGCAATATAATAATAATAATAATAATAATAATAATAATAATAATAATAATAATAATAATCTTTATTTATACTCCGCCACCATCTCCCCAATGGGGACTCAGAGCAGCTTACATGGGGCCAAGCCCGAACAACAACTTCAATATAGAAATAAAAATTGCAGTAAAATAAACAACATAACATTAAAGTGTAAAACATCAAAACATATAAAACAATATACAGAAACCAAACATAATGACAGAGAGTGGGCCGCATGTACGAGGGGTATTTTTTAAAGTAAGGTCCGTTTTGTTGTAGACACTAGTAGTTCGTGCGCATACCACAATGAGCTCGTGCATCGTGTACCGGCATGCCTCGGGAACAACTGTGCTCAGTTTCCGCTCTGTAGCTAACCTGTACAGTTCTGTTCTGTGCTTTAAAAATGTTTAAGACTATCAACTCACCCTCCGCATGTGAGGTTCGCTCAGTGATACGGTTTTTGTCAGCAAGGAACCTGCCTGCTGCAGAAATTCATCGACAGATTTGTGAAGTGTACGGTGAAACTGTTATGAGTGAAAGCAAAGTGTGTAAGTGGGTACGACAATTCAAAGATGGCCGTGACAACGTCCATGATGAGGACCGCTGCGGTCGCCATTCTTTGATTACAGACGATTTGGTTATCGGAGCAGACGGCAAGTTTTTATGAAGAGGGTATTTTGAAATTGGTTCAGAGGTATGATAAGTGTTTGAACAAACTTGGCAAATATGCCGAAAAATAGAGTGAAGTATGTACTTCCTGAAAATAAATTTACTTTTTGGAAATAAACTTTTGTTGTGTACTTATGTTCCAATGGACCTTACTTAAAAAACACCCCTTGTACATAAAATGATGCCCATATTCCCCTAGGCAGCAAGGGCCAAAACATGAGGGAATCCCAGGAGTCTGTTAAAAATACGACATTCTCCAAGCTTGTCTAACAGTTCCACCTTGTAGAGTGATTTTTCTTCATCCAGAGTGGTATAGACATAAGGTGATCTATAGTGATACCTGGGCGAGTGTCCCAGGCAAGGAAGAATAGGATTCCTAACCCCAGAAAACTGCTGGCTCTATTGAGTGAGCCCATGTCGCCTTGGAGTTCTTGATTCCACAAGCATAACCCACAAGGTGTGGCCTAGTTTAAGATGATCTGTTCTGCAGGTGCCTCATTGGGGTTGGGCGGGGATAGTTGAAAAGGCAAATCTCCTGAAACTCTTCGAAAGCAAGTGAGCAATATTTGTGTTTCTTTGCAATGTCTGTTCTGACTCTTCTATTCAGTTTCAGTGTCCTATGGTCACCTCATTCAACCCTGGTTGGGTAGCCTATGTGTACAGCTTCACAGTCCTCATTTGAAGGCATTGTCTTCCATTCATAGTTGGGTTTCTTCGAGTTGAAACTAACAATAGTGGTCAGGTCATGATGTGATTGTTTTACTTTACTGAATGTCCTGTACCTCTCAGGAATGGAGGGTGGGGTGAGAAATGGTACATTTGGAAACGAGCAATTTACAAACGGTCCATGGGTCTGCAACTTCATTCTGTGTTTGTCTTACTCCAGGACATGAATGGCCTCGAAGAAGGAGTGGTGTTCCTCCCCACCATGAATACCAAGGAAGTAGAGAAGCCATGTGGTCCAAAACGTTGGGTCTTCGTGGTTGCCATCCTGTCCATCAGCCTTCTCCTATCTCTGTTGGTTGGGTTCCTGGTCTGGCACTTCAAATGTAAGTGGTGGTAGGTTAGGTCTGGCTTGAACACTTCTTTAAAAAGTGCCATAGGTCTTGAATTGCTCAATGTTACCTCTGATCACCTGATGAACCTGTGAATGGATGTCAGGTTGATGAAATCAGATTGAGATCTGCATATGATGAAAACCTTTGGTGCTGGTCATGGACTGTAATAATAATAAATAAATAAATGATGAAAACCATCATAAAAATTCCTGTTGGAGAGTTCACTACAATTGTATAAACAATGTTCATTGTCCAAAGGAAAGATCTTTTCGTATTCCTTTTCCTATTCTTTATTGTTGTATTCAGGGTTGTAGCTGTAGGGGAATGAAATGAGAACATTTTCCCCCAGTAAGAATTTTTCCCCAGTCCCTACATTTCTAAAACTGCGGTCATTTAAAATGCCATTGAAGCATCTAGAAATACGGTTTGGGCATCTAGAGAAAGGGGCAGGTAGTGACCAAGGGAGTGCCACTCTGCACCCCACTGTTGGGGAAAAGATTTATTGATTAGTTAGGAGCTCCTGGTGGTACAATGGCTTAAACCCTTGTGCCGGCAGGACTGCTGACCAAAAGGTTGGTGGTTCAAATTCAGGGAGCTGGCTGAACTCCTGTTTGTCAACTCCAGCTTTTCATACAGGGACATGAGAGAAGCCTCCCACAGGATGGTAAAACATCTGGGCATCCCCTGGGCAACGTCCTTTAAGACATTTCTCTCACACCAGAAGCGACTTGTAGTTTCTCAAGTTACTCCTAACATGAAAATAATTTGATTAGTTGATTGACTGGGTCCAAATCTGTGAGAAAGGTAATGTACAAACGCCAAATCATTCATTCATATATATTTCTATATAAATAAAAATGTAATGTTCGTTTGTGGGATTAACATAACGCAAAAACCACTGGACGAATTTTAAAAAAAAATATTTTTATTGATATTTTGCTTTGTGAGCGGATTTATACAATTAATACATGTCAATAGATGTCAATAACCACATTTCTCTACACCCTTCCATTATCCTCCACCTCCTTCATTCAATTCCACTGGACAAATTGACACGAAATTTGGACACAATACACCTATCAGGCCAACGGGTGACTATCATTCATAAAAACACTGAAAAACACAGCAGAAGGGACTTTAAAAGCCAAAGAACAAAAAATACATTACAACGCATGTGCAAAACTACATATGTACACAAACGCACATATACACAAATATATACAGAAATATATACATACATATATGCACATACAAAACACATACACAGAATGGGGAAAGGAAGGAAGGAGGGGGAGAAGGAAAGAAAGAACGAAAGAAAGGCAGAGAAGGAAATTAAAAAGTGAAAGAGGGAAGGAAGGAGAGAAGGAATAAAAGAGGGAAAGAGGGAAGGAAGGAAGGAAGGAAGGAAGGAAGGAAGGAAGGAAGGAAGGAAGGAAGGAAGGAAGGAAGGAAGGAGACAAGAAAGGATGGAACCAATGAGCAAAGGAAGCGAGAAAAGAAATAAGTAYAGAAGGAAGAAAGAAGAAGGGAAAGAAAAAGAGGGAAGGAAGAAAGGAGAGAAAGAAGGAAAGAGAGTGAGGGAAGGTTGGCCACAGCAACGTGTGGTGGGTACAGRGTGTGTGTGTGTGTGTGTGTGTGTGTGTGTGTGTGTYTYTATATATATATAATTTTGCTACTGCTTAATCTGGTTGCTTACTTGGGATTTATTCAGGACAACTATCGGTGTAATGAAGAAATGCCTWGGATTTCTCAATGTCATAAAATTTATTTGCACTTCTAGTATATGTAGTTACACTTCCTYGATAGTTGCAAACTAGTCACATACTCAGGCACCCTGTTTCTTGTCATAGATATCTGCAAACAGAGACATTGAYTGAAACCAGTAATATTTCATTAGCTCTGGGTTGTCGGGGAGGACGGTGAATCTATTTTAGGCTTTGAAAGAGCTATCCAAGGTGCTGAACCGATTTTAGTGTCCTTACTGCATGGACATGAAAGCTACTGATGTAGGTTTTTTTACTCACCTGTCACACATCTGTATTTTAGTAGTTGCTCAGTCTCAGTTGATAGTGTCCACAAAAACATAAAATTGTACACAAGGTCAACTGCCCGAGATAGCAGTGTTTGGTAACGCCTCCACTTTGGAAACCTAAGTAGGGCATGGATAGAAAATGTGTGGCCTTCTGATGTTGTAGGGCAACAACTATCTGATTTTCTCAACGTAGACTGTAATTGCTGGAGCTTCTTAGACTTGTAGTACCTTAATTGAGTGGTGCACGATTCCCAAGCTTGGTGTAGACTTCAAGGACAGAAGATGAGACAGATGGTACACAAGTTGTGATACCCGACTGTTAATGCACACTCAAAACATTAGACGTTCTTGGGTTCTAAGTGATAAGACATACAGTATTCTTAGAAGAAGTGGCCAAATGAAGTGATTAGTTGTTGTTACTTCTTGTCGTTTGAAACAGAATGTATTTTGTAATTGGGACCTTCCTCTTTCTCCCAATGGCTTCTTTTAGATAGGAATGCCAATGTCCAGAAGTACTACAATGGGCACCTGCGGATCGTAGGGCAACAGTTTGTGGATGCCTATGAGAATTCCAGCACCCCTGAATTTGCTGCTCTGGCCAGGAAAGTGAAGGGAACGGTAAGCAACCCTGAAATCTCTTGACATCATTTGAGAAGTGCAACTTATTATAGCATAAATCCCTGTGCCTCTCTGACGTGATACATCGGATATTTAGCTTTGAGATAATGACTGCCATAACACTCAGGAAAAATGGGAGGCATTAATCCTTCTCGCCCAGTACAGACAACTCTGACTGGTAAATTGCTTTATCAATTGAATATCCCTGAGAACTTTCAATACAATGATGGGCACGTATAACCCATGGGCTTTATATGGTCCCCAGGGCCCTCCAGCAATCAATTTTTAAATTTCCCGCCATGTCCCCAAATGCTCCTTTTGAAAAGTGGAGACTTTTTCAAACAGTTTTGGGCTTCACTCCATTTTAAGTCTAGGAGAGGCCTTTAAAAAAAAGAAACAGTGAGTACAAAATAGCAAAATAAGGCTTTTTAGGTTTAAAATGGTCTAGAACAGCCTTTCTCAACCTGGGAGTGGGAACCCCTGGGGAAGGTCATGAGGGGGTATCAGAAGGGTCGCCAAAGACCATCAGAAAACACAGTATTTTCTGTTCGTTATGGGAGTTCGGTGTGGGAAATTTGGCCCAATTCTATCATTGGGTTCAGAATGCTCTTTGATTTTAGGTGAACTATAAATCCCTCCAACTACAACTCCTGTCAAAGTCTATTTTCTACAAACTCCACCAGTGTTCATATTTGAGCATATTGAGTATACATGCCAAGTTTGGTCCAGATTCATCATTGTTTGCGTCCACAGTGTTCCTTAGATCTAGGTGAACCGCAACTCCCAGACTCAATATCAATGCCCACCAAACCCTTCCAGTATTTTCTGTTGGTCATGGGAGTTCTGTGTGCCAAGTTTGGTTCAGTCCCATCATTGGTGGAGTTCAGAGTTCTCTTTGATTGTAGTTGAACTATAAACCCAACAACTACAACTCCCAAATGACAAACTCAACCCCCCCAGTATTCAAATTTGGGCATATTACGTATTTGTGCCAAATGTGGTCCAGTGAACAAAAGTACATCCTGCATATCAGACATTTACATTACAATTCATAACAGTAGGAAAATTACAGTTATGAAGTATGTTGGGGGTCACCACAACATGAGGAACTGGATTAAGGGGTTGCGGCATTAGGAAGGTTGAGAAACACTGGTCTAGAAGATCTAAACTGGTCCAAGTCTCTTCACTGGCTCAGCTACAGATTCCAGCTGGAGCATTCCCTTTTCGTCCTTGGCCATGCCCAGCTCAGCTAATGATAAGCAGGCTATTGCACTCTGCTTACCTTGGTATGTTTCCTCCAATCAGGTATTGAATCTAAAGTGATGCTGATTGCGCCCAACCAATCAATTTACAAGCTTCTAGGCTTTGTGGTGTTGCTCTCCCTTTCTTCTCTTTTCCATTACAAATTGCTTCAGATAAGGGCTCCATGCATATTACACATTTATAGTCCTACGTGACACTGTAGCTGTCATGGAAGCATCTCATGGATTCCTGGGATTTGGAGTTTTGGGAGGGAATTTAGGATTCTCATTCAAAATACTTTAGTGTCTTACCAAACGACAAACCCCAGGAATGCATAGGATGGAACCATGGTCATTCAAGTGGAATAATAATGCTATCATTATGCAGTTATAAACAGGTCCATAGTCCTTTAAACTCTTCAGTGACTTCAGTAACTGGAATGTAAAACCCTTCCTCCATATTCTTCTTATTGCTGAGTTGAACTGTTCTCCCAAATGGGATGATGGAAATGGGAATTCCAAGCTGTCCTGGCAACATTTATTCTGTATCCCAAGGACTATCCGGCCCTATGTCAAAAAAGTGGGTAGTCCTAATACGAGAACAAGGAACATTGAACACAAATCATCAGATGAGTCATGAAACAAAAAGAAATACATTGATGCAACCAGAAACTCTGGGTCCATTCTAAGATCCAAATGTGTTAAAATATAATTGTTCTCAAATTTATGTAATTTTGTAAATGTTTTTAGCTCCTAGATATCTATAAAAAAAATCAAGACATTGGCTCTTTCCACAAGGAAACTGAGATAATTGCGTTCAGGTGAGTCATCATTTCTATGGCCATTTTGGGCTTGAAAAAATCCTATTGCTGTACATTTTTCCAAGTGTTTATTTATTTATTTCAAGTATTTATATCCTGCCCTTCTCACCCCCCACCTCCCCGGGGCGTGGGGAGGGGCCATTAGATGCCAACACCAAAACAAACAAGAGCAATATAAGCTCTTGTTAAGCACGAGTTAAACATTACTTAAAACATTAAATTATAAAATATCAATTAAAACATTATTAGCAACAATTCAACCATGTCCAAATCCAATTCAGCATCCAGAGTCCAAGTCTGAGGCCTGTCTGTTGTCAATTCTCATGAGTCATTGTGATTATTACTGTTAAGCCTGCTACCTGAATGCTGGCCCTGGTCCCATAGCCATGACTTGAGCTTTTTTCTAAAGGAGAGAGATGTGGCTGACCTAATTTCCCTGAGAAGTGTGTTCCAAAGATGTGGGGCCACCACCGAGAAGGCCCTCTCTCTTGTCCCCACCAATCACATTTGTGAGGGAGGCAGGATAGAGAGCAGGGCCTCCCTGGACGATCTTAAGCTCAGAGATGGATCATAGAGGGAGATACGTTCAGATAAGTAAGCTGTATAGGGCTTTAGAGGCCAAAGCCAGCACTTTGAATTGTGCTCAGTAGTGGACTGGTAGCCAGTGGAGCTGACATAACAGGGGGCGTTATGCTCCCAGTGTGTTGCTCCGATGCCACTTGTTGGACTAGTTGGAGTTTCTGAACAGTCTTCAAAGACAACCCCATGTAGAGTGCATTGCAGTAATCTATTTGGGATGTAACAAGAGTGTGGGCCACTGTAACCAGATCAGACTTTCCAAGTAGAAGAAGAAAAGGAAAAATGCTAAGGACTTTACCCTTACCTGTGATGTGCATCACAATCCCATCCTTTCTAGAGGAGAGTCTTTCAATTCAAGATGCAGTTGGGTAGAGGTGATAACTGATCAACAACTTGTAATTTGTGAGATGGTTTGATGATTTGGACTTTGGCAATTCCATAGTTCATTTATCATTTCTCTGAGATGGTAGTGTCTGGACACCCAAAAGTTGAAAACCCCTTTTCATTTAGGCATTAGTTCAGGTAAGGAAACAAATAACATAGAAACAAGTGACACCTAGTGAAAGAGCAGAGGATTACAAAGTGCAGTCTTTCCATGAAAGTACGTAAACTACAAACCGCAACACTGACTGACTTGGCTATACAGTATTTAAAATGATTAATAGTTTACTATGTGGTGTGTTGTAAATTTTGTAATTCTCGTGTTATGTGAGCGCTGCACTGACTGCTGAGAACTGCAAAGTAGTAGTTAAATTGAGCGAGAAGTATCTTATGTTTGGGCTGGGGCATTGATGGAAGAATTCCTTTTCAGATTTCAAAGATGACTGTCCATTGGGTGGAATGTAGTACTGATAAATAATAAAGAACCGAATCAAGTTCCACCAAGCCAAACACGGGAAAAGTATAAACGTTGGCTTGCAGTTATGCACCACTTTAAATTCTTTTCTTCAATGTGGATATATAACAAATGTGGACAAGAAGCTTTAGTATAAACACTCTTTAAATGAGACAGTCTAACACGACCGTTGTTAGGCAAAAGAGCCCTCCTGCTATGCTTGAAGCCAATCCTCAAGACAGATAATCAAAGACATCTATTCACAACCCTTCTAGGTTGCACTCTGGATCAAATATGCATCTGTTTTCTCTCTCTCCATTCAGTGAGGGCAGTGTTATTGCTTACTACTGGTCAGACTTCAGTGTTCCTAAATACAAAGTGAATGTCTTTGAAAACGCCATGGCGAACATCGAGGCTCCACCCTACATGGAGATACATAAGGCACGGAACCCAGAGATGCGAATTGAATCGCTTGTTGCCTTCCGTAAGTCCTCTTTCTGCCTCTCTTTCCCACCTGCTATCTTTCCAGCCTTTGCTTTACTTTTGGGCTCGTGAACATGTCACCACCAGGGAAGCCTGGGATACATCTTTTGACTTTAGCAGTGAAAAAATTGGTGGGCTCTTCCTTCTAGCTTGGTCAGTGGTTAAACAAGCTGGAGAATAGAAAGGTCATCCATTTCTAATGTTTGCAAAAGTTATGCCTGAATGGATGGAAAGTTGGAAAATCTCACATTCAAATAAACTCACATTCAAGTGTCCCTAGTAATGGGAAATGCATCATCCTGGATATTGTAACACTATTCTTTGCCATCTCTTATGGTGGTTTGGGCTGGTGAGAGTTGAAACTCCACCAGTCCTCCTGCTCCTCCTCCTCCTCCAACTCTTCTCCTCCCTCTCCCTCTCCCTCTCCACTTCCACTTCCTCCTCCATCTCCTCCTCCTCCTCTTGCATCTCCTCCTCCTCTCCTCCATCTCCATCCCCACTTCCACTTCCTCCTCCATCTCCACCTTCTCCATCACCTCCTACTCCCATCTCCATCTCCTTTTACATCTCCATCTCCTCCTCCTGTTCCTTCTCCTCCTCCTCCTCCACAGTCTCCTCCTCCTCCATCTCCTCCTCCATCTCTATATCCTCATCCATCTCCTCCACCATCCATCTCCTCCTCAATCTCTGCCTCATCCTCCTCCATCTCCACCTCCTCCTCCTCCTCCATCTCCGCCTCCTCCTTCCCCTCCTTCTCCACCTCCTCCATCTCCATCTCCTCCTCCTCCTCCTCCATCACCTCTTTCTCCTCCATCACCTCTTCTTCCTCCATCTCCTCCAACTCTTCCTCTTCCTCCACCTCTTCCTCCTCTGCCGTCATCAAATTGACTACTACTTATGGTGGCCCAACAAATGAGAGATCTCCAGGTCATACTATCTTTAACACAGTGGTTCTCAACCTGTGGGTCCCCAGGTGTTTTGGCCTACAACTTCCAGAAATCCCAGCCAGTTTACCAACTGTTAGGATTTCTGGGAGTTGAAGGCCAAAACATCTGGGGACCCACAGGTTGAGAACCACTGCTTAGCGGCTCAAGACTCAGTGTGACTTCCTTGATTGAGTCTATCCAACTGAAAGGTGATCTTCCTCTGTTCCTGCCTTCTATCTTGTCAAGCTTTGTTGTTGTCTTTTCTAATATCTTCTCATTTCCTTAATATAGCAAGCTTAATTCAACCATTTTTGGCTTCAAGAAAGCTCTCATCTTGATTTGTTCTTGGAACCATTTATTGCAAATTGATGTCCCTTCCCTCCAATTGCATTCTAATGGAATTTCAACTGAAATAGCACTAGGGCGATTTCATTTACTTATTTCATTTACTTAATTAAGCCCATAGCACAGAAAACATGAGGTTAGACCTGTGCTATAGAGGTCACGTTCACCACCCCTTCCTGATCTAAAATGTTATTTCAGTGGAGCGTGTGAACTAGCAAGTTGCTTGATAGGACTTGCAAAATTTGTAATGTTGGGTGGATTTGTGGGAAATTGGATGATGATGATGAAACAAAAAAAATTCAGCCTGGTCATGATGATTCATTCACTTTTGCTGAGGGCTTTGGCATGGAATCTCACAAAGTACACATCAAAATAGGGACGTTGTGCCAACCTAACTCTTTCTCTTCAGGAAGGCTTGGTAGAATCGGTTTGTTCATAATATTTTGTGTGTTTCCACTTACAGCTTCTGATCCAGATATAATAAAGGCATCAGGAGACAGTGAGTAATACTTCTTTTATTTGTACATTCGTAGCAGTAAAGTAGTAATCAGATTGCTTGAATGAGGCAGATGCATTCCTTCATTCCATTTGGAACAATATATGGTTTGTGCATCTTCCAGCTTTTTGGTGATCCTGTAACTAGTGATATCTTAGGATTTATTCAGAGTAGGTTGAACATTGCCTTCCTGTATGACTGAGAGGAAGTGGCTTACGAAAGGTCACCTAGTCAGTTTCCCTGGGGATTTTAACACACACACCCCCCCCCGAAATTTTTCAGGTTAAAAAAAAAACTGGTTTACTCATGAATTTTAACTGGTTAACCAAATCCCCATGCTAAGTCTATGAGACGCAAAAAATTAAGAGTCCCTCCAGAACTGCAAGCACTATCTCAAGCAAATATTGACAATTTATTCACACTGTCATTACTTGCAGCAATAGCCGATGTAGCGAAGCAACCAAGTTGGGGGGGGGTGTTGAATGCTCTCATTAAGGAGGCCAGACTTGGTGGAGGTGGTTGACAGGGGTGGAGCTGCAGGCTATTGAAGGCTGCTCTGCCCCCTGCTGTGCTCTTTGCTTCAGCGTGAGCTAAGAGGCAGGTTTCAACCCCCCCCCCCAAATTTCAACCCTCCCCCCCAAATTTTCAACCCTCCCTGAATTTTTTTCTGGCTGTGGCCCTGGCAGTAAGAGCACCTAGAGCTTCGGAGAGCTTCTGTTCAACCATCTCAAAGCTCCCTGCTTGAGCAGTAATGGCACGATCATCAGCATCAATGAAGCTCTCTGACATAATGAGAAGACAGGAAAGCTTAGAGAAGATAATGATGCTGGGGGAAATGGAAGGAAAAAGGAAGGGGACCCTACCAAGGGCAAGATGGATGGATGGTATCCTTGAAGTGACTGGCTTGACTCTGAAGGAGCTGTTGGTGGTGACGGCTGACAGGGAGCTCTGGCGTGGGTTGGTCCAAGAGGTCATGAAGAGTCGGAAGCAACTGAACAAATAACAACAATATTAAGAAGTAACCAAAACCCATTCCTTGAAATGACATTCGTTTGGTGGCTGCAAGAGAAGCATATTAGAGACATATTTTAGTCTTTTAAGATATACAAACATAACATTTCAGGATGGTCAAAAGCTTGAGTATGTGTGTGAAAAGTCTACTTTGGATTCATCCTTCACTATCTAATCCTAACTTCTTGGTGGATTTGCTAACTCTGAATGACTTAATTTAAATTAGCACCTAGGAATTGGTCGGTATGTTTATGCCTTTGAATTGAAACACTCTTTTGATAAATTATAATGGAAAGTGGGTTGTTGTAGGTTTTTCCGGGCTATATGGCCATGGTCTAGAGGCATTATCTCCTGATGTTTCAACTGCATCTATGGCAAGCATCCTCAGAGGTAGTGAGGTCTATTGTAACTACCAGTATTAAAAACCTCTAAAATTACGACAGCACAACAACACAGAGGAAAGAAACAAGGACATCTAATCACCTCTCAAGAAATGTTTGCTCCAGGCACTGTCAGGCCATTATATGCTAATCAAGGTGGTCAGTTGAAACATTCACACCTAGCTCCAGCAGACAAGAGTCCTTTGTCCCACACTGGTAATTCCACAGATATATAAACCCTTTTTCCTAGTTCCAACAGACCTCACTACCTCTGAGGATGCTTGCCATAGATGCAGGTGAAAAGTCAGCTGTTCGTCCCACAAGAATCACTGGGTTGTTGTAGGTTTTTTCAGGCTATATGGCCATGTCTAGAGGCATTCTCTCCTGACGTTTCACTGCATCTATGGCAAGCATCCTCAGAGGTAGTGAGGTCTGTTGGAACTAGGAAAAAGGGTTTATATATCTGTGGAATGACCAGGGTGAGACAAAGGACTCTTGTCTGCTGGAGCTAGGTGTGAATGTTTCAACTGACCACCTTGATGAGCATCTAATCACCTCTCAAGCAGACAAGAGTCCTTTGTCTCACCCCGGTCATTCCACAGATATATAAACCCTTTTTCCTAGTTCCAACAGACCTCACTACCTCTGAGGATGCTTGCCATAGATGCAGGCGAAACGTCAGGAGAGAATGCCTCTAGAACATGGCCATATAGCCCAAAAAAACCTACAACAACCCAGTGATTCGGCCATGAAAGCCTTCGACAATATAATAGAAAGTGTTGCTTGATGAAGGGATATTTACTAAAATAATGGATAGATGTTGCCCACTGGCCACTGTGGTGGGCGAAGACTCTGCTTTAGGGTTCCTCTCAGTTGCTCTTTCAACCTTGTTTACTTTTCTAAGATGTTTTAGTGTCCTCTTTTCTCAGATTTTTCTGTTTCTTTGCTTGTTTCCTTTCACCTGTGTAGACAGCTGCCACTATGCCTTGCATGCAAAAGAAGGCGTAGTCACCCGTTTCAGCACCCCAGGTTTCCCGAACAGCCCTTACCCTTCCAATGTACGTTGCCTTTGGGCCCTCAGGGCCGATGCGGACTCTGTCATCAGCCTGACCTTCACAACCTTTGATGTGGAGCCGTGCTCTGTTGGGAACGATTTCGTGAAAGTATACGACTCGCTGAGCCCCGTGGAACCTCATGCACTGGTGAAGTAAGTGCATCAGATCATTATCAGGCTAAAAGGTCAAGAGAGAAAATCAAGGCGAGAATGCTGAACAAAAAAGATTTGAATGTAAATCTATCTATCTATCTATCTATCTATCTATCTATCTATCTATCTATCTATATATATATATATAAATAAATAAATGCTCTGGTCATAATGAGTACCTTAAAAACAAAAGAACCAATGAACGAAATCACACCAAATTTGGCAACAAAATGTCTCACAACACAAGGAGTGACCATCACTCAAAAAATTATGATTTGGTCATTTGGGAGTTGTAGTTGCTGGGATTTATAGTTCACCTACAATCAAAGAGCATTCTGAACACCAACAAAGATGGAATTGAACCGAACTTGACACATAGAACTCCCATGACCAACAGAAAATATTGGAAGGGTTTGGTGGGCATTGACCTTGAGTTTTGGAGTTGTAGTTCACCTACATCCAGAGAGCACTGTGGACTCAAACAATGAAAGACCAAACTTGGCACGAGTGCTCCATATGCTCAAATATAAACACAGATGGAGTTGGGGGTAAATAGACCTTGACATTTGGGAGTTGTAGTTACTGGGATTTATAGTTCACCTGCAATCAAAGTGCATTTTGAACCCCAGCAATGATACAATTGGGCCAGACTTCCCACACAGAATCCCCATGACCAACGGAAAATACTGTTGTCTTTAGTAACCCTTCTGACACCCCCTCATGACCCCCAGGTTGAGAAACACTGTAATAGAGGATAACATAGGAATCACTAGACTGGGCCACAGCAACACGTGGCAGGGCATGGCTAGTAGTTGATATATTTAGGAGGTTGTCACTCTTTCTCTATTAACTGGAAAATAGATAATTTAATATGGGCAGGGGCTGTATGTTGCAACAGTGAAAGGGAAGAACTCATCTCTCAAAGCTGCTACTCTGGTAGAGGTTGACTTCAATCCAGCTAAAGTAAACTCATTGAATCAGTGTGATTTACCAATGTGTTGATTTTCCATCCCTCAATTAATTCAGTGGGATAGGCAATGTCTGCTTTGGTCCCACACCTGGAATATTGTGTCCAATTCTGGGCACCACAATTGAAGGGAGATATTGACAAGCGGAATGTGTCCAGAGGAGGGCGACTAAAATGATCAAGGGTCTGGAGAACAAGCCCTATGAGGAGCGGCTTAAGGAGCTGGGCAGGTTTAGCCTGAAGACAAGAAGGCTGAGAGGAGATATGATAGCCACAGTATAAATATGTGAGAGGAGGGAGCAAGCTTGTTTTCTGCTTCCCTGGAGACTAGGATGCGGAATAATGGCTTCAAACTACAAGAAAGGCGATTCCATATGAACATGAGGAAGAACTTTCTGACTGTGCTTCCAACTCTATGATTCTATGGTCAGCATTCACCTGGGATACTGTGTCCAATTCTGGGCACCACAATTTAAGAGAGATATTGACAAGTTGAAAGGTATCTGGAAGAGGACAACTAAAAGGATCAAAGGTTTCGAGACCATGAATCCCTCTGAGGAGCGTCTTAAAGGGCTGGTTCTCTTTAGCCTGCAGAAGGTAAGACTGAGAGGAGACATGATAATCATGTTTAAATATCTGATAGGATGCCACAAGGAAGAGGGAGCAGGCTTCCTTTCTGCTGCCTTGAAGACTAGGACTTGGAACAATAGAGATTCCACCTGAACATTAAGAAGAACTTCCCAACCATAAGAGCTGTTCAACAGTGGAACTCTCTGCCTTGGAGTCCAGTGGAAGCTCCTTCTTTGGAGGCTTTTAAACAGAGGCTGGATGGCCATGTGTTGGGAGTACTTTGATTGTGCTTTTCCAGCAGGTCAAGGGGTTGGACTAGATGGCCCTTGGGGTCTTTTCTGTGATTCTTTGATTTATAGAATCATAGAGTTGGAAGAGACCTCATGGGCCATTCAGTCCAACCCCCTGCCAAGAAGCAAGAAAATTACATACAAAGCATCCCTATCAGATGACTATTCAACCTCTGTTTAAAACAAGAAGAAGGAGCCTCTACCACACTCCAGGGAAGAGAGTTCCACTGCTGAATGGCTCTCACAGTCAGGAAATTCTTCCTGATGTTCAGATGGAATCTCCTTTCTTGTAGTTTGAAGCCATTGTTCTGCGTCCTAGTCTCCAGGGCAGCAGAAAACAAGCTTGCTCCCTCATCCCTATGACTTCCTCTCACATATTTATACATGGCTATCAGAAGAAGGCAACTAAAAGGATCAAAGGTCTGGAAACCATGAAACCCTCTGAGGAGCGTCTTAAAGAGCTGGTTCTGTTTAGCCTGCAGAAGATAAGACTGAGAGGAGGCATGATAATCATGTTTAAATATTTTATATGATGCCACAAGGAAGAGGGAGCAGGCTTCCTTTCTGCTGCCTTGAAGACTAGGACTTGGAACAATAGAAATTCCACCTGAACATTAAGAAGAACTTCCTAACCATAACTGGAACTCTCTGCCTTGGAGTCCAGTGGAAGCTCCTTCTTTGGAGGCTTTTAAACAGAGGCTGGATGGCCATGTGTTGGGAGTACTTTGATTGTGCTTTTCCAGCAGGTCAAGGGGTTGGACTAGATGGCCCTTGGGGTCTCTTCTGTGAGTTGGAAGAGACCTCATGGGCCATCCAGTCCTACCCCCTGCCAAGAAGCAGGAATATTGCATTCAAAGCACCCCTGACAGATGGCCATCCAGCCTCTGATTAAAAGCTTCCAAAGAAGGAGCCTCCACCACACTCCAGGGCAGAGAGTTCCACTGCTGAACAGCTCTCACAGGCAGGAAGTTCTTCCTCATGTTCAGATGGAATCTCCTCTCTGTAGTTTGAAGCCATTATTCCGCGTCCTAGTCTCCAGGGCAGCAGAAAACAAGCTTGCTCCCTCCTCCCTATGACTTCTTCTCACATATTTATACATGGCTATCAGAAGAGGGCAACTAAAAGGATCAAAGGTCTGGAGACCATGAATCCCTCTGAGGAGCGTCTTAAAGAGCTGATTCTGTTTAGCCTGCAGAAGATAAGACTGAGAGGAGACATGATAATCTTGTTTAAATATCTGATAGGATGCCACAAGGAAGAGGGAGCAGGCTTCCTTTCTGCTGCCTTGAGGACTACGACTTGGAACAATAGAAATTCCACCTGAACATTAAGAAGAACTTCCTAACCATAACTGGAACTCTCTGCCTTGGAGTCCAGTGGAAGCTCCTTCTTTGGAGGCTTTTAAACAGAGGCTGGATGGCCATGTGTTGGGATTACTTTGATTGTGCTTTTCCAGCAGGTCAAGGGGTTGGACTTGGATGGCCCTTGGGGTCTCTTCTGTGATTATTTATTTATTTATTTATTTGGTAGTTTTGTATACCGGTCTTCTCACCTCCATTCGAGGGACTCGGGCCGGTTTCCAACATCAATATTACAGACTGTCATTAAAACATCATATTTCTAAATCACACTAAAACATTAAAACATTGAAACAATTAAAATAGCAAAAATACAATCATATGATTGCAGTAGTCAGTCGTCATCAAAGTCATTATTTGTCGTCATCCATCCATATCACAGGATCCTGGCTCATTCGTTGAAGCCAGGTTTTCACCTGTTTCCTGAACGTTAAGATCGAAGGGGCAGTTCTGATCTCCAGTGGAAGGGAGTTCCAGAGTCGAGGGGCCACCACCGAGAAGGCCCTGTCTCTCGTCCCCACCAGCCGCGCCTGTGAGGCCGGTGGATCGAGAGCAGGGCCCCTCCAGACGATCCGATTCTTTGATTCAGGTCATGTGCTGCAATGATGCATCCTCAATTCCAAAGTTTCCATGCTCTTTGGCCACATTATGTCACAAATGACAGATACAGCAACAATTGATAAGCTGACTTGAGAGATGTATTGGTCTTAGTCTATGGAATATTCACAACAAGTAATGTGTGCAGGTTAGCTCTTCTGTTTACTTGCTCTTCTCTTCCTCTTCCTTCATAGGCTCTGTGGCAGCTTCAATCCCTCATACAACCTGACGTTTGTCTCCTCCCAAAACGTGCTGCTGGTCATGCTCATCACAGACGCGAAGGGACGTCATCCTGGCTTCCAGGCAGAGTTTTTTCAGATGCCAAAAAATAGACGTAAGAACTTTATGCTGCTCTGTTCTACTCTGTTCAGGGTCAGGAGCGTTGTAAAGCATGGGGTTTCTTTTAGCAAAAGAGGAGAAGGACAGCTCAAAAGTGACTACTGTTGAAAACATCTTGAGAAGATAATACTTTGAATAAGAAGGACCCCGAGGTATAGGTTCTTTAGTCAAATCTCAGAAGAGCTGGTAATAAATAGCATCTCTTGCCTGCCTGATCTTTCTTAATGAGAACTGGTCAGGAGTTGCTTTGTCTTGATCAGGTGGATAGATGCAAACGGGCGAAGTATAATTGGTCCCCTGGGTTAAACTCTTGCCTTTTAAGTAAACCTGTTCTCTCCAGAGACTGGCTTAACCTCATTAAAGGCTGAACTGCACGACTTTTGTCTCTTCCTATTTGCTCATTTTGGATGCTCAAAAATAGGGCTGACTTTGTTTTCCTTTTCTTTTAGCCTGTGGTGGGGTTTTGACAGGAACATCTGGAAACTTCACCACCCCTTACTATCCTGGTCATTATCCTCCCAATATGGACTGTGTATGGAATATCAAGGTAAGAGGCTTAGAACAAGAATGACTCCTTGCTTATCCTTGAATTCACATTGTAGATTAGGAGATGGAGCCATGGATCTTATTGAAAGCCCAACTGGATAATGACTTTATAATGAGATGCTGAGGACTTGTGTTTTTATTGTTTTTACTGTTTTTATATGGCTTATATTATATGTTAATGTTCTGGATTATATTTTATGTTGTTGGTGGCATTGATTGCCGGCTGTAAACCATCTTGAGTCGCCTTTGGGCTGAGAAAGGCGGTATATAAAGATAGTAAATAAATCATAGAATCAAAGAGTTGGAAGAGACCTCATGGGCCATCCAGTCCAACCCCCTGCCAAGAAACAGGAATATTGCATTCAAAGCACCCCTGACAGGTGGCTGTCTAGCCTCTGTTTAAAAGCTTCCAAAGAAGGAGCCTCCACCACACTCCGGGGCAGAGAGTTCCACTGCTGAACGGCTCTCACAGTCAGGAAGTTTATTTATTTATTTATTTCACAGTTTTCTATACCGAGCTTCTCAACCTCGTCGAGGGACTCAGCCCGGTTTCCAGCAATAAAAAACATATACACTCATTAAAATATCATATATCACAATTACAAAAACAACTTTAAAAACACTATATATAAAACTACAGTGGTCAGTCGTCCTATTAAGATGGATCTACATCAACTTCCATCCAGGGTCCTATGGTGTTGTCTCATTCATCGAAGGCCTGACTCCACAGCCACGTCTTCACCCGTTTCCTAAATGTTAGGATGGATGGGGCGGTTCTGGCCTCCAGAGGGAGAGAGTTCCAGAGTCGCGGGGCCACCACCGAGAAGGCCCTGTCCCTCGTCCCCACCAGGCGCGCTTGCGAGGCCGGTGGGACCGAGAGCAGGGCCTCTCCAGATGATCTTAGTAGTCTTGATGGTACGTAGGGGAGAATACGTTCGGAGAGGTAAACAGGGCCGGAGTCGTTTAGGGCTTTATAGGTCAACACCAGCACTTTGAATTGAGCTCGGAAGCTAATTGGCAGCCAGTGGAGCTGGCGTAACAGCGGAGTGGTGTGCTCCCTGTACCCAGCCCCCGTTAGTAATCTGGCTGCCGCGTTGGACTTGCTGCAGCTTCCGGGCAGTCTTCAAAGGCAACCCCACGTAGAGAGCGTTGCAGTAGTCTAAGGGGGATGTAACCAAAGTGTGTACTACCATGGCCAAGTCAGCCCTCCCAAGGTACGGACGCAGCTGGCGCACAAGTTTTAATTGTGAATGCTCCCCTGACAACCCCCTGACATGGGCTTCCAGGCTCAGCGATGAATCCAGGAGAACTCCGAGACTGCGTACCTGAGCTTTCAGGGGGAGTGTGACCCCGTCCAGCACAGGCTGTAACCCCGTACCCTGTTCGGTCTTACGACTGACCAGGAGTACCTCTGTCTTGTCTGGATTTAGTTTCAATCTGTTGTCCCTCATCCAGTCCGAGACAGCGGCCAAGCACCGGTTCATGACCTGAACAGCCTCCTTAGTGGTAGGTGGAAATGAGTGATAGAGTTGGACATCATCTGCATACAGATGACATCGCACCCCAAAACTCCGGATGATCTCTCCCAACGGCTTCATGTATATGTTAAACAACATAGGGGACAGTATTGAGCCCTGTGGGACTCCACAGTGCAATGGCCGAGGAGTCGAGCAGGAGTCCCCTAGTGACACCTTCTGGGAGCGACCCTCGAGAAAGGACCGGAGCCACTGCAAGGCAGTACCCCCAAGACCCATTCCCGCGAGGCGTCCCAGAAGGATACCGTGGTCGACGGTATCGAAGGCCGAAGAGAGGTCCAGCAGAACCAACAGGGACACACTCCCCCTGTCCAGTTCCCGGCAAAGATCATCAACTACTGCTGAACGGCTGTCACAGTCAGGAAGTTCTTCCTAATGTTCAGATGGAATCTCCTTTCTTGTAGTTTGAAGCCATTTTTCCATGTCCTAGTCTCCAGGGAAGCAGAAAACAAGCTTGCTCCCTCCTCCCTGTGACTTCCTCTCACATATTTGTACATGGCTATCATATCTCCTCTCAGCCTTCTCTTCTTCAGGCTAAACATGCCCAGTTCTTTAAGCCGTTCTTCATAGGGCTTGTTCTACAGACCCTTGATCATTTTAATCACCCTCCTCTGGACACATTCCAGCTTGTCAATATCTCTCTTCAATTGTGGTGCCCAGAATTGGACACAACATTCCAGGTGTGGTCTAACCAAGGCACAATAGAGGGGTAGCATGACTTCCCTTGGATCTAGACACTATGCTCCTATTGATGCAGGCCAAAATCCCATTGGCTTTTTTTGCCGCCACATCACATTGTTGGCTCATGTTTAACTTGCTGTCCACAAGGACTCCAAGATCTTTTTCACATGTACTGCTCTTGAGCCAGGCATCCCCCATAAATAGATAATAGACTCATTGCGTCAAAGAGTGTTTTCTTGCTATTCAACATTTATTTCAATGTGTCTACTAGAACTTGCATTGGGATCCAGTCCAGAAGCTGGGAACCTGTTGTAGCTTTGTGCAGGTGCAAATGCCATTGCACAAATGGTTGTGCTTTCTTGGTGGTTGACATTCCTTTTGGGTTGTGCAAGTCTTGTGATGTCACCATCAAGGGCTGTGCAAGTCTAGAAGTGCACTGCCTATGTGTTCTAAAAGTGAGGTGCTTTTCAGTGGTGCAATTTAGCCCTGAAGCATAGGAATGGATGAACTACTACAGCTTCCACCTGTCCCTTGTTGTGCCAGGTACCAGTGCATAACAGAGATGGGCAAAATGTGTGCCATAACATGCATCTAGGTCCCAATTTGCACCCCTCAAAGGACCCCGAAGCCCACCTCCCTACATTGAATTGGGGGAATTGGCTCAAAATTGCCATAACCCTAGTAAAATACAATGGATTTGTACTCACAACTCCCCCCCCATAACCCAAAATAATAAGTCCCTCACCACTAGATCAACTCAAAATCATGTTGGGTGTACAGATGAGGCCCATCTGCTGCGATGTGATGTCCCAAGAGTACAAAACCTGGGAAAACTCCAACTCTTCTGTTGTATCTACAGAACCTTGTTGACTCTGCAGCTTGCAGCTATAGAATTATTTTCGTTCTTTAACGTTGAAGAAATTGAGACTTCCTCTTCCTAAAGCCCAATTTGTTGGAAAAGCTGGTTGCGGCTTCTAGAAGCAGAAGTCCAAACATCTGAAGGACTAGTGTTGAGGACTCATCAATGAGACAGGAATGTTGCATTGTTATCTAGAGTATCTCTGGAAAGCAACAGAAAAGAGAAGTAGTTTTGTAATACTAACACCGCCTCCCTCCACCTTCCACTCTTGTTTTCAGGTCCCAAAAGATAAGAATGTGAAGGTTCGCTTCAAGGAGTTCTTCCTTGTGGAGCCTGGACTTCCATCTGATTCCTGTACCAAGGACTATGTAGAAATCAACAAAGAGAAGTAAGCACCGAGTCTTGATGTTCCTGTTGAAATTGGAATTAGAAGCTTGTTGTGGCAGTAGGACTGAAGAATGATTCATTGCCCATAGCTGGCAATACGTATAACATAATTTTATTATTACTTCATAACTATAATTTTGCTATTGTTATGAATCGTCATCTAAATATCTGATATGCAGGATATATTTTCATCCACTGGATCAAATTTGGCACACATACCCAATACACCCAAATTTGAATACTGGTGGGGTGGGGGGTTGATTTTGTCATTTGGGAGTTGTAGTTGCTGGGATTTATAGTTCATCTACAATCAAAGAGCATTCTGAACTCCACTAATGATGGAATTGAACCAAACTTGGCACACAGAACTCCCATGACCAACAGAAAATACTGGAAGTGTTTGGTGGGCACTGACCTTGAGTTTTGGTGTTGTAGTTCACTTACATCCAGAGAGCACTGTGGACTTGAACAATTATGGATCTGGACCAAATTTGGCACAAATACCCGATATGCCCAAATTTGAATACTGATGGGGTGGGGGTTGATTTTGTCATTTGGGAGTTGTAGTTGCTGGGATTTATAGCTCACCTTCAATCAAAGAGCATTCTGAACCCCACCAACGATAGAATTGGGCCAAACTTCCCACACAAAACCTTCATGACCAACAGAAAATACTGTTAGCAACCCCTTTGACACCCTCTCGCAACCTTCCCAGTGGTCCCGACCCTCAGGTTGTTCTAGTGCAGTGGTTCTCAACCTGGGGTCGCCAGATATTTTTGGCCTTCAACTCCCAGAAATCCTAACTGGTGGTAAACTGGCTAGGATTTCTGGGAGTTGTAGGCCAAAAACATCTGGGGACCCCCAGGTTGAGAAGCACTGTTCTAGTGTGTATTGGTTGAGACCAGCATATATTGCTGCACTGCCCCATTACAGAGCTTCACAATCTATTAACAAGGTTTCTGTGCTTCTCTATTATATAGCTCAGTATAAGTTACATAACATTGAATATAACAGGATTCTGCCCATTGCTCTCACTTTGTTGGCTCAACTTTTGTTTGACCCCTGCCTTCATGTGACCCCTCAGGTACTGTGGGATGCGTAATACTTTTGTGGTGTCAAGTAAGACCAACGAAATCACTGTCCGTTTCCATTCGGACCTTTCGTTTGTAGACACTGGATTTTGGGCTGAGTTCCTGTCCTACGACTCCAATGACCGTGAGTAGAAATGCAAATACTTGGACTTCTCAAAGGCGGCCACTAACGTGTAAGGGAAGACTTAAAGTATACGGAGAGCAGTAGGGCTCTTGGAGTTCTTTGGAGTGAAAAGTTTTGGGTGAATGTGCAGGAAGACCTGGGAGAGATGCATCCTAGGTAAAAAATGGCGAATGAACTCTTTTGCACCATCGTAGAACACTGAGTCATCCAATTAAGTTGATTAGCAAACTATTAACATGGAAAACTTGTTCAAGTCCCCTTTTCTCATTGTATAGTGGTAGGCCCATATCTCAGTGGAGGAGCAGGTACTTTGTGTGCTGGAAATCCAAGCAGCTCCAAATGAAAATAGAAAATGATAGGAAAGGCATTAGCATTTTAGAGTGCATCGACAGTGTAGAATTAATACAGTTTGACTCTACTTTAGCTGCCATGGCTTAACCGCATCTCCCTCTAGAGACCAACTCGGACACTGCGGTCATCGGAGGAGGTCCTCCTCTCAGTTCCACCCCTGTCCCAAGCATGGCTGGTGGGAACGAGAGAAAGGGCCTTCTCCGTGGCTGCCCCCCACCTCTGGAACTCCCTTCCTAAGGAGTTAGAGAGGGCCCCCTCCCCACTTTCAAAAAACAGCTGAAGACATATCTTTGCTCACTGGCTTACGAGGAGGAGGAATAGTAGTTGGTAATACTACCATTATAATTCTCTGATTTATAGTTGCCATCCATATCCATGCCCTGCTCACCCCAACAGCTCAAAAGATATCTTGAGCAATGATTAATCAATTTGCCAAAAAGAAATGGGAAATTATTGTTTCTGTTTGATGTTTTGTCTTATGTCTGTTATAACAGGCTGTGCATTTTTTCTAATTTTAGTTTGTTAAGTTATAATTCATATTTATATGTTGGGTTGTATAAATTTTGTTAGTATGGATGTATTGTTGTTGTATTCGGGCATTGAATGTTTGCCTTTCATGTTTGGAATCCACCCTGAGTCCCTTTGGGGAGATACGAGCGGAATATAAATAATGTATTTATTATTTATTTCATGCATTTCTACCCTGCCCTTCTCCCCGCAAAGGGGGACTCAGGGTGGCCTCACATAAGCAACATGTGATGCTGTCAGCATATAAACAAACAAGGATTACAGTTAAAACAGTAAAAATCATTAAAACATACTATACAAATCATTCAACAATAGGTTAAACATAAAAATTAAAACCAAGACCAATTCGGGTAAATCTAATGTCGCATATGTCCTAAATTTTGGTCCCAAAGTCTTTGTCCCAAAGCCAAGTCTTCAATTGTCTTCTAAAGGACAGGAGGGAGGTGGCCAACCTGATGTCCTTAGGGAGGCAGTTCTACAGACGGGGGCCACTGCTGAGAAGGCCCTGTCTCTCATCCCCACCAACCGCATTTGCAAGAGTGGTGGGGTCGAGAGCAGGGCCTCCCCTGATGATCTTAAGCTTTGTGGTAGTTCGTAACAAGAGATACGTTTGGACAGATAATCTGGGCCAGAACCGTTTAGGGCTTTAAAGGTTAAAACCAGGACTTTGAATTGTGCTCGGAAGCTGATTGGCAGCCAGTGGAGATGGAGCAGCAAAGGAATAGTATGCTCCCTGTATGCCACTTTGGAGAGCAGCCTGGCTGCCAACCGTTGGATTAATTGAAGCTTCCAAGAAGTCTTCAAAGGCAGCCCCATGTAGAGAGTGTTGCAGTAGTCTATTTGGGATGTAACCAGAGCATGGACCACCGTGACCAAGTCAGAATTTTATTATTATTATATATTATTATTAGTGCCACAGAGTTATGGGAATTGTATTTTTAAAAGGTACCTTCTCTGCCTAAGAGTGCTGGTGCCTCATCAAATTACAACTCCCAGGTTATTATAGCACTGAGCCATGGAAAATATTCTGAGTCTTTTTGGAGGTGGTTCCTTTTGTTTGACTGCAGAGACTAATGTGGATCTTTTAATCTCTTTTCCCTTCCCTCCCTCTTCCCGTTTCTCCATGCTGACCTGTAGCTTGCCCAGGGAAATTCACCTGTTCCAGTGGCCGCTGCATCGACAAGTCCAGGCGTTGCGATGGTTGGCTCGACTGTCCAGGTGGTGGGGATGAGAGAGACTGCAGTGAGTTTCCCATTTCAACTTATGGGGTGGATAATATACAGTGTTGCATGTCATCCAGTAATCTCTCCAAACGTACAAAACTTTGGCTAGTGAACTTTTAGCTCCATCATTAATTCTGTCTTAGTTAAGGAGCTGTTTGAGGAACTTGAGGAACTTGATGCCTCTTCCATCACAATTCAGTTCTCTGCTGAGTAAAGACCAAGTTATTCATGTGTGTCTGTTCCTTGGGTGTAAAGTCTCACATATCCAATTTGTAATATTTATATTAAATATATTTATTTATTTAGAAGTTTTATATCCCGTTCTTCTCTACCTCCGTGGAGGGACTCAGAACGACTAACAGCAAGAATTCATTGAAATCCACAAGCATGTGGACAATTTCAACAGAAAAGAGGAAACCATGAAAATGAACAAAATCTGGCTACCAATATTAAAAAAACTCTAAAATTACAACAGCAAAACAACAGAGAGTAAACAATCAGGGACATCTAATCATCTCTCAACAAAAGATTCCTCCAGGCACTGCCAAGCCATCAAATGCTAATTAAGGTGGTCAGTTGAAACATTCACACCTATCTCCAGCAGACAAGAGTCCTTTGCCCCACCCAGGTCATTCCACAGATATATAAACCCATTTTCCTACTTCCAACAGACCTCACTACCTCTGAGGATGCTTGCCATAGCTGCAGGCGAAATGTCAGGAGAAAATGCCTCTAGAACATGGCCATATAGTCCGGAAAAACCTACAACAACCCAGTTTTAAAGATTGTTTTAATGCACAGACCTAGCGGTTTCGGGTCCCATATGGCAGAAAAGTGATATATTTTTTTAAAAAACAGATGAATAAATAAATCAGTGTTCTTTAACAGGAAATATTACTTCATTTTTATTCACTCATACCCCATTTTTTAATGATATTTTTTATTAAGGGGGATATGGCTAACTCCGAAAAGGTTCTTAAGGACCCCACGTTCCCTTTTTCCATCCTAACCCCTTTGCTCCTTCCGTCTCCAGATTGTACTGAAAAGCAGCTCCGGTGCCGTAATGGTTGGTGCAAGCCGAAGTATTGGCTTTGCGATGGCGTGGATGACTGTGGGGACAACAGTGATGAACTGCAGTGCCGTGAGTAATCTCACTTGGATGGAGAGCATGAGTGTCTGCATAAGCAGGGAGGGGTTTCTGGCTAATTTCCCTACAACAAGGATAGGGTCTACATAGCCCTCCGGGGGATTGTCAACCTTTTCTTAGTGTTGTTTATGCTGGTGAGGGTTGCAGACAGTTGCACAACTTAAACGACTTCTGGAGCACTTCTGCCCACAATTCCTACCATTCTCTATAGCAATGCTTCTTAAATTCTGGGTCTCAACCACAAATGAGGTCCACTTAGCTCAGAGTTTGGCAACAATAAAAATGTTATGAATATCACCTAGTGGTTGTTTTAGACATTTACACTAATCTGTTGTGCAGTGTATAACGAAAGGAAGGATCCCCCTTTATAATCTAACACCAAATATCAATGTATATCACGTCGCTGGACACCAGTATAAAAGACTAGCTGTCCCCTGCCAGGCGTTGCTGTGGCCCATTCTGTTGATCTGGAAAATAAAGTAATGAGAAAGTGTTGGTTTCTAATATATGTAATGTCTTTATGCTTGTGGGTAAACAGTATTTCTTGCTGTTTCTTTGTCAGTGTTGATGTGGAGAGTGTCTGGTTTGCCCACCCTGGAAAATGCGACATATAATTTTCCTTCTTCAGGGGTCCCTTTCAAATCTATGATACTATATCTCTCTCTGTGTGTGAATCAGTATCTATATCTCTGGCTGCATGGCTCTTTGTCAGGAAGGCTTTGATTACATTTTCTTGCCCTAGTGAAGGGAATTGGACTGGATAGCCTTGAGTATTTTCTGTTGGTCATGGGGGTTCTGTGTGGGAAGTTTGGCCCAATTCTGTAGTTGGTCTGGTTCAGGACGCCCTTTGATTGTAGGTGAACTATAAATCCCAGTAACTACAACTCTCAAATGTCAAGGAAGGCCTATTCCCCCCCAAACTCCATCTGTATTCATATTTGGGCATATGGAATATTCGTGCCAAGTTTGGTCCAGATCCATCATTTTTTGAGTCCATGGTAGTCTCTGGATGTAGGTGAACTACAACTCCCAAACTCAAGGTCAATGCCCACCAAACACTTCCAGTATTTTCTGTTGGTCATAGGAGTCCTGTGTGCCACGTTTGGTTCAATTCCATTGTTGGTGGGGTTCAGAATGCTCTTCGATTGTAGGTGAACTATAAATCCCAGCAACTACAACTCCCAAATGACAAAATCATAATTTTTTGAGTGATAGTCACTCCGTGTGTTGTGAGATGTTTTGTTGCCAAATTTGGTGTGATTTCATTCATTGGTTCTTTTGTTTTTAAGGAACTCATTATGCACCGAGCATTTTTATATATATAGATCATACGATGTACTATAATATATCCCACAGCTGAACACCGCTGTAAAGGATGATATGAAATATCACACTATTTATTTATTTATTTATTTATTTATTTATTTATTTCAGTTACTTCTACCCTGCCCTTCTCACCCCCAAGGGGGGACTCAGGGCGGCTTACAAAGGAAGGCACAATTCGATGCCTATGTCAAAAATACATACATACATAAAAGCAATTAAACAGTTAACAGGTTAAAAACATCAGTACATAACACAATAGTAAACAATCCCATGGTCAGTGTTCATAGTTCCATAAATCCATTCCGTTCCGTCAATTCCTGCCCATCATCAAGGTCTTTCCTTTAGCTGCCAGAATGTCCAAAAGCCTGGTCCCACATCCAGGTCTTCAATTTTTTCCTGAATGAAAAAAGGGAAGTCGCTGATCTAATCTCCCCGGGGAGTGAGTTCCACAGGTGAGTGGCCACTACCGAGAAGGCCCTGCTCCTCGTCCCCGCCAGCCTCACTTGTGATAGAGGCGGGGTCGAGAGCAGAGCCTCCCCAGAAGATCTTAGACTCTGAGGTGGGATGTAGAGGGAGATCCGTTTGGACAGATACACTGGGCCGGAACGGTATAGGGTTTTGTAGGTCAAAACCAGCACTTTGAATTGTGCTCGGAATTGGATCGGTAGCCAGTGGAGTTGACACAACAGGGGGGTGGTATGCTCCCTGTATGCCGCTCCGGTGAGCAATCTGGCTGCCTCCCGCTGGACTAGTTGGAGTTTCCGAGCAATCTTCAAAGGCAACCCCACGTAGAGTGCGTTGCAGTAATCTAATCAGGATGTAACAAGAGCGTGGACCACTGTGGCCAGATCCGACTTCTGGATGATAGTATGGTAGTGAGTTGATGTTAGATAGAATGTGTAATGATAGGGTGAACACTGCTTCAGTCTTCTTTTGGTTTAATGCTGCCACCAACCCAAAATGTCTTAGGATTTTTAAACTGAGTTTCTGAAATAAACTTTTCCCCGTCACTGCCAACACAGCTCTTCCCTTAGCTCCCAAAATGACTAGCATCTTGTACTGGTTCTGATCCGCTGCCTCTGCTCCTCCTTTGTCCAATGTGAGTGTTTCTTCATTGAATGTTTCCTCTCTCCTCTTATCCTTCAGAATGCCCTGCTGGGAACTTCAAATGCAACAATGGGAACTGCATTTCGGAGGCACAGAAATGCAATGGCCGGGATGACTGCGGCGACGGCAGCGACGAGGGAAGTTGTGACTCTGGTAAGGACCGATCCTTGGAACAGAATTGTATGCAATGGCTGGGGATGGAGCAATTCCCAAAGAGGGAAGTCAGGCAGTGAACATGGGGCCCAAATGACGTAAAGCCAAGCTGAGGAACACAGCTGGCTTCGGCACAGAAAATATTCCAGGATCCTAATGATTTCAATTTATTGTATATACTCGAGTATAAGCCTAGTTTTTCAGCTCTTTTTTTAGGCTGAAAAAGCCCCCCTCGGCTTATACTCGAGTCAAGGTTATTTATTATTTTTACAGAGTATTGTAATTTCATTTATTATTTTATTCTAGTTATTATTATTACATTTATAATTTTACTCTATTATTACACATTTATTATTTTACTGTATACTTGTTGTTATTGCTACATTCATTATTTTACTCTTTTTATTATTGTTGTTACTACGTTTATTGTTACTCTCTTTATTATTATTGGAAGGATACGTAAGCACATTTGCATTGAAGAAGGTAAATAATCATTTAATCAGAGTTGGACGGTCTTATCTTAAATTACCATTTTTGTAAATATTCAAAAATATATAACCTACTGATTCCTCAATTAATGTAATTTAATTGGCATCTATTTTTATTTTGCAATTTACCCGTAGCAGCAGCATTTCCCACACTCAGCTTATACTTGAGTCAATCCGTTTTCTTGGTTTTTTTGTGGTAAAATTAGGTGCCTCAGCTTATATTCGGGTCAGCTTATACTCGAGTATATACGGTACATTAAACATACATATAGCATTGTGAGCGATGTTCCAAAACATGCTGAAGGTCATCAGTTTGAATCCATGAGACAGAATGAGCTCCCATCTGTCAGCCCCAGCTTCCCATGCAGGGATATGAGAGAAGCCTCCCACAGGATGGGCATCCCCTGGGCAACGTCTTTGTAGACAGCCAATTCTCTCACACCAGAAGCGACTTGCAGTATGTTCTCAAGTTGCTTCTGGAATAATAATAATAATAATAATAATAATAATAATAATAAATTAAGTATTCTGCTGAAGTAATACAGATATTCCAAAATTTTTGAATTCAAAGAATCTGGGATATCAGTGTTCAAAGGGATCTAAGTGTAAGAGAGAAATTGTCGCACAAGCTTTTGAAGTCTAGTCTCCTGCCTCAGATGCCAGAGTCCTTGGTTCTGCTTTCTGGAGATGAATTAGTCATTCACTTGAGGGTGGGCAGAGGGCCTTACTCAGAAGGGAAATTCTCATTGCAAGCATGAATTGTGGTGTCTCCTCCTATAAAGAAGTGCAATTGCTTCAGAGCTTCAGAACATTCCTTGCTTTCTGCCACAGCTGAATGCAAATGCACCGCTTTCCTGACAAAAAAGCTTCCTTCTTTCCTTGTGCTTTCCTTACAGTGGTCACAGTCCCCTGCCAGGACTACACCTACAAATGCCGCAACAACCTGTGCGTCAACAAGAGGAACCCAGAGTGTGATGGCAAAAAGGACTGCAGTGATAATTCGGATGAGGACAATTGCAGTGAGTAGAAGTAATATTTATTTCCCTTGAGGTGCCTGGGGGAGTCCGATGTTGCAACCCAGATCAGGAAACAAGACCATAAGATTAAATCCACCACACTTGATTGTGGGAAAAAACAATCCTTTTTTATTGATGAAAAAATGGTTACAAAATAGAAGAAAATGCAAAGTCCAAAAGCCACAGTAAAACTCAGGAATGTCTCTGAACTAGATCAAAATTCCAAAAGCAACACCATAAAAACCTGGAACCTGTTAGTATCTCACTAACCGTACTTGGAAACTAGAAGCCTCTGGGAATGCAGGCCATGGGAAACGGGAACTCAGCCAAGGTGATGCCTCAGTCTAAACAATGCTTGATCTAACAAGACAGCCTGGGGGCGGGAGACACTTTAAACTAAAGAAACTGTTTCGGGACACGCCTCCAGGCTTGGAAGCCTCCTTTTCCTTTAATCTACTTGACCTTTGCAGACTCTGTGATTCACTCCTGTTTTCCCAAATCTGCCTTCTTCTATCCTAATTAAAAAAGGCCGGTGCTAACTCCTCCCGTTCAGTTATCACCGCTTGGTTCTGAAACATCCTCATCAGGATGTTTAGTTTCACTTTCCCAGCCACTGCCCTCAGAATCAACAGTTTCCAAACCATCAGAGAAAAATACGTGTTCAGTAGCATCAGGAAATGCAATCAAAGAATCGGGGTCAGGTTCACATGGAGGCTGAATCCCCACATCCGATGACATGAGAAGCAATTATATGTAGATTCACAGAGTTGAAAGAGACCCCAAGGGCCACCCAGTCTAGGGATGCACCATCAAAGCACTCCTAACAGATGACCATTCTGCTTCTGCTTAAAATTCTCCAGGCTTTACATACCCCCCGGTGGCACAGTGGGTCAAACCACTGAGCTGCTGAACTTGCAGACCCAAAAGATTTCAGGTTCGAATCTGGGGAGCAGCATGAGTTAGCCCCAGCTTCTGTCAACCTAGCAGTTCGAAAATATGTGAATGTGAGTAGATCAATAGGTACTGCTCCGGCGAGAATGTAATGGTGTACTGTCGAAGGCTTTCATGGCCGGAATTACTGGGTTGTTGTAGGTTTTTTTGGGCTATATGGCCATGTTCTAGAGAACTCTAGACGTGGCCATATAGCCCGAAAAAACCTACAACACCCCAATGTAATGGTGCTTCATGCAATCATGCTGGCCACATGACCTTGGAGGTGTCTATGGACAACGCCGGCTCTTCAGCTTAGAAATGAGATGAGCACCAGTAATAATAATAATAATAATCATCATCATCATCTTTGTTTAATACTCTAGAACTAACTCTAGAACATGGCCATATAGCCCGAAAAAACCTACAACAACCCAATGTAACGGTGCTTCATGCAATCATGCTGGCCACATCATTTTGGAGGTGTCTATGGACAATGCCAGCTCTTCGGCTTAGAAATGAGATGAGCACCAGTAATAATAATAATAATCATCATCATCATCATCATCATCATCTTTGTTTAGTACCCTGCCACCATCTCCCCAATGGGGACTCGGGGTGGCTTACATGAGGCCAAGCCCAACAGCATATTACAATAAGGTAAAACCAAGACACAATAACAACACAGTAAAATGCATACAACATATGAGTACAAAGACAATAAAGCAAAATCATACACAGTAAAATAAAATAACATAACATAACAATGAGCATGTGCAAGATAAAAACTAAGATACTAAAAATACTAAAATCAGGATGAGATAGGGATTGAGCAGATGTCCCACCCTGGTCATTCCACAGATATATAAACCCATTTTCCTACTTCCAACAGACCTCACTACCTCTGAGGATGCTTGCCATAGATGCAGGCGAAACGTCAGGAGAAAATGCCTCTAGAATATGGCCATATAGCCCGGAAAAACCTACAACAACCCAGTGATTCCGGCCATGAAAGCCTTTGACAATACATTGAGCAGATTGTTTGTGGGGGAGAACCAACCTCCAGAGTCGGACACAACTGGACTTAATGTCAGGAGAAAACCTCTATCTTTAGTTTAACATACCCAGTTCCCAAAAATAATTCTCTTAGGGGTATGTTTTGAAGACCATTCCTCAAAAGCTGGAGATCCACAGGTTCCAATGTGTTAATAATAACACATTAAACGTTGTGATTAGAAGCCTCTATGGCCTGCACTGCTCTTCTGCTCTTTTATTATGAATTAATTGGAAAACTATTTTGAAGCAGTGATCAGTTAGTTCCAAAAATATCTTCTTTCTGATTATTAATTGACTGCACAAGAATCTGTCCCAAACAGCCATCCGTTTACATGATTTGAGGACTTTGTGCATTCCTCTATGATGCAATCTTTGCTTACACTTGCTTTCCTTGTGGTTTTTGAATCTCGCTGTGTTTAGACTGTGGACAGCGGCTCTACAACAAACAGTCCCGGATTGTCGGGGGGCTGAATGCCGACGTGGGCGAGTGGCCCTGGCAGGTCAGTTTGCACGTCAAGGGAGAAGGTCATGTCTGCGGAGCCTCTTTGATCTCAGAGAGATGGCTAGTGACGGCAGCACATTGCTTTCGGGAAGAAAATTACGTCAGGTAAGCAGAGATATAGGCTTTGGGTAGAAATAGCCTATCACTGTTACAGATACATTTGCTGGGAGAGTAGAAGATGGTCTTCTTGGTGGGTTACCAGGTTCTGGAACTGCCTTCACAAAGAGGTTGGAATGGTTCTAGGGTTGCCAAGTCTCCCTTATAAGGGATGTATCTTAGTTGAAGTCTGGAAAGCTTTTCTCTCATAGGACTGGCAGCCATCCCTTATAGCAGTGTTTCTCAACCTAGGGGTCGGGACACTGGGGGGTGGTCACAGAGGGGTCTTAGGAACCCCTTTGGCAGAGAAGGCAGAAGATCTCTCAGTCTTTTTCCTTTTTGGAAACAGACGGCAAATCCTCCCACCAAAAACCCTTCTCCATTGTGATTGACCGGCCTCTCAGCCAAGGAAAGGGCCAGCATCCTCACTACCTCTGAGGATGCTTGCCATAGATGCAGGTGAAACGTCAGGAGAGAACGCCTCTAGACCATGGCCATATAGCCCATATAGACCTATAGCTCAAGGTCAATGCCCACTAAACCTTTCTAGTGTTTCTGTTGGTCATGGGAGTTCTGTGTGCCATGTTTGGTTCAATTCCATCATTGGTGGAGTTCAGAATGCTCTTTGATTGTAGGTGAACTATAAATCCCAGTAACTACAACTCCCAAATGTCAAGGTCTATTTTCCCCAAACTCCATCTGTGTTCATATTTGGGCATATGGAATATTCGTGCCAATGATGATCCAGATCCATCATTGTTTGAGTCCACAGTGCTCTCTGGATGTAGGTGATCTACAACTCCCAAACTCAAGGTCAATGCCCACTAAACCCTTCTAGTGTTTCTGTTGGTCATGGGAGTCCTGTGTGCCACGTTTGGTTCAGTTCCATCATTGGTGGAGTTTAGAATGCTCTTTGATTGTAGGTGAACTAAAATTCCAGCGACTACAACTCTCAAATGACAAAATCAATTTTTTGAGTGATAGTCACTCCTTGGGTTAGTAAATGTCTTATGGCCAAATTTGGCGGCAATTCGTCGAATTGTTTTTGAGTTATGTTAATCCCACAAATGAACAATACATTTTTATTTATTCATGGCCTTATCCTCACAACAACACTTAGCACTTGCTTAAACCAAATGGGAGCTGAATCTGGAATACCCATGTTCCAGTTCTGTTCTCTAATCCCTCCCACACACTATCATATTGCTGTTTTTCTTGCTGTTATGCCCATGTAAACACCCTATCTTGATCCTCTTGCAGATATTTTGATCCTAAGCTATGGACTGCCTATATGGGGCTGCATGACCAGACGGACAGGACCAACAGCAAGGTTCAGATGCGAACTATCAAGAACATCATCCGCCACCCATTCTACAACGACTTTACCTTTGACTACGATGCTGCTCTAATGGAGCTGTCCAGCCCTGTCACCTACACCAAGGAGATCCAGCCCATATGTCTCCCTGATATCACTCACGAATTCCCTACCGGCAAAGCCATCTGGGTGACTGGATGGGGAGCCACGCAAGAAGATGGTGAGTCTGGCAAAGGGGCCATCCTGTGGAGTATAGGTGGAAGGATGAAGGAGCGGCATCATGTGTGACAGCATTTGGGCAGAAAGTGGAAACAACTTGAACTTAGGAGTGTGTCTGCACTATATCATCATAACACCCAGATACCAGTTTAAACAACATAGCTCCTTGCTTCAGAATCCTGGCATTTTTAATTTGATGAGCCGCTTGGTATTCTCTCTTGATGCTAGAGCTCTCGAGCTTTGGCCATCTAGGTGTTTGAGGCTTCAACTCCCAGAAGCTTTAGCCAGTGTGGTGAGGGGTTGATTCTCGGAGTTGATGTGCAAAACATCTGGAGAGCCGAAAGCTGCAAACTGCTGCTCAGGACTACTCCCTTAGCTACAGTATTTGTGCTTTCTAAACAGATGATTTGCAGCAACTCATCAAATTGAAAAGCCAGTGTTTCCCTATGACATAAGCCCGAAGGCGACTCTGGGCGGCATCCACAGTCGGCACAATTTGATGCCATAAAAATACATACATTGATAAGCAAAAAAGAGACATTGTAATTCATTTAAACATAAAGACAGTGCATAATAACAATTTAAGGAAAAAAACTATGTCCTCTCGTTCAAATCCTCATCCGTTCCATCCTGGGTCATTTTCCGATTCAAGTTTGTCTATTTATTCCAAGGTTCCAAATCCTTACTCGAAGAGCCAAGTTTTTACTCTTTTCCAAAAGGTCAGGAGGGAGGGGGCTGATCCCTAGGCAGGGGGTAACACAGCCGAGGAGCCACCACTGAGTAGGCCCTGTCTCTGGTCCCCGCCAGACATGCTTGCAAAGCAGGCAAGATCAAGAGCAGGGCCTCCTCGGACGATCTCAAGTTCCTGGAGGGTTCGTAGGAAGGGATGTGTTCGGATAGATAAACTGCGCCAGAACCGTTTAGGGCTTTATAGGCTAAACGGTAGCAAACTGGCAGTCAGTGGAGCTGATGCAGCAGAGGAGTTGTGTGCTCCCTGAGCGCTGCTCCTGTTAACAATCAGTTCCAGGTGCCAATTTTGATATGTTTTCCCCTCGCCCCAAAAGAATTTCTAATGGATAGTGTTTGCCTTTTTTTTGTAAAAGATAATTTGTATTGCATTTATATTCATTTTATTACAAAAAACGCCTCTACAGTTCATATAATTACTTCTCCTTTCCCCCGTTGTGCTACCCCTTGTGCTCTCCATCTCCGGAGTTTCTTGATGCTCCCACCAAAACCTCATTTCTTCTGGTGGGGATTGGTTCCCATCTTCTTTCCTTAATGTTTCCTCAATAAATATTTTCCATATATTTTCAAAATCATTATCCTTTCTTAGGCCTTTTTTAACCTTTAGATTGCATGTTAATTTATCATTTATTGCTAATTTCCAAATGTCCTTGTACCATTCTTCTATCTTAATTTCCACTTCTCCCTTCCAATATTTTGCTATTAGTAGTCTTGCAGCCGTTAACAACAATGTTATCAAATTCTTTTCATTTTCCTTCCATGCATCTGTATTATAAATAGATAACAGTATAGTCGCTGGATTTATACTAATTTTTTTTGTATTGTCGAAGGCTTTCATGGCCGGAATCACTGGGCTGTTGTAGTTTTTTCGGACTATATGGCCATGTTCTAGAAGCATTTCTCCTGACTTTTTGCCTGCATCTATGGCAAGCATCCTCAGAGGTAGTGAGGTCTGTTGGAACTAGGAAAAAGGGTTTATATATCTGTGGATATATAATGTGTAATGTCCCACCCTGGTCATTCCACAGATATATAAACCCATTTTCCTAGTTCCAACAGACCTCACTACCTCTGAGGATGCTTGCCATAGATGCAGGCGAAACGTCAGGAGAAATGCCTCTAGAACATGGCCACATAGCCCAAAAAAACCTACAACAACCCACTAATTTTTTTCTTCATAATACTTTCTATTTCTTCTATAACTTTTCCCCAGAACCTCTGTACGTATTTGCATTGCCATCACATGTGGATATATGTAGTGTTTACATTTCTGAGTCTCCTTGTGGAGAGAAAAAGCGTGGTATAAATAAACAATAACAACAACAATAAAGCAGTGGCAGTTCCTGCTCACCATTCCTGTGATTCTTGGCAGGTATGGGAGCCACCATTTTGCAGAAGGCAGAAATCCGGGTGATCAACCAAACCATGTGCAATACACTGCTGCCCAATCAGATCACGCCACGCATGATGTGCGTTGGGATCCTGTCGGGAGGAGTTGATGCCTGCCAGGTAAGACTTTTTTCAATGTATATAGCAGAGTGTGGCAGGGGGAACTTTTCAGCTCAACACTGAATTGTCTTCATCCTGGGAACCCCAGACTATTTTTTTTAATTATGCTTTTTATTAAGAAATTTTGCAGAAAGTAAAACTGATGTTTGAAAAAACATACAATGAAAGTGGTGGAACAATTGAAGATGAAAGAAAGTTTGAAACTTGATAGAAGAAGAAAAAAGTAGTGAAAGAATACAAAAAAGGGGGGAGGGGAGTGGGAAGGTAAAACAAGAGAGTTTTCCCTGTAAGTTGCTTCCAGGTTCTGTTTGCCAAGTTTGTAATTATATGTCTGAATTTTTTTATTTTTTTATTTCTTGTTCATATGGCGTTGTTTTCTTATTATCCTTTCTATCCTTTAAGTTTCTTTTAATTTTCCTTATATATAAAGTCCTCTGTATTTATTTCTTAGAAATTCCATAAACTTTCCCCAATCCGTTTCCTGGTGGTGGGTGTTGTTCTGAGCAAGTTTTTGGGTGAGAAGGTCCATATTCATGATGTCCATCACTTTCAGAATCCAATTTTCTTTAGTGGGTATTCTTGGTGTTTTCCATAATTGTGCCAGGGTTATTCGGGCTGCGGTTATTAGATGAAAAAAAAATCCTGTTTGTGTTTTTGTTCATCTCAAAATCTGTGATTCCTAATAAAAAATACTCGGGCTTAAAGTTAAATCTTAAATTCAGAATGTTTTCTATTTCTTTGTAAATTTGATGCCAGTACTTTTTAACTTGTTTTGCATCTCCACCACATATGACTAAAGTCTCCCTTATGTTTCTCACATTTCCAACATTTCCCGTCACTTTTTCCCCCTTTGAATTTTGCCAATTTTTCTGGGGTCAAGTACCATCTATAAAATAGCTTAAACCAATTCTCTTTAAGTTCTGTTGAATGTGTATATTTAATTTTCTTCCTACAATTTTTCCCCCATTCTATAATTTTTATTGGTTGACCTATCTCCTTTGCCCATTTTATCATTACTTCCTTGACTTGTTCTTCTTTGGTTTCTGGGAACCCTAGACTAGAATGCAAGGAGACCCTTCCTTCTTCCTTCCCTCCCTCCCTCCCTCCCTTGAAATAGCATCTGGTGAAAAGGTTGCAATTGGCTATATGTTAACTCATCCCTTTTCTCCTTCCAGGGAGATTCTGGTGGACCCCTGACCAGCGTAGAGTCCAACGACAGGATGTTTCTGGCCGGCATAGTCAGCTTTGGGACTGGCTGCGCCCGACGGAACAAACCAGGAATTTATACTCGAGTCTCCAAGATCAAAAACTGGATCAAAGAAACAACAGGCGTGTAGGGTTGTCATCAACATCGAGACGCGTCACATACCTCTGCTTTTTCTTCTTTCTTTTTTTTTAAAAAAAATCTTGGTTCTGTCAAGTTGACAATTTGAGGACATCCCCTTGTGATGTGAAAGGAGCTCTGCGTATCTTGTTCACCTGATTATCACCTCCTCCTCATTCATTTTAGTATAAAAGCCTTTTAAAGAAAAACAAGAAAAACGACATGTCTGGATGAACTAGACAAGGTCCTTCGGGTGTGCAGTTGCCAGCTTTTAAAAACTAATGGTTTCCACTTGCCTGGTTTTCAGAGACTAACTGATTTTTTAAAAATCTGAGCCAATTTCCAGGTGGGTTTGAAATCTACAAGGAATAAAGAAGACAGGACAAGAGGGTCCCTGCTTATACCCTACTTCTTTGCTGGCTTCACGAGGCAAACTCACAACTCATTTGATGGCTCCTTGGAATATGAAAATGGACACTAATGCCTTTCCTTCAGTGCCTACTGTGTTCAGCTGTCTGAAAATCAAAGTGTGGGTTTTTGGAGAATGGATGGAATGAAGTGCGACATTATGATTAATCAGGGACCTGTTCTTTTTATACCTTCTTTCCTGTGAATTTTCCAAAATGGCATGTAGAAAGGAAGAGTTGTCTAATTTCCATTTCCTCACTGAATATTACAGGGAAGTGGTTTATCAGAATCCTTCACTGGATGAGACATATTTTAATCTTGGCCTATCTATAAGGAGAGATGCCAATATTTAGGGTGGCTTTTGTGGGCCTGTCTATTGCGATTAGGACTTACATGAATCCTACCACCCAGACCTCCAAATATATTTTGATTAGTAGGTGCACAGAAATAGCTTCAGTCAAAAGAGTGTAAATTAATTCACTCTTTCCTTTGCTCTGGTTCCTTGGGATGTGTAGTTTGGACAGGTACTAAGAATGTTCTGTTAGAGAGTTTGCATGCTGCAGTTGAAGGAGATATACTGAACTCCCCTCGTAGGCCATGCCAAATAGCTCAGCAACCTGCAAATCTCGAAGTTCTCCAACTTGCTAAAACACTCCTAGTTTCCAAAAATGTCTTTACTCATCCGTGTTGGTGTCCCTTTCCAAAGCAACCTGGAAGACAACTGCTATCCTTATAAACCCTTTAGCAAGAACCTCTACCTTTTATGTTGTCTGTGACCCAAATGTCCTCTGCTAAGCACCCTCTGAATGTATTTGACTGGAAGGCCCATCATCTTCAGCTGGCAGGACCATCTTGAGTAAATGGTGTAAACTCCAGAAGAAGGCCCTTTGGATGAAAACCTTGAACCAAAGATGCCTCATGTGCCTTATGGCTTATTTAATTGTATGGCAATTTAAATGTATGTGCTCCTCTGGGTTTCAGGTGCTCTGAAAGCCCCCCCAGTTTAAGATAGCTGATCAAACTCTTATGCAAAAAGTTCAGGTTGGCTGGAGAAAAGGGAAGGCATCAAATAAGGTCTTGGTATTCACGCATTTCTGACTCAATTGATTGTTTTTGCCCTCCCAGAACTATGACCGTATCCTCTTAATCTCGGCTCCTGAGGTTTGGGACATGACTGCCAGCAGCCCCTGACAGAATGGGATTTGCAGTCCAAACGTCTGAAGAGCTCAAATGTGTCCGCTCTTGCTTTAGTAGACTTAAATCCAAATGTCTGAAGAGCTCAAATGTGTCTGCTCTTGCTTTAGTAGACTTAAATCCTGAATATCTCCTTGAGCAAGCAATATTTGGAGTGTTGCAGGTTTTTTCGGGCTACATGTTCTAGAGGCATTCTCTCCTGACATTTCGCCTGCATCTATGGCAAGCATCCCCAGAAGTAGTGAGGATGCTTGCCATAGATGCAGGTGGAATGTCAGGAGAGAATGCCTCTAGAACATGGCCATATAGCCCGAAAAAAACCTACAACAACCCAGTGATTCCGGCCATGAAGCCCTTTGACAATACAATATTTGGAGTTGCAATGGCCGACCGCTTTGCTGACTTGTTGAAGCTTTTCTGAGCTTGTTTAGAGTGAAATGGTGCAGGTTGCAACTGATTTCCCAAGATTTCCCAGCAGGAGCTGGATGGCTCCAAGTTGCATATAGGAAGATATAGAAATAACAATGAGATACTGGCTGCACTTTTAATTCATCCCGCTGCTCCCTTTTATCTCTCCTTGAAATGGAATGGATATAAGTAGAGTAGGTGTGAACGTATGTATATGTGATGTGTGTACGTATATATGTGTGTTATGTACAAATACATTGATTTCTGTCCCTTTGTGGGTCAGATTGGCATTGCCACAATGTGCCTTACGCGTTGGATCTTGTTTAATGTAGGGGAATGTGTCGTGTATTGTTCTTTTGTATCTGACTTGGTTCTTTCATGAACGTCGATATTATACTGTGAGGCTGCCTTCCCAACTTAGCATTCTACTAAGTACTACATCTCCCATCATCCTCATGCTTATGGGATCACTAGCACATCTGAAGGATGTTGTTTTGGGAAAGGTGGCTAAAAGGGAGAGCTTTGTTGTGCGGTGTAGAATATCTGTACCACTAGAAAAGCTATTTATTGTCGAAGTTTCTCACCGTAATACAACTTTTTGCACCTTCTGTATGGAAAACGAAAGAGGTGTGATGATATTTCTTTGATACATATGCTAAAGTGTGCTTGATTTCGGGCAGGAAAATAATGAGATATGTACAGAGAAAGAAAAACTATTTCAGGATGCCTTAACAGTTATTCTGTTGTGTCTCATGATGATTTATTCTCTCTCTCTTTTTGCAATGTTTACTTTTCCATAAGCATGAAATGCGCTTTCTACAAATCTTTGCAGTCATACTTGGCTATAGTGTTGGTCTATGTCAGGCATGGGCAAACTTGGGCCCTCCAGGTGTTTTGGACTTCAACTCCCACCATTCCTAACAGCCTACCGGCTGTTAGGAATGGTGGGAGTTGAAGTCCAAAACACCTGGAGGGCCCAAGTTTGCCCATGCCTTGTCTATGTAGTCGATCTGAGAAAATGAAGCCAAATTGAAAAGGAGTGCTATGCAAAATGCTTGTCCATATTTGTGTGCTTTTAAGTATATGTAATGATTTTTAGGAAGGCTTCAGTGTGGTCTGCATTGGTCACCAATGCAGCCACAAGAATGCACAGATCCCTCCCGTAATGTATCTGTTTTGTTTTAAATATGTGTGGCAAGATTGTTTCAGCTGGGTTGAACTGATTTGATTTCCTACTATGTATGTATATACTGTATCTTTTTTTTAAAAAAAAAATGTAAATAATCTGGATCAATGGAAATGGAGCCAGCCTTGATTTCACCCCATTCCCCCKCTTTTTAAAAATGTTGAATGYTATTYAGATGTTTGGTGATTATCCTCCCCGCCCTTCTRGTATTAAACTTGGATTTTTATAATTCATTTTGGGACTCAMTTMATAATGGGAGAAYGSYATGAAYCATTTGGATGGGGGGAATATGGCKTGAGTCGAATKATAGAATCRTAGAMTTYGAAGAGARCTCYTGGGCCATSCAGTCCAACCCTCTGTCAAGAAGCAGGAAAATCGCATTCAAAGCACCCCRGACAGATGGCCATCCAGCCTCTGTTTAAACACCTCCAAAGAAGGAGCCTCCACCACACRCTGGGGCAGAGAGRTCCACTGCTYAACGGCTCTCACAGTCAGGAAGTWCTTCCAAATGTTCAGATGGAATCTCCTTTCTTGTAGTTTGAAGCCATTGTTCCATTGCGTCCCAGTATCCAGGGCAGCAGAAAACACACTTGCTCCCTCCTACCTATCACTTTCTCTCACATATTTATGCATGGCTATCATGTCTCCTCTCAGCCTTCTCTTCTTCAGGCTTAATATTCCCAGCTCTTTAAGCCGCTCCTCATAGGGCTTGTTCTCCAGAGCGTTTATCATTTTAGTTGCCCTCCTCTGGACACATTCCAGCTTGTCAACATCTCCCTTCAATTGTGGTGCCCAGAATCGGACACAGTATTCCAAATGTGGTTTAACCAAGGCAGAGTAGAGGGGGAGCATGACTTCCCTGGAGGGAAGTCATGCTACCATCCAAAGAAGGAGACTTCACTACACTCCAAAGCAGAGAGTTCCACTGCTAAACAGCTCCCACAGTTAGGAAGTTCTTATTTATGTATGTATTTATTTATTTACAGTATTTATATTTCTCCCTTCTCACTCCAAAGGGGACTCAAGGTGGATCACAATACACGGCAAACATTAAATGCAGTTTTTAAACATACAAGGCATACAGACAGATAGAGATCATTTAGCAGTTTTTCCAACTTCGGATCCTGGAGGTTGCTCGATTCTGGCCACAGGGGGAGCTGTCGCTTCATCCACTATGACGCCGAGCCTTTTGATCGTAGTATTTCCTCCTTGCTCTTTGATCTCCGGCATTTTTATGTCATACATTAACCTCCCCGCTTTAAGCAGTCCCTAATTTCCCTACTCACAGCACAGCTGTTTTCAAACTGCTTAGGTGGACAGTAAGCTGGGCTATTAACAGTCAGGAGCTCGACCCTGACTTGGGCTTTGAACTTGCCACCTTCTGGTTGGCAGTGATTTATTGCTGCTAGTGATTAACCTGCTGTGTGGCAGCCCAGCCCTCATGTTCAGCTGGAATCTCCTTTCCTTTAGTTTGTTTTGCGTCCTAGTCTCCAGGGCAGCCTTCTCGGCTGTGGCCCCCCGCCTGTGGAACTCACTTCCCACTGAGGTAAGATTGGCTCCATCCCTCCTGTCATTTAGGAAGAAATTGAAGTCGTGGTTTTGGGACCAGGCTTTTGGACAACAGACATAGATAGCACTTTGGACATGGAATTGGATATGGAATTGACTGGAATTATGATATGGCTATTAATACTGTTTTTTTTTACTGTTTTAATGTTTTACTGATTTTTTAAAATTGTTATTAAATTACTTTTATATGTAGTGGCATCAAATTGCTGCCAAATGTAAGCTGTCCTGAGTCCCCCTTCGGGGGTTGAGAAGGAACGGGATAGAATTACCGGAAATAAAATAAATAATAAATAAACAATGTGATGGCCTCCATGGCAGAAAGTTAAAATGGAGAGACGATGGAGATAACACTACATGGAATGAAGTCTTTAGTTACTGGTGAAGGTATGATGGAGAATGCAGATGAGTCCATGTCTTGTAGGCCCGTAACTCTTAACATCAGCATTTTTCCTTTATGATTTTCAACATCTCTGCTTGAGTTGATGGTGAATCCAGTGGAACTTGAGAAGTTTGGGTGGTGTATTTGGTTCATTTTGCAGTGGCCCGATAAAGACCACTGTTTTGTAGTCTTGGGAAGTCAAACAAAATATGGAGTTTTCCTCCCAGCAGATGGCACTGCAATTCCATAAAGTTCTAAAACAGTCAAAATCTTGCACAAAGAAGATGCAAATTTCATTTTCTTCATTGGGCATACAATGAATTGTCAGGTCTGCTTCTATATCCACACATCAAGACCAAAGTTAGTCAAGTTCTTGAGGCATTGGCTACCACCCCTTGGTTAGTTTCAGAAAGAAACAATTGTACCCAAATTTTAGTGCCAGTTCCCAACACTAGGAAGCTGAAGCTAAAACCCGTTGTTGGTGTGGACTTCAAAATCAATGATAATGCAGGCTGGACAATTAGGAAGTAGTTCTTAACACATTTCTTTTGTACCAAAATACCAAAGGGAAGCATAGATTTCAGTTAATCTAGCCATATTCCCAAATTACATGATGCACACATTCCTGTATTTATGGAGGCCCACATCCCAAATAGAGCCAACCCTTCTTCTCCATGGATTCTATATCCATGGATCCAACCACCCATTGCTTGAAAATATCTATATTTTCAATTCCAAAATGTAAACTTTGATTTTGCCATTTTATACAAGGGACATTATTTTATTACATAATTATGTATAATGGGAGACTTGAATGTCCAAAGAGCCTGGCATCCATAGGGGGTTCTGTAACCAAACCCCAGCAGATACAAAGGGCCCACTGTATATGATTCTGTGGGTAGCATCTTGTTCTGTCTATCCAAAAAGAAGAGCTTTCCAACTTTCAAACAGGAGACATTACTCATAATAAGGGTCATTTCCCAATGCAATCTTTGGAGAATAATAGTAATACTTTATTTATATCCTGCCACCATCTCCCCAAGGGGACTCGGGGCAGCTTACATGAGGCCAAGCCCAGCAGTACAACAATGCAAATGTACAACATAAGAATACAACAATAAAATATAAAAATAAAATAAAATACAAGAAACATTATAAATAAACACATCAGACAGGGATGGTAGAGAAGTATCCACCTATGTTCTGATAACTGTGTGCCTAATAATGATGGCATCTCCCAGGACCTCCCAAAGATTGTTGTTGTTGTTTATTTGTTCAGTCGCTTCTGACTCTTCGTGACCTCCTGGACCAGCCCATGCCAGAGCTCCCTGTCAGCCGTCACCACCCCTAGCTCCTTCAGAGTTAAGCCAGTCACTTCATGGACTGGCTTCCATCCACCCACCCATCTTGCCCTTGGTCAGCCCCTCTTCCTACAGGGAAAACCAGCTGATCCCCAACCCATCCAAAACACAGACATGTGCCTTTCATCTCAAGAACAGACAAGCATCCCGAGCTCTGAGGATCACCTGGGAAGGAATCCCACTGGAGCATTGCAGCGCACCCAAATACCTGGGAGTCACTCTGGACCGTGCTCTGACCTACAAGAAGCACTGCCTGAACATCAAGCAAAAGTGGGTGCTAGAAACAATATCATACGAAAGCTGACTGGCACAACCTGGGGATCACAACCAGACACAGTGAAGACATCTGCCCTTGCGCTATGCTACTCTGCTGCTGAGTACGCATGCCCAGTGTGGAACACATCTCACCACATTAAACAGTGGATGTGGCTCTTAATGGGTGACTTGGAAGGTGCTGAACAGAGATGCAGAGCCAACCTCAAGAAATGGGGCCACAAAGTGGAATCCACGACATGCAAGTGTGGAGAGGAGCAAACCACTTACCACCAGCTGCGATGCAACCTCTTGCGGCAACACCAGAGGCACTCCAAGTGGCCAGCTACTGGTCAAAGGACATTTAATCAACTACCAAACTCGCAAATTTTGTATTTTGTCTGTTTGTTTGTTTGTTTTGTTCTGTTAGAAATGTAATACAATTGACTGGTTGCCCTGACACGACAAAAAATAAAAGCCCCTCTTCCAAATGACCAAATTGCCAATATCTGTATGCTGGATAAAGGAGAAAGGCAGGGAGTTTCAGAAAAAACGTCTACTTCTGTTTTATTGACTATTCTACAGCCTTTGACTGTGTGGATCATAATAAATTGTGGCAAGTTCTTGGTGGTATGAGGAGGCCAAGCCACCTTGTCTGTCTCCTGAGGAATCTATATAATAATCAAGTAGCAACAGTAAGAACTGACCATGGAACAACAGACTGGTTCAAGATTGGGAAAGGCGTACGGCAGGGTTGTATACTCTCATCCAAACATTCTGTAGTGGAATGAAAGGATGGCACCACCGATCACCCAATTATCTCAACATAGTTGGAAGCTTTTTGACTACCCTCCAGTCATTAAATGGCCATCAGATGCAGGAAGAGAACAATGAAATAAGCAGTTGAGTCATTGTAGAAAGAGGTAGAAAATACTCCCTTCCGCAATGTTTGATGTGTCACAAACAGAGTGATACACTTTGATTTCAACAACACTATTTAGCTGCTTTGGTATTATTCTTGAAAGGATTCTCTAGGCAACCTGTTAGGGCTCAAAGCTTACTTTGTGCCACACCAGGAGTTTGGCCCGTGCTCCATTATTGGGACATTGCTCCTCATTCCCCACAATTCTCTTCACATATGTGCCATAGTGGTCACTGTTCCCAGTTTATGTGCATATAAACATTCTGGCCAATCCACACCATCTTCATCCTACGCAGCCAATTTTGATAACCAGGCTCAGGGAGTGGATACGAACGCTTTCTACAACCAGATGTCTTGATCTGTTTCGCTTTGGGGATGGTGTGTTTTCATTATGTTGGCATCTCCCATCTGCAAGCAACCCACTTTCAGGGTTATTAAACATTCTTAAAAGAGTTTTAGGCATGTAAATAACAGATGTGTCCAAGGTTTCATTGTAGATAAAAGTAATTTCGTGAAGGTGTTTTTACAAATGAAGATAACACTTCATTGCTATTTGGCTCAGAGCCTACATTGATATCAGGATGTAGTGAACATTTATGTATTTATGTTTTTAGTATGAATGTACAAAATATCTATGTTTTCCAGTTCTCACTTGTATGGGATCTTGTTGCAGAGATCTTCCATTGCCTGGCTTGGTTTTCCTCAATCCGCTGTTATCTTTACTATCCTTTCCTCCAAGGTTATCTTACCTGCATAAAAGTAAGGGCTTCGGGCAACCAATTACTCTTCCTTCATCTATTTTATCCTCCTCTTCATTCCCTTGCCCTGTAGCCTATCCTTCCCCCACCTACTGCATCGCTGTTGTCGTCATCATCATCATCCTCATCATCATCATTCCCTGCTTAGGATCTCAAGTGGAATCAATGTAAGCAGTTTAAGGTATATTTATTTATTTACTAGCTGTCCCCTGCCACGCATTGCTGTGGCCCAGTCTGGTGATATGGAAAATAAAGTAATGAGAAAGTGTTGGTTTCTAAGATATGTAATTTCTTTATGCTTGTGGGTAACAGTATTTATTGCTGTTTCTTTGTCAGTGTTGATGTGGAGATTGTCTGGTTTGTTTACTCTGGAACATACAACATAATTGTCCTTCTTTAGGGGTCCCTTTCAAATCTATGATACGGTGTGTGTGTGTGTGTGTGTGTGTGTGAATCATATATATCTATCTATATCTATGGTTGGATGGCTCTTTGACGGGAGGGCTTTGATTACATTTTTTTTTTGCCTTGGTGAAGAGAGTTGGACTGGATGACCTTAAGTATTTTCTGTTGGTCATGGGGGTTCTGTGTGGGAAGTTTGTCCCAATTCTGTCGTTGGTGGGGTTCAGAATGCTATTTTATTGAAGGCAAACTATCCCAGCAACTATAACTCCCAAATGTCAAGGTCTATTTCCCCCAAACTCCATCTGTGTTCATATTTGGGCATATGGAATATTCGTGCCAAGTTTGGTCCAGATCCATCATTGTTTGAGTCCACAGTGCTCTCTGGATGTAGGTGAACTACAACTCCCAAACTCAAGGTCAATGCCCACTCAACACTTCTAGTGTTTCTGTTGGTCATGGGAGTCCTGTGCTCCACATTTGGTTCAATTCCATCATTGGTGGAGTTCAGAATGCTCTTTGATTGTAAGTAAACTATAAATCTCATCAACTAATACTCCCAAACTACAAAATCAATTGTTTTGAGTGATGGTGATAGGTGTTTTGTGTCCAAATTTGGTGTCAATTCATCCAGTAGTTTTTGAGTTATGTTAATCTCTCATGGCTGGAATCACTAGGTTCTTGTGGGTTTTTTCAGGCTATAGGGCCATGTTCTAGAGGCATTTCTTCTGATGTTTCACCTGCATCTATGGCAAGCATCCTCAGAGGTGGTGAGGTCTGTTGGAACTAGGAAAAAGGGTTTATATGTCTGTGGAATGACCAGGGTGAGACAAAGTACTCTTGTCTGCTGGAGCTAGGTGTGAATGTTATGCTAATCAAGGTGGTCAGTTGAAACATTCACACCTAGTCCTTTGTCTCACCCTGGTCATTCCACAGATATATAAACCCTTTTCCTAGTTCCAACAGATCTCACTACCTCTGAGGATGCTTGCCATAGATGCAGGCGAAACGTCAGGAGAGAATGCCTCTAGAACATGGCCATATAGCCTGAAAAAACCTACAACAACCCAGTGATTCTGGCCATGAAAGCCTTCGACAATACCTTGAACATTAGATTTTTATTTATATAGATTTATTTATTTATATATCATATCAGTAGCAAACTAAGGATACAGTTGAAAATGTATTTTAAAAAAACACAAAGTTTAAAATCTTGGCATTATACTAAATGTCCTTTGACCAGTAGCTGGCCACTTGGAGTGCTCCTGGTGTTGCTATAAGCACTGGGAGGATTTCTGCCCCTGTGCCTCATTGGAGGCCTTTCTCTGTCTCTGAGCGCAGCATTGGCCTCCACCTGTCCCCTGACACTACCTGCCATCCTGAGCCCCTGAGCCGGCTGAGCGGCCCTTAAGCCTCCAGGCGCTGGATTACAGGAGTTACTCAAGGTCCGCCACCGCCACCCACAAATCCCTGGGCTTCCAGCAAATCACACTGGGGCCAGAAGCCAAGGGCAGCCTGGAGCTGCCAGCCACAATCTCTCCCAAAAGAATGAAGAATCTAATCAAGATGCCTCCCTTTTGGAAGTGGATGGTGCCAACTCTGTGAAACTTCAGAACAAACTGGGTTCTCTTTTTCATCTCAATTTATTTATTTACCATATTTACATACTGCCTTTCTCAGCCCAAAGGCGACTCAAGGCGGTTTACAGTCAACAACAATTTGATGCCCCCAATGACATAAAATACAATTAAAACATTTAATATATAATAATATGTATATTATAATATTGAAATCCACAAGCATGTGGACAATTTCAACAGAAATTTCAACAGAAGCTGAGTGTCAGCTGCATTAAAAAAGATCACTCTGACCGAAAGGTCATGAGTTTGAAGCCAGCCCGGGTTGGAGTGGGTTTCCAACCAATTGTGTAGCCTGTTGTCGACCTTTGCAACCCGAAAGACAGTTGCATCTGTCAAGTAGGAAAATTAGGTACCACCTTAAAGTGTGGGGAGGCTAAATTAACTGATTTATGAGGCCATAAAGAAGACTCCAGCAAAGCATTCCAGCGGGGAAGCATGCAGGGAATGCGGAAGTACTTCATCGGTGTCGCAGATGGATGATGAAAGCGACAGCTCCCCTGGCAGCCAGAAAAAGTTAAATAGCCTGTATATGTCTGTATGTCAAAAATTGGCATTGAATGTTTGCCATATATGTGTACACTGTAATCCACCCTGAGTCCCCTGCGGAGTGAGAAGGGCGGAATATAAAAGCTGTAAATAAATAAATAAATAAATAAATAAATAAAGGAGGAAACCATGAAAATGAACAAAATCTGGCTACCAGTATTAAAAAAACTCTAAAATTACAACAACAAAACAAACAGAGAGGAAACAATCAGGGGCATCTAGTCACCCCTCAACAAAAGATTGCCCCAGGCACTGCCAGGCCATCAAATGCTAATCAAGGTGGTCAGTTGAAACATTCACACCTAGCTCCAACAGACAAGAGTTCTTTGTCTCACCCTGGTCATTCCACAGATATATAAGCCCATTTTCCTAGTTCCAACAGACCTCACTACCTCTGAGGGTGCTTGCCATAGATACAGGCAAAATGCCAGGAGAAAATGTCTCTAGAACATGGCCATATAGCCCGAAAAATCCTACAACAACCCATTTAATATATAATTTAAAAACTTTACCAAACCAATAAAAGCATAAATCATCAGTTTCTCCTTACTAAAATCATTTTCCAGTCACGTTTTCCAGTCGTTCCGCAGATCTATATTTGCCTATTACACTGCATTTGCAAAAGCTCACTCGAAAAGCCAGGTTTTGACTTTTTTACGAAATGTCAGGAGGGAGGGGACTGCTGATATCCCTAGGAAAGGTGTTCCACAGCTGAGGACCACCACAGAGAAGGCCCTGTCTCTTGTCTCCACCAAATGCATCTATGAAAAAGGTGGTACCGAGAGCAGGGCCTCCCCAGAGGATCTTAGAGTCCTAGATGGTTCATAAGGAGAGATACGTTTGGACAGGTAAGCTCTGGTCTGGAACCATTTAGGGCTTTATAGGCTAAATCCAGCACGTTGAAATGTGCCCGGTAGCAAACTGGCAGCCAGTGGTGCTGGTGCAACAAAGGAGTTGTATGCTCCCTGAGTGCCGCTCCCGTTAGCAACCTGGCTGCCACTCGTTGAACCATTTGAAACTTCCAAACAGTCTTCAAAGGCAACCCCATGTAGAGTGTGTTGCAGTAGTCTATACAGGATGTAACTGGAGTGTGGACTACTGTGGCCAAGTCAGACTTCCCAAGGTACAGGCACAGCTGGGTACGAAGAACAAAACTACTGTATGAATGGGTTGTTGTAGGTTTTTTTTGGGCCATATGGCCATGTTCTAGAGGCATTATCTCCTGACCTCTCGCCTGCATCTATGACAAGCATAGATACAGGCAAAACGTCAGGAGAGAATGCCTATAGAACATGGCCATATAGCCTGAAAAAACCTACAACAACCCAGTGATTCCCGCCATGAAAGCCTTCGACAATATACTGTAGAATATTATTAAAAGATTCTACCACAAAACCTGGGAAATTATGAACATTGTGGCAGGAATAGTCCTGATTAATCCTCTTTTCAGATGCTTTTAAGATGTCCCAGTTTTTCTCTCTTCTCCCACTTTCCCCTTTGTCTTCAGTTTGCTTCAATTGCTGCCAACTGAGTTCAGAGTCTGAAAGTACTTTGTACTCACTTAACAAATGCACTCTAAGGTAGGGAATTGTATCTTTCCACTCCCTGAAGTAGGGAGAAGTCTTAGATCACCATGCAAATAGTATACAAGCCTAAACAACAACAACAACAACAACAACAAAACTTTGTTTATATTCCACCCTTCTTCCCAAGGGGACTCAGAGTGGATTACATTATATAAACAGACACAGGCAAACATTCACTTTCTTGTTACAATGAAATACAGTGAGACGCAAGTACACAGACAAAGGTAAAAGCTTCTCCTTTCATTTCCAGCTCTGAAGGCATGCTCATCTTTGGCTCTAGGGGAGACCCTGATATTTCTAGCACATTGTTTCTCAACCTGGGGGTCGGGACCCCTGAGGGTGTTGTGAGGGCGTGCCAGAGGGGTCGCCAAAGACCATCAGAAAACATAGTATTTTCTGTTGGTCATTGGGATTCTGTGTGGGAAGTTTGACCCAATTCTAATGTTGGTTGAGTTCAGAATGCTCTTTGATTGTAGGTGAACTATAAACCCCAACAACTACAACTCCCAAATGCCAAGGTCTATTTTCCCCAGACTCCACCAGTGTTGACATTTGGGTATATTGAGTATTTGTGCCAAGTTTGGTCCAGATCCATCATTGCATGAATCCACAACACTCCTCTGGATATAGGTGAACTACAACTCCCAAAATCAAGGTCCCACCAAATGCCCACCAAACCCTTCCAGTGTTTTCTATTGGTCCACAGTGTTCTCTGGATGGAGGTGAACTACAGTTCCAAAACTCAATGCCCACCAAACTCTTCCAGTATATTATGTTGGTCATGGGAGTTCTATGTGCCAAGTTCGGTTTAAATCCATCGCTGGTGGAGTTCAGAATGCTCTTTGATTATAGGTGAACTATAAATCCCAGCAACTACAACTCCCAAATTACAAAATCAATCCCCCCCAACCCCACTAGTTTTCACATTTGGGCATATTGGGTATTTGTGCTCAATTTAGTCCAGTAAATGAAAATACATCTTGCATATTGGATATTTACATTACGATTTATAACAGTATTAAAATGACAGGTATCAAGTAACAACAAAAACAATATTATGGTTGGGGGTCACCACAACATATGGAATTGCATTAAGGGGTCACAGCATTAGCAAGGTTGAGAACCACTGGCTAGATGCTCTTCTCTATTTCCAAGCCAAGGAGCCTGCGTTGTCCATAGACACCTCCTGGACATGTGGCCGGCATGACTGCATGGAGTGTCTTTTTGCCTTTTCCCACCAAAGCACTACCTATTGATATACTCACAGCTGCATATTTTTGAACTACTAGTTTGGCAGGAGCTAGGGCTAACAGCAGGAGGAACCTCATTTCTCTTTCCCCAGTTCAGCACTGCCAGGCCATCTTCCCCCAACTTCTCCCACAACCAGCCAGTGGAGCAGTTCTCTACCAGGTTGGGCAGGAACTGTGGAAACATGCTGCTGGACTTCAGATCCCAGAAGCCCAACTGGTTTGGCCAGCGAGGGATTATGGGAGCTGATGTCCAACACCTTCTGGAGTTTCCACCTCTCCAGCCACTCTATCCCATCATCCCTCACCCTATGAGTTACCCCAAGAGACAGAGGCCTGTGTTGGGTCTCCTTTCTCTTGCCACAACTTTGCAGGCTCACTTTCCTTTTTTTTCTATCAATTTCCCGATCCTCTTAGCCCCCCTAAAGAAAGTGGCAATGCCTTATGATTGGCACAAGAGAATCAAACTAATCCTAGATAAAGTTAAAACCCTACAATCTGATGCAGCAACAATTAAACTTAGACAAATCCAATTACAATCCAGCAGCTTTAATTGGCTTGGAGTCACAGAGGTCCTACTTCTGCTGAGATGCAAGCAAGGCAGTTTTGCTCCGATGGCCATGGCTTGCAGCCAGAAGTGGCCCGGACACAACAAAACATGAACACACTGCTTCAAATGACCGACTTTTGCATCTCTGCCAACATTTTGCAAGATGGAACACACAACACTTGAGATGAAGCAACATTAGAGTGGCAAATGTCATTCTTGACGAAGAATGCTTCTTCTATTGGCAGAGTTCAGAATGCTATTTGATTGTTGGTGAACTATAAATCCCAGCAATTACAACTCCCAAATGTCAAGGTCTATTTTCGCCAAACTCCAGCAGTGTTCACATTTGGGCATATTGAGTATTCGTGCCAAGTTTGGTCCAGATCTATCATTGTTTGAGTCCACAGTGCTCTCTGGATGTAGGAGAACTACAACTCCAAAACTTAAGGTCAATGCCCACCAAACCCTTCCAGAATTTTCTGTTGGTCATGGGAGTTCTGTGTGCCAAGTTTGGCTCTGTTCCATCGTTGGTGGAGTTCCGAATGCTCTTTGATTGTGTGTTAACTATAAATCCCAGGAACTACAACTCCCAAATTACAAAATCAATCCCCCCAACCCCATCAGTATTCAAATTTGGGCGTATCGGGTATTTATGCCAAATTTGATCCAATGAATGAAAATACATCCTGCATATCAGGTATTTACATTACGAGTCATAACACTAGCAAAATTACAGTTATGAAGTATGAAGTATTAAGGGCTCATAGCATTAGGAAGGTTAAGAAACACTGAAGGCGCCTCTGGTGGTGTAATGGGTTAAACCCTTGTGCTGGCAGGACTGAGGACTGACAAGTTGGAGGTCTGAATCTGGGGAGAGAATGGATGAGCTCTCTCTGTCAGCTTCAGCTCCCCATGTGGGGACATGAGAGAAGCCTCCCATAAGGATGGTAAAACATCAAACATCCAGGCAGTTACTCAAGTCGCTCCTGACACACACTCAAATCAGTTAAAGGTGGTCCCAGTGGTACTAATCAGTACACTGGGTGCAGTACCTAAAGACCTTGGCCTGCACTTAAACACAATTGGCACTGACAAAATTACCATCTGTCAGCTGCAAAAGGCCACCCTGCTCGGATATGCACATATTATTCACTGATACATCACACAGTCCTAGACACTTGGGAAGTATTTGGCATGTGATTCAACACAACAGCCAGTATAGTGCTCTTGTTTGCTGTGTTTATATTGTTGTGTTTATAATAATAATAATAATAATAATAATAATAATAATAATAATAATGATAATAATAATAATAATAATAATGTAAAGGTGTTCCTTCACTGTGTGCACATTAGAGCCTGGAACTGGATTTGTAGTTTAGAACTTGCTTCAGCGCTCATACAAATATTATTATTATTATTATTATTATTATTATTATTATTATTATTATTATTTGTATGAGCACTGAAGCAAGTTCTAAACTACAAATCCAGTTCCAGGCTCTAATGTGCACACAGTGAAGGAACACCTCAAAAGTCCAAGTTCTGCACCTGGGAAACGTCCCAGAATCCTCCAAAATGTGAAATAGCTCCATGGCAGAAGTCCAGTTGCTCTTCAACAGACAAGCCTCTGGGAAGAAGCCTGCAGACAAAAAGCTTGGAAAGCACTGGCTGAGATCAAGGAGATGAAATATAGCCAGGTCCTCTAGTGACAGAGGTGAAATCCAGGCCTGGGAGATGTTGTTTATGCCACATATTACATTCCTCCTTTTGCAGCCTCAGGAAGAGCAAAGAACGTGTTCCCCCCTTTCCTCACTGCCTCGGCTTTTTGGGTCGGCGATGTGCATGGTAGCATGCATGCAGCTTGTTGGAGCAGGGCTTGCCATGCCAAGAGTGGGATTCCAGCAACAGACAAACCTTAAATCTTAAGATTAGTCCTGCCTCCGAGGAGCCAGGAGATTACAGGTGGTGGTCTGTGCTGCTGCGTGTGTCAAACAAGTGGGGTCTGTATACTGTCATGAGCGACTTGTAATATCACAAATCATTCTCTCTCTCACACAGCCATCCCAAGAATGGCAGATGTATCAATTCCCCCTTTTATGGAATGGCCTTCAGAAACAAGGAGATCATGGAGCGAAACTTTTATGTTTCAGTTGCCTATTTTGTATGTTTTGTTCTCATTTCTAGCTTGTCTCCCGTCCAGTGAGCACAATATATGGCTCCCCTCTTCCTCACTTTAGCCTCATAGCAACACTGCAAAGTTCATTTGTTGGGTTTCCATGAAATCCTGACTGGTTATGTTTCAGAAATCATGGTTCAGCATCCAAACTAATGTTTCAACATCATCAAGCTGAGTACAGTTTCCCCTCTGTATCCACGAGATCCGAATTCATAGATTCGACCATCCTGGCTGTCTTCCTTTGGGACAGAATGCCAGTCATTCCTTCCATCTTCCACTGGATGTCACCCTTTCACAGCCTTCCATGGCTCTCCTTGCCTTTCTGCTTTCCAGCTGCAGAACATCTGGAGCTCTAGTTTGTTCTCCTCTGGATATTTTGGACATCAACTTCCAATAGCCCTCAATATTACATTGTTTCTGCACCTACCTATATTTATCAACTACAGCAGTGGTTCTCAACCTTCCTAATGCTGTGACCCCTTCATACAGTTCCCCATGTTGTGGTGACCCCCAGCTATAAAATTATTTTTGTTGCTACTTCATAACTGTAATTTTGCTACTGTTGTGGATCATAATGTAAATTTTTGATATGCAGGATGCATTTTCATTCACTGGACCAAATTGGCACAAATACCCAATACGCCCAAATTTGAATACTGGTGGGGTTGTGAGGAGGAGTTGATTTTGTCATTTGGGAGTGGTAGTTGCTGGGATTTATAGCTCACCTACAATCACAGAGCATTCTGAACTCCACCAATGATGGAATTGAACCAAACTTCCCACACAGGACCCCCATGACCAACAGGAAATACAGGATGGGTTTGTTGGGCATTGACCTTGAGTTTTGGAGTTGTAGTTCACCTACATCCAGAGAGCACTGTGGATTCAAACAATGATGGATCTAGACCAAACATGGCACGAATACTCAATATGCCCAAATATGAACACTGGTGGAGTTTGGAGAAAATAGACGTTGACATTTGGATGTTGCAGTTGCTTGGATTTATAGTTCACCTACAATCAAAGAGCATTCTGAAACCCCACCAATGATAGAATTAGGACCAACTTCCCGCACTCCTATGACCAACAGAAAATCCTGTGTTTTCTGATAGTCTTTGGCGACCCCTCTGACAGCCCTTTCATGACCCCCTCAGGGGTCCCGACCCCCAGGTTGAGAAACACTGAACTACGGAGATTTGGAAGATACAAAGTAGCATACAACACCAACAAAACACACAATCTATCCCAAAGCCTGGCTGCAGTTCTGCAATGATGCAAGTATCCAGATCTTTGGGATTCAGAAGCTGGATTATATGGCAGTGTAGATAGGGCTCTACATTGTAGATGGAGCCCCCACTTATCAGAGGCAAGTGGGAATCATGCAATTGGTGACCTTGATTAGCATTGAATAGCCTTGCAGCTTCAAAGCCTGGCTGCAATTCTGCAATGATGTAAGTATCCAGATCTTTGTGATTCAGAAGATGGATTACCTGGCAGTGTAAATGAGGCCCTACACTGTAGACTTATCAGAGGCAAGAGGGAATAATACAACTGGCAACCTTGATTAACATTGAATAGTCTTGCAATTTCAAAGCCTGGCTGCAATTCTGCAATGATGCAAGTATCCAGATTTTGGGGATTCAGAAGATGGATTACCCGGCAGTGTAAATGAAGCCCTACATCAGAGGCAAGTGGGAATCACGCAATTGGCATCCTTGATTAGCACTGAATAGACTTGCAGCTTCAAAGCCTGGCAACAATTCTGCAATGATGCAAGTATCCAGATCTTTGGGATTCAGAAAATGGATTACCTGACAGTGTAAATGGGGCCCTATACTGTACACTCTTCAGAGGCAAGTGGGAATCACCCAATTGGCGACCTTGATTAGCATTGAATAGCCTTGCAGCTTCAAAGCCTGGCTGCAATTCTGCAATGACGCACGTATCCAGATCTTTGGGATTCAGAGGATGTATTATATGGCAATGTAGATAGGGCTCTACAATGTAGATGGAGCCCCCACTTATCAGAGGCAAGTGGGAATAATACAATTGGCGACCTTGATTAGCATTGAATAGACTTGCAGCTTCAAAGCCTGGCTGCAATTCTGCAGTGATACACGTATCCAGATCTTTGTGATACAGAAGATGGATTACCTGGCAGTGTAAACACAGTACACTTATTAGAGGCAAGTGGGAATCACGCAATTGGCGACCTTGATTAGCATTGAATAGCCTTGCAGCTTCAAAGCCTGGCTACAATTCTGCAATGATGCAAGTATCCAGATCTTTGGGATTCAGAAGCTAGATTACATGGCAGTGCAGATGATGTAGAATGAGTGTCTTCAAAACATTTGTGATTTATGGGGGCCAAAAGGGGTTTTATAGGGCTTAGAGTGTGTGACTCACCCAAAGTCACCCAGTGGGTTTGTATGGCTGAGTGGGAACCAAACCCTTGTCTCCAGAGTTGTAGTCCAATGCTCAAACCATTATACCATTCTGGTTCTCAGTTTACCCTTTACGGAAATTTAAATATAATTTAAATGTAACCATTCCACAGATATATAAACCAATTTTCCTAGTTCCAACACACCTCACTTCCTCTGAGGATGCTTGCCATAGATGCAGGCAAAATGTCAGGAGAGAGTGCCTCTAGAACATGGCCATATAGCCCGAAAGGACCTACAACAACCCAGTGATTCTGGCTATGAAAACCTTTGACAATACATTAAATATAATGGTTAATACCCTGCATCAGCTCAGTGGAAAGGTATGCCTCCACCTCCTCTGCAGTCTGCTTGGATACTTTCTTCTGCAATGACCATAAAAAGGATGTATGCAGTCGAACTATCTGTAATGTCAGCAATGGGATCCAATTTATGATGCATTTAATCTTTGAAAACGGCTGCAATACATAGGGAGAACTTGCAACAATAGCTATGATTTCACCATGAATCTAATTTAAAAATATGCTTGGACAGTGTTGAATTTCCTTGGAAAAAATATTTCACATAGTGGCTGAGATCCTAGATTGCTTCAGAGTAGCATACATTTCCACTGGCAGAGTTACACTTCACAGCCCCTGTTACTGTGTGGATCAATGGTCAGTGCACATTGCTGAGAGCACACTTGTGCAATTGCAATGCTCCAAAGTAATGCATAGAGTCAATGTTCATTCATGTGCACATTGACAGAGATGCTCAGTTTGTTTCAGTTTTTCCTTAAAGAGAGAAATGTGTGCACCCATGCATCAGTAGAGACTTTGATGAGGGATCCAGATTGTAAATCAGGATTGACAAGGAGATTGTCCAGTGGTTCATAGAATCATAGAGTTGGAAGAGACCTCATGGGCCATCCAGTCCAACCCCTGCCAAGAAGCAGGAATATTACATTCAAAGCACCCTTGACAGATGGCCATCCAGCCTCTGTTTAAAAGCTTCCAAAGAAGGAGCCTTCCACCACACTCCGGTGCAGAGAGTTCCACTGCTGAACGGCTCTCACAGTCAGGAAGTTTTTCCTCATGTTCAGATGGAATCTCCTTTCTTGTAGTTTGAAGCCATGGCTCCATTGTGTCCTAGTCTCCAGGGAAGCAGAAAACAAGCTTGCTCCCTCCTCCCTGTGACTTCTTCTCACATATTTATACATGGCTATTGTATCTCCTCTCAGCCTTCTCTTCTTCAGGCTAAACATGCCCAACTCTTTAAGCTGCTCCTCATAGGGCTTGTTCTGCAGACCCTTGATCATTTTAGTCGCCCTTGATCATTTTAGTCAATATCTCTCTTGAATAGTGGTGCCCAGAATTGGACACAATATTCCAGGTGTGGTCTAACCAAGGCGGAATAGAGGTGTAGCATGACTTCCCTAGATCTAGACACTATACTCCTATTGATGCAGGCCAAAATCCCATTGGCTTTTTTTGCCGCAACATGACATTGTTGGCTCATGTTTAACTTGTTGTCCATGAGGATTCCAAGATCTTTTTCACATGTACTGCTCTCGAGCCAGGCATTGTCCCCCATTCTGTATCTTTGCACACCAAACGAAGTTCACCTAAAGGAGTTCAAATTTTCAGGGTCAAATGAACTACTAAAGAAACTTCTGTAGAAACTTGCAAATATACTCTGAACTGCTTGCTGTCCTTTATGAGAAATGGTGAAGAATAGATGAGGCACCAGAGGACTGGAAAGGAGTAAACATTGACTCTGTCTTCACAAATAGATAGCCAGGGCAACAACAGACCAGTCAGTCTGACTGCCATACAGAGGAAACATTTGAATGGATTTTATAGGAGTCTGTCTGCGAACATCTTTAGGACAGTGCAGTGATTAGAAGGAGCCAGCTTGAGTTTGTCAAGGAAACATCCTGCTAAACCAGTGTTCCTCAACCTTCCTAATGCCACGACCCCTTAGTACAGTTCCTCATGTTGTGGTGACCCCCAACCATAAAATTATTTTCGCTGCTACTTCATAACTGTAATTTTGCTACTGTTATGATGTAAATAATGTAATGTAATATCATAATGTAAATATCTGATATGCAGGATGTATTTTCAGTCACTGGAGCAGATTTGGCACAAATACCCCATACACCCAAATTTGAACACTGATGGGGTTGAGGAGAAGAAGAAGAAGAACTTTATTTTTCTACCCTGCCTCCATCTCCCCAAAGGGACTCAGGGCGGTTTACACGGGCCCAAGCCCAAGGCAACATACAATTAGAAACAGAACAAATAAAATATTAAAATATTAAAACAGCATAAGAACAGCATCATCATAAACAATAATAAACAAACATGGGGAGGGGATTGATGTTGTCATTTGGGAATTGTAGTTGCTTGGATTTATAGTTAAACTACAATCAAAGAGCATTCCGAACTCCACCAATGTTGGAATTGAACCAAACTTGGCACACAGAATATATTATCTGGTGGGCTTTGACTTTGAGTTTTGGAGTTGTAGTTCACCTACATCCAGAGAGCACTGTGGACTCGAACAGTGATAGATCTTGACTAAACATGGCACGAATACTCAATATACCCAAATGTGAACACTGGTGGAGTTTATGGAAAATAGACCTTGACATTTGGGAATTGTACTTGCTGGGATTTATAGTTTGCCTACCATCAAAGAGCATTCTCAACTCCACCAATAATGGAATTGAACTTGGCACACAGAATCCCCATGATCAACAGAAAATCCTGGAAGGGTTTGGTGGGCATTGACCTTGAGTTTTGGAGTTGTAGTTCACTTACATCCAGGGAGCACTGTGGACTCAAACAATGATAGATCTGGACTAAACTTTGCATGAATACTCAGTATGCCCAAATGTGAACACTGGTGGAGTTTGGAGAAAATAGACCTTGACATTTGGGAGTTGTAGTTACCAGGATTTATAGTTAACCTACAATCAAAGAGTATTCTGAACTCCACCAACGATGGAATTGAACTTGGCACACAGAATCCCCATGACCAACAGAAAATACTGTTTTCTGATGGTCTTTGGTGATCCCTCTGACACCCCCTTGCGACACCCCTCAGGGGTCCCGACCCCCAGGTTGAGAAACACTGTGCTGAACTAATCTTACATCTTTTTTATTGAGTCACTAGTCCTTGCTTAAGAAAACTCTGATATGTATGTGGTCTCCATAAGTCAGCAGGGGACTTGAAGACATGCAGTTATACACTCGTGAGTTTAGTAGATGGTGGGAATGCTGTAGATGTTATGTAACTGGATTTCAGCAAAAAAGTATGAACAGATCTCTGGAGCTTATGAGTCTATCAGGAAAGGCTCTCAAGTTGACCTCAAGCATCACACAAAAACAAAGACAAAAAAACTCCTAAAGTACTTTCCAAAACCACTAAAATTATTGTGCTTTTATGTTAGCAAAAATCACTGCGGTAAACAGTGAGTGAGCTTTCTTGGGATGTATCCTACTTCATTAGATGCCTGTTAGGAGCCATGGTGGTGCAATGGGTTAAACCCTTGTGCCGGCTGATCTGCTGACCTGCAGTTTGAATCCACGAGACAGGGTGAGTTCTCGTCTGTCAGCCCCAGCTTCCCTTGTGGGGATATGAGAAAAGCCTAGCACAAGATGGTAACACATATGGGCATCCCCTGAGCAACGTCTCTGCAATGATATTGGTTAGCCTTCCTGCTATTTGAAGAGTTGTTGTAGGTTTTTTCGGGCTATATGGTCATGTTCTAGAGACATTCTGTCCTGACGTTTTGCCTGCATCTATGGCAAGCATCCTCAGAGGTAGTGAGGTTATTTCCAAAGAAGGATTAAACCCAAGCTTCCTTTCTCAACAGCACTCAGGAGGCTGATGCTGGAGCAAACCATGGTTGCTTTGTCTTTGCTGATGACCAATTCTCTCACACCAGAAGTGACTTGCAGTTTATTTATTTATTTATTTACTGCTCTTCTCAGCCCTCGGGAGACTCAGAGCTGTTCACAATAGCAAAATTCAATGCTTAAGACATCATAAAACAGTTATGAGTTTCTCAAGTCACTTTTGACACAATTTTGTATTTTGCTGGCGCAGGGGAGAAATTCTGAAGAAATTACTCGTAGCGTAACTGGAATCTATTGATCCCAGAAGTATGAACTCATGCCTCTTTGAGCCAGTCCCAAACTCTGCCTTCTGATTCAGTGGAAATTGGTTCCAAATGTTTAGATACATGGTGTTTGATTAATCGAGTGTCATTACTCCAAAGACATATGCGAGAGCTCTGTCCCTTGACGTAGAGATGAAGATGGTTCCTGTGCCATGCCATTTTCTGTCAAAAACACCTGTTAAAAAAATCCCATTCAAGACATGGTTTTTGCTGGCTCTTTGACAGGTATCATGCATGCTGGGGGAGATATTTGAGTCTCTAACACAGTGTTTCTCAACCTGGGGGTCGGGACCCCTGGGAGGGTTGCGAAGGAGTGTCAGAGGGGTTGCCAAAGACCATCAGAAAACTCAATATTTTCTGTTGGTCATAGGGTAGTGTGTCCGCAGTGCTTTCTGGATGTAGGTGAACTACAACTCCAAAACTCAAGGTCAATGCCCACCAAACCCTTCTAGTATTTTCTGTTGGTCATGGGAGTTCTGTGTGCCAAGTTTGGTTCAATTCCATCATTGGTGGACTTCAGAGAGCTCTTTGATCGTAGGTGAACTATAAATCCCAGCAACTACAACTCCCAAATGACAAAATCAATCAAATAATAATAATAATAATAATAATAATAATAATAATAATAAACTTTATTTATACCCCACCACCATCTCCCAGCAACTACCACTCCCAAATGTTAAAGTCTATTTTATCCAACTCCACCAGTGTTCGCATTTGGTCATATTGGGTATTCGTGCCAATTTTTGTCCAGATCCATCGCTGAGTCCACAGTCCTCTGTGGATATAGGTGAACTACAACTTCAGACCTCAAGGTCAATGCCCAGAAAACCCTTCCAGTATTTTCTGTTGGTCATGGGAGTTTGGTGTCCAAGTTTGGTTCCATTCCATCGTTGGTGAAATTCAGAGTGCTCTTGGATAGTAGGTGAACTATAAATCCCAGCAACTACCACTCCCAAGTGACAAAATCAATGCCCCTCCAACCCCATCTGTATTCAAATTAGAGCTTATTAGGTATTTGATCCAGTGAATGAAAATATATCCTGCATATCAGATATTTACATTACAATTCATAACAGGAGCAAAATGGCATTTATGAAGTAGCAACAAAAATAATGTTATGGTTGGGGGTGACCACAACAGGAGGAACTGTAATAAGGGGTCGCAGCATTAGGAAGGTTGAGAAACACTGCTCTAACAGAAGATGGTCCCATAACCCAGCTGCCCCTTTAAGGCTTAGGTTACTGAGGCCCCTTCTTTGGGGGAGGCCCTCCTTTTGCCCCTTCCTTCCTCCTTTTGCCCCTTCCTCGACTTTTGGGAACGAGGGAGAGAGCCTTCTCCGCTGTGGCCCCCCGACTTCGGAACTCATTGCCTGGTGAGATTAGGCAAGCCTCCACCTTAGCAGTCTTCAAGAAGGATCTCAAAACCTGGCTTTTCCGGTGTGCCTTTGGAGACCATTTACCTCTTTTGTTGCTCCTCTCATAATGTTTGTCCTCATATTGCACTTCTCTCCACCTATCCGAAGGCCTGTCTCCACTATTCCGTCCCTTACAAATATCTCTTCTTCATTTTTATCTTACCCAGAGTTTTATCATTTTATGTCGTACATTTGGCCCACCCATTGTGATTGATTTCTCATTGTATTATTTTGCATTGTTTTATTGTATTCCTATGTTTTATTTATTTTACTTTGATGTTAGCTCTGCTGTTCTGTTTTTATTCTGCTGTAATGTACTACTGGGCTCGGCCTCATGTAAGCCGCCCTGAGTCCCCTTTGGGGGGATGGTGGTGAGGTATAAATAAATATTATTATTATTTGAAACACAACAAGATGAGTCCACAGCAGACAAGATCACTCTGCTGGCTGTTGTATTGGATCACACGTCGGACACTTCCCAAGTGTCTAGGACTGTGTGATGTATCGGCGAATAATGCATGCAGATCCCAGTAAGGTGGCCTTCTGCAGCTGGCAGATGGTAATCTTGTCAGCGCCAATTGTGTTTCAGTGCAGGCCAAGGTCTTTAGGCACTGCACCCAGTGTGCCGACCACCACTGGGACCACCTTGACTGGCTTGTGCCAGAGCCTTTGCAGTTCGATCTTTAAATCCTCATATCGTGTCAGCTTTTCCAGTTGTTTCTCTTCAATCCTACTGTCACCTGGAATTGCAACATCGACAATCCATACTTTGGGTTGTTGTAGGTTTTTTCGGGCTATATGGCCATGTTCTATAGGCATTCTCTCCTGATGTTTCACCTGCATCTATGGCAATTATCCTCAGAGGTTGTGAGGTCTGTTGGAACTAGGAACATGGGTTTATATATCTGTGGAATGACCAGGGTGGAGCAAGGGACTTTTGTCTGTTGGAGGTAGGTGGGACTGTTTCAACTGACCACCTTGATTAGCACTGCCTGGGGCAATCTTTTGTTGAGAGGTGATTAGATGTCCCTGATTGTTTCCCCTCTGTTGTTTTGCTGTTGTAATTTTAGAGTTTTTTAATACTGGTAGACAAATTTTGTTCATTTTCATGGTTTTCTCCTTTCTGTTGAAATTGTCCACATGCTTGTGGATTTCAGTGGCTTCTCTGTGTAGTCTGAGAACTACTTTGTTTTTTGTACTTTGTTTTTTGACATGATTGTGAGGTCAGGAGTACTGTGCTCTAGAACTCTGTCTGTCTGAATTTGGAAGTCTCAGAGGAGTTTTTTAAAATAATAATAATAATAATTATTATTATTATTATTCCACACAGCTGAATAAAATCCCGCATTATCTGCTTTGAACTGGGATATATGGCAGTGTGGACTCTGATCACCCAGTTCAAAGCAGATATTGTGGGTTATTCTGCCTTGATATTCTAAGTTATATGGCTGTGTGGAATGGCCCTGAGCAATGAAGCATATTCGACAATATTAGTTAGCCTTCCTGCTTTTTGCAGAGTATTTCCAAAGAAGGATCAAACCCAAACTTCCTTTCTCAACAGCACTCAGGAGGCTGATGCTGGAGCACACCATGGTTTCTGTGTGTCATTTTCACAGTTGGAGATGGAAAGCAAAGCAAAAGCTCTCTCCATCTGTAAGCAAGAGGAACGCTCATTGCAAACACATATCTTCCCTCTCTGGGGGAAAGGAAGGCTTGGAGGCACAGAAGCGTGCTTCAAAGATGTCAGTGTGGAGAGGAACTGGCGGAGATGACAGGATCTTATAGAGCAGGCAGCTTCTGCCAAACCTGTGCGCAGCCACAGCTGGGTGAATGATGCTATCAGGCATTCCTGAAGGGAAGGCACAGAGCTTGACTCACTTGCCTTGATGCAAACAAGCACCTTTATCTTTACATAGCCATTATCTCATCGGCATTTGGATTGCCCTCCCAGTATCAAGACGTCCAGCGTACCCAGTAGGAACACTTTAATTCTCTTACCCCACCACTCCGCCCTTGGAAAGGAACCAGAAGAACACATTTGTTCTATTGCGCACACAGAACATGTTTCATTTCTTCATCCCAGAACACTGGAACAATGTGAGATGTTAGGAGATATGTTCTGTTCCAAATCACCGTCTCTTAGAAGGCTGTTTGGAACAATGTTGGCTCTTGCCAATGGGCCCAGCAGAAGTTCCACTGCATACGCCAGCAGGCTTTTTTGGGTGCTTTCTGACTAAAAGAGAAAATTATCTACACCCAGGACTCTTGAATCTTGTCCCTTCTTGTCTGTATCTGGGCTATGCTGAATGCCATGTGTAAATAAGTCTAAGGAACGAGGGGTCCCTTAACGCATGTGTGACAGGGGGGAATCTTTCAATCCCACCGCTGCTACCAATGTAAGGACAACACGAGAGACGACGACGGGTCTCTTATCACACCTGTGTGACAGGAATTTGAGTGAGGGAATGACTAATGATGTGAGAGACTGGTAGATTTTTGCTGCCACCACCTCAATTTTATTGTTTGAGGAAACAAGGTGTGAATGTATTTGAGGTAATATGTGCCTAGGCTTCTGGCTCTTCTTTTAAGGTTCCTTTGCTTGCTGGCTGGACTATAAGGATGTTCAGGCTGACTTGGTTTCACTAAGTAGGACATACCGAGGCAGAGACCAGTTAACGATGAACTAATAACAGGTTTATTGAACTTTAAGAAGATGACAACTCATAAAATGAGAGGTACACACTAGGCTTGGGTAACCACGGAAAATTTTGGTTCTAAACTCGTTTCGTTTTTTTAAAGAATTCCGAAATTTTCCTTTAAAAAAGTTCGAAATATACGAAATTTCGTAAAATTACGAATCGATTCGTTAATGGCGGACGCGATTGCGCAATATGCTAAAAAACCCTCCAAATGGGACAGGGGGAACTTCTGAAGCTTCCCTCTCCCTCTGTTGTTGACTGTTGGTGTGATAATTTATTTTTTATCACTGATAAAACAAACAACAACTATAAAACTTGCACCAGACATACGGAAACAATTATGAAACAATTTCGAAACAATTTTGAACCAATTACGAAACAATACGAAATAAATTGGAAAAATTGTTTCAATTTTTAATTACTCCTCACAGTAGTCCTGCATGGCTCAATATTGGATCGTAAGCTAATTTAAATACAAATTAATAACGAATTACGAAATTAATGAACGAAACCGCCCAAGCCTAGTACACACGCATATTTTTGTTACTGAGGCTCAGGCTTACTAGACATAAGGTTTCTACAGAAGGAGTAGCTTTTATTTGAAGTGAGTTACCTACTTCACACTATTCAACCCTCTGAAACAGTGTGTTTCTAAGATCAGTCACCTTGGCTGTCTTACAGAGTAACCAGACTTCCTCTAGTCTACTCTCCACTATAGGGCAATAAGCCTACTTGTATTCTCTCCTTAATACAAGCTGACAAGTCTTCTCACTGACCCTCCTAGTCCAGTTTTACTGAAGCCCTTGTCCCTTTCTTTATTCCCTATCAGATCAACTCACTCAAAAGCTTCCTTCTCCCTGCCTATAATACTTCTTCTCTGTTGAAATCCTACTCCCTGCTCTGTTGGAATCTTTCCCTGTCTCTCTTAGAATCCCTCTCTCTAGGTTCTTGTAGGTTTTTTCGGGCTATAGGGTCATGTTCTAGAGGCATTTCTCCTGACGTTTCGCCTGCATCTATGGCAAGCATCCTCAGAGGTAGTGAGGTCTGTTGGAAATAGGAAAATGGGTTTATATATCTGTGGAATGACTGGGGTGGGGGAAAGAGCTCTCTGCTGAAGCTAGGTGTGAATGTTTCAGCTGACCACCTTCATTAGCATTTGAAGGCCTGGCAGAGCCTGGGAAAATGTTCTGTTGAGAGTGTTAAGATGTGCCTGGTTGTTTCCTCTCTGCTGTTTTGCTGTAGTAATTTTAGAGTTTTTTAATACTGGTAGCCAGATTTTGTTCATTTTCATGGTCTCCTCCTTTCTGTTGAAATTGTCCACATGCTTGTGGATTTCAATGGCTTCTCTGTGTAGTCTGACATGGTGGTTGTTGGAGTGGTCCCGCATTTCTGTGTTCTCAAATAATATGCTGTGTCCAGGTTGGTTCATCAGGTGCTCTGCTATGGCTGACTTCTCTGGTTGAAGTAGTCTGCAGTGCCTTTCATGTTCCTTGATTTGTGTTTGGGCAATGCTGCTGCGTTTGGTGGTCCCTATGTAGACTTGTCCACAGCTGAATGGTACACGGTAGACTCCTGCAGAAGCGAGAGGATCCCTCTTGTTCTGTGCTGAACGTAGCATTTGTTGGATTTTCTTGGTGGGTTTGTAGATTGTTTGTATGTTGTGTTTCCTCATCAGTTTCCCTATGCGGTCAGTGGTTCCCTTGATGTATGGCAGGAACACTTTTCCTCTGGGTGGATCTTCATCTTTACTCTCGTGGCTTGTTTCCTCTCTCTGTTCTCTCAGAACCCTTCTCTCCCTCCTGTCAGAAGTGACAGCCTTTTTCACTCTCACCCAACTCCTTCCCTTGGTGCTTAAACCAATCAGGAGTTGGCTGACTCCTCCCCTTGCCTCCTTGCCTATACTAAGATGTCTACTATTCTGAGCTTCCCCACCAAGATGGAGACCCAGCCTACTGACTCTCAGGCTTCGACCTAGTCAGCAAAGGCTAGAATCTATTACACCATGTTGTTCCCAGGTTCTTGAATCAGTGCTGGGTTTAGTGTAAACTTCAAAGGCACTATCCAAGGGGCCAGACTTTATCTCCAAAATGGATCCCGCAGTTTGGACAACTCTGTTAAAGATTAGGCTAAAACCCAGAATAGAGGCATTATAATAATAATAATAACAACAAAACTTTATTTATACCCTGCCACCATCTCCCCAAGGGACTCGGAGTGGCTTATATGAGGCCAAGCCCAACAACACATCAATAAAAACAAAAAAAGCAATAAACAAAAACAATACAATACAGTTAATATAAATCACATCTAAACAATAAACAATAACACACAAGGATTTAAAAACCTATGGCTGGACCAAATATAATAGTTTAAAATTAAAAAAAAACCCGCTGGGCATGAACAAGGTAGGATATATCTGGTATAGGGTTTTAAAAGAAATGAGGGAGCGCAGTCCAACCCTATTGATGTGAGGGCTGAAGAGTAGGCTTAAAACCTACCCTGAAATGAGTTAGGGTATACCTCTTTTTTTAAAGTTTCTATTTAACTTTATATTCAAGGACTCAGTCTCAATTTGGAAAAGGTCATGGGGACTGAATCTCAGTAGTGGGTACCTAACTGGCAAATAGAGGGAGAAAATGTGGAAGCAGTGACAGACTTTGTATTTCTAGGTGCAAAGGTCACTACAAACACAGACTGCAGCCAGGAAATAAGAAGACGTTTCCTTCTTGGGAGGAGAGCAATGGCCAATCTCGATAAAATAGTAAAGAGTAGAGACTTCACACTGGTAATGAAGATTCGCATAGTTAAAGCAATGGTATTCTCCATAGTCACCTACGGATGAGAGAGTTGGATCATAGGGAAGGCTGAGCGAAGGAAGATCGATGCTTTTGAACTGTGGTGTTGGAAGAAAGTGCTGAGAGTGCCTTGGACTGCGAGAAGATCCAACCAGTCCATCCTCCAGGAAATAAAGCCCGACTGCTCATTGGAGGGAAAGATGAAGTACTTTGGCCACATCATGAGAAGAAAGGAAAGCTTAGAGAAGACAATTATGCTGGGGAAAAGGGAAGGAAAAAAGAAGAGGGGCTGACCAAGGGCAAGGTGGGTGGATGGTATTCTTGAAGTGAATGGCTTGACCTTGAAGGAGCTGGGGGTGGCCATGGTCGACAGGGAGCTTTGGTGTGGGCTGGTCCAGGAGGTCACGAAGTGTCGGAAGCGACTCAACAAATAAACAACACAGTTAAGGGCACAGGGAACTAATAATAATAATAATAATCATCATCATCATCATCATCATCACCATCATCATCATTATTTATACCACACCACCATCTCCCCGATGAGGACTCAGAGTGGCTTACATGGGGCCAAGCCCAAACAACATATTACATCAAAATAAAACCAAAACATAAACAACAAGCAACTTTATCAAAATTACATAGGAAAAATGCAATAACAAGATAACATTACAATAAACAAAAAAAAGATCAAAGTAAATTTGCATTGTTGACGGCTTTCATGGCTGGAATCACTGGTTGTTGTAAGTTTTCCGGGCTGTATGGCCATGTTCCAGAAGCATGTTGAAACCTAGGATAAATGGGGTTTATATATCTGTGGAACGTCCAGGGTGGGAGAAAGAACTCTTGTCTGTTGGAGGTAGGTGTGAATGTTTCAATTGTCCACCTTGAAAGAAGAAGCCACACCTTGAAACTTCTAGGCCATTAAATGCTAATCAAGGTGGCCAATTGAAACATTCATATCTATCTCCAACAGACAAGAGTTCTTGATCCCACCCTGGACATTCCACAGATTTATAAACCCCATTTTCCTACTTTCCAACAGGCTTCACAACCTCTGAGAATGCCTTCCATAGATGCAGGTGAAATGTCAGGAGATAATGCTTCTGGAACATGGCCATACAGCCTGAAAAACTTACAACAACAAAGTAAAATTGGGAGGGATCAATTTGATCTTTCCAATTTGAATATTTGCTCACTGAATTTGCTCACTGAACATACAAAGCACAGGGCCAACCTATGCTTCCGTACTCCAGAGTAATGATTTCCGGTGCTGCAAAGCACACCTTAGTTCCATAGAATAGCTTACTGAGTTAAAAAGTCAATGCCTTCTCTCCCTGCTTTTTGATGCAGGCACTACACTGTTCATCCTATGGTCAACATTTGAGGTCAAGTTGATTTACGGCAATCTTATGACTGAGCAATGAGATTTTCTGCAGTGGAGAGTATGTGACTTCCCCAAGATCACCCAATGAGTTCCATGTTTAGGCAAAGAATCGAAGTCACATCCCAACACCCAAACCAATTCACCACATATTAGCTTTAAATATATGAAGGGACATCACCAAATGAGCTTGTTTTCTTTATCTTCAGAGACTAGAACACAAATTGGGGGGTTCAGTTTGTAATAAGAGAAGAACAACTGTAAGAGCTGACCTGTTATGGTATAGACAAGTCTCAGAGGGTGATGAACTCTCTTTAAAGGGTTTCAGACAGCAGTTGGGTGACCATCCTTTGTCAGTACTTTGGCAGTCCCTTCCGATTCTATGATTCAATGATTTCCAATCTGAATCTTCTAGAGCAACTTGGGAGCCATGAGGTGATCTCATTGAGGAGCAAAGAATAGAACACACACTTGGAAGGAAAGGAAAGAAGCTTCTGGTCGCAGTGAATTAAAAGCTGGATGAAGTAGAGGAAAAATCATAATAAAGGAACAGATCGGTTGTATGGGATGGGGTGAGAAGGCCGAGGTTGGGAACTATGGCCTTGTCCTTTTCCATCTCCATCTCATCTTTTGTTTCCATGAGTTGGGACTCTTCTGTGTGGAGGCCAGAAGGATGGATGACTGAATAGAATGTGAGTGGTAAACAGCAGATGGTTTGGCCTCATCAGCAGATGCAAAGTTCAAGGGGAAACCTGGATGGCTTCTAGTACAATTTCAATGTCCCAGTCAGGAAAGCAAGATGAGTTTGGAAAAAAGAGCTTTTCAGAATACAATTTCACCATGCTGGCTGGAAGTATCTAAGACCCATTGTCCAACCCAACCCCCCCCCCCCCCCCCAAATTTCCAAGCTCTGAACTCATTTACTGTGGCCATTTCCTGCATTTCCCCAATGAGAGAAAATATCTGCTCCAACAATTAGGGAAGAGCTAAAAGGGTTATAATTTTGCAAGGTTAAACCTGATGGCCTATAGCAGTGGAAGTGTAGGTAGACATCAAATTGAAGAGGGTGTTGGGCAGAATTTCATGACTCTGTTGAGTCTTTGGTGTTGTCTTCCTAACATTTGTCCCTTCAGATGTTCAACTATGAAAAGCCCAACAGAGCCAATGATGAGGATTTATTGGAGCTGAATTCCATGATATCTGCAAGACAGGTATCTTAGTCTCAAGAGGCTGCACACCACCATAGTGTAACATATGAGAAATTGTGAATGTGGATAATGTCACCTCATTACACTATGTTAAATGCTCAGAGGTAGTGAACAATATGCTCCAACATACAACACTAGGTGGATCATCAGTGGTTCTGGATGTGGAATTCCACTCCCCCATCTGGATATGTCTATCCTGCATTATCCAAAAAGATCACTTTGAATCCATAGTCCAACTTATGCTTGTGTTTGTGTCAGCAACAAGATGCTGGTCAATGTCTCTTGAAGATGATAGGCATATATATGGGAGTCATCCCTGATGAGAGGTTGAGAAAGTCCAACTCTGGAAAAAATGATAGTGAATGGTAGCCTAACATGTGTTTGGCTTTTTGGCTGTCTCTACCTTCAAAGTCTCTAGTTTATGCCAGTGGCCATCCTGGCTGGGGAATGGGAGGAGATGGCATTGGAGATGGAGATGGAGGAGATGGTGGAGATGGAGGAAATGGCAGAGATGGAGAAGGAGAAGGAGATGGAGATGGAGAAGGAGAAGGAGAAGGAGAAGGAGAAGGAGAAGAAGATGAAGATGGAGAAGGAGAAGGAGATGGAGATGAAGATGGAGAAGGAGAAGGAGAAGATGGAGATGGAGAAGGAGAAGGAGATGGAGATGGAGAAGGAGAAGGAGAAGAAGAAGGAGAAGGAGAAGAAGGAGAAGGAGATGAAGAAGGAGATGGAGAAGGAGAAGGAGATGGAGAAGGAGAAGCAGATGGAGATGATGGAAATGAAGGAGAAGGATTGGAGACACCTTCTCACACTATTTTGGTGAATAAAAAATTAAACAAACAAACTCCACTTGCCATTTACAAATATTTGGTTCTGAAAGAAAACAAAACACTAGTTTCTTAGACACACATATCTAATTCACTGTTGCAGTAAAGAAGAGGACTGAAGAGATAAAAAGGTGACCTTTGGCTCTCTCTAAACCTCAGCCAAACTTTTGCAACTCCCCAAGGGAAAGCATAATGTAGTAAAGCAAAATGACTGCTTGTGAAATTACATTTCTCTTGGCTCTGTTTGCATGTTTTCAGAGGAAGCGTGTCAAATTCTTTGGATGCATCCCCCCTCCATATTTTTCAATGTGAGAAAAAAAGCACAAGTGGCTTCTTAAGGACCTCCCAGTATGGGACCGGCCAGAGGAAGTACAAAATGTTTTGCTTCTCAGCAGGACCCAAGTCCAGCATAGCCACCTACTCTTGGTCCAAAATCCCTCCTCAAAGACGTCATGTTTGTTGGAATAAAGGAACCAACTGAATGAAAATGCATTTAATTCACTTGTACTGTATCACTTCAGAACAACATTGGTCAACTTGATATTCTCCAGTGCTAGACTAGACAGTTGATTGGATAATGGGAGTTGTAGTTTATGCATCCGGAGGCACCAGGTAGAAAATCTAAAGTAAGAAATCCAGTTCTTATTTGAAATATTCAGGGATGAGCTCAAGCCTGAATCTGTTTTATTGAGGCACACGTTAATGCCGGATGGAATAACTTAGAGGAGTAGAATTATCTAGGATACTATGAGGCATAAAACCAAAACAGAAAAACTGAGACTGAATCCAGGGGAAAATAACCTTAATGGGAACACAGACAAAACTGTGCCATAATCTCCCCAAGGGAAGTGAAGGAAAGTTCACCAACTCAGTACATCTAAATTTAACGTGAGAAAAGCCACAGAGGATGGAAACAACCTGGCAATGGAAGAAGGCATGGGTGAAGTGATGTAGTTTGTTACACGCAGACCATTTCTATGGCAATCAACGCTGTAGGGCTGGAGTAACGGTTGTTGCTTCATTAATGGGTTCAGCCAAAGTGGGAGTTCTTCAAAGAAATTAGGTCAACTGGCATCTCACATGTTCAGCCAGTGAAGAAATGGTGACCCTCCAGAAAGTTGCACTACAACTCCCAGTGGTCTTAACCAGCATAGGAAGTTGCAGTCCAACATCTGGACAAGAACAATCCATCCACTTTTTTCTATGTGTCCAACTCATTATTGTTGTTCAAAAACCCGGAAATTTTTACATTAGGAAAGTTACTTTTTTGCACTGCAAATTTGAGAATCCAGACTACTACTTCTACAACCAACACCTTCTACTCCTCTTCTGCTGCTACCTCTCCTCTATCTTGCACTTGTCTCCAAGGAACTTTGAGTGACACGTAGTGCATAATTTTGTCCTTCTAACAAAGCTGTGGGATTATGAAAGAAAAGTTATCAGAAAGTTTAATGGTCCAAGATCATTGAGAAAATGTCATGGCTGAATGAGAATTTCAACTCAGCTCATGGACTGAAAGCACATCAGATGGAAAAGTTCCTCAGGCTCAAGAGGTAGTTGGCCTGGAGCTCTCAATTGTAATCAAAATATAGTCCAATTAGGAAGGATAATGGAAAATGCAGACCAGTGAGAAGACCGCAAGAAGATCCAACCAGGAAATAAAGCCCAACAGTTCACTGGAGGGAAAGATATTAGAGGCAAAGGTGAAGTCCTTTGGCCACATAATGAGAAGACAGGAAAGCTTGGAGAAAGGAATGATGCTGGGGAAAATGGAAGGAAAAAGAAGAGGGGCCGACCAAGGGCAAGAAGGATGGATGATATCCTTGAAGTGACTGGCTTGACCTTGAAGGAGCTGGGGGTGGCCATGGCCAACAGGGAGCTCAGGCATGGTCCATGAGGTCAAGAAGAACCAGAAGTGACTAAACGAATAAACAGCAACAAAGTCCAGTGAGATCTGGAGGACCATCTTTTGTCCAAAACCTGCTCTGCTGCAGAAGCTAAAGAATTGGTTAAATGAATACAGGGTTCATCATTTAAATTCACAGAATCGACTTTTCTGCAAGAGGGCATTTTTCACAGTGTGTGGGAGGGTTAATGTGCAGAATGTGCCAGAATTTTGTAGCACGGAAGTGGATGGAAACTGTTCAATGGCATCTAGTGAAAATGAAATGTTTTCCTAGGGACTTTTGAAACATTTAATGCAAGACGTGTCTTCCCTTACACAACATGAACTTGATGACTTTCCCACTGTACGTAATGCAGCATGTCCATTTCTATTGCTGTATCTTTCAACCCAGAACATTCTGAAAATGAGAACATCCAAGAACAGCTGTGAGGTCTTAGTGATGCCAGATGGTCCTTTGTCAACCGTTTAGGAACAGCAAGTCAAACTACTGGAGAACGTATAGGACTGGAAACCAGGAGAGTACAAAGCCTGTGTCGACAGGGGATATGTGCCAAGACCCCATGGATACATGAAACCATGGATAATAGCAAACCCCATACTCTGACTGTACTTGGTCCAGAAGGTGCGCCGTGTCATAGAATTGCATAGCGAGGCTGACAAAGACTATCTTTTGGACCATGAGTTAGTGAAACCATTGAGCCCCAGTGACACAGTGGATTAACCACTGAGCTGCTGAACTTGCTAACCAAAAGGGATGTGAGGGCGATCTGGCTGCAACATCTGTCACCCCATTGATTGCCAGGGTTGATTCGGCTGATCTGGCTGGCTAGGCTGGTGTCCCCTTCCTCCCTCCCTCACCGCTCCACGTGCGTCCCTCCCGAATCTGCACGCTCAGTGGAAGAGGATGACGTCCCAGGTATAGAAGGAGTGTACCAAAGTCTCCAGTCTTCGGACCCAGGTATACGATAGCTAACCAAAAAGTTGCAGGTTCAAATTTGGGGTGCAGGGTGAGTTCCTGCTGTTAGACCCAGCTTCTGCCAACCTAGCAGTTCGAAAACATACAAATGTGATCAATAGGTACCGCCCCCGCAGGAAGCGGTACCACATGACCTTGGAGGTGTCTATGGACAATGCTGGCTCTTTGGCTTAGAAATTGAGATGCATACCAACACCCAGAGTCAGATACTACTGAACTTAATGTCAGGAGAAAACCTTTATCTTAGTGCAGGCATCCTCAAACTGCAGCCATTCAGCGGTTTGGGCCTTAAATCCCCAGAATTCCTGACAATTGAACAAGCTTGTTAGGGTTCCTGGGAGTTCGAGACCCAAATGATTACAGGGCCACAGTTTGAGGATGCCCACCTTAGTTATTTATTTATTTATCGCATCAGGAGCGAACCAAAACAGTTGTATTGCATTAAAAACAAACAAACAAACAAACAAACAAAACACAAGTTTGCAGACTTGGTATTCTATTAAATGCCCTTTGACCAGAAGCTGGCCACTTGGAGTGCCTCTGGTGTTGCTATAAGAAGGACCTACATTGTGCATGTGGAAGGGCCCAGGTTGCATTGCAGTAGGTGGTCAGTGGTTTGCTCTTCTCCACCCTCGCATGTCGTGGATTCCACTTTGTAGCCCCATTTCTTAAGGTTGGCTCTGCATCTCGTGGTGCCAGAGCGCAGTCTGTTCCAAGTCACCCAGTTTTCTGCGTGCCCAGGAGGAAGTCTCTCATTTGGTATCAGCCATTGATTGAGGTTCTGGATTTGAGCCTACCTTAGTGAAACCATAGATATTGAATCCCTGGATAACTGCAACGAATAGATTACTGCAACGCACTCTACGTGGGGTTGCCCTTGAAGACTGTTCGGAAACTTCAACTGGTCCAGCGAGTGGCAGCCAGATTGCTCACCGGAATGTCATACAGAGAGCACACCACCCCCTGCTGTGTCAGCTTCACTGGCTGAGGGTTCAGTTCTGAGCACAATTCAAGGTGCTGGTTTTGACCTACAAAACCCTACACGGTTCCGGTCCAGCGTATCTGTCCGAACGCATCTCCCTCTATGTCCCACCCCGGAATTTGAGATCATCTGGGGAGGCCCTGCTCTCCACCCCACCGCTATCACAAGTGAGGTTGGTGGGGACGAGGAGCAGGGCCTTCTCAGTGGTGGCCCCTCACCTGTGGAACTCACTCCCGGGGGAAATTAGGTCATCAACATCCCTCCTCTCCTTCAGGAGGAAATTAAAAACGTGGTTGTGGGACCAGGCCTTCGGGCAATCTGACAACTAGATAAGGACAATCAGATGACTAGGACTGACAAAGTGGAATTGGAATTTGGACTATGAGATGGCGAACGCTTAGCATTCATTAGGTGGAATTGGTTTTACTGGTTTTATTGGGTTTTTATTGTTGTAATGCAGACACTGATTGTTAATTGTTTAATTGCTGCTATATTGTTTTTATCCTACTGTTTGTTGATGCCGGCATCGAATTGTGCCTTTGTAAGCCGCCCTGAGTCCCCTCCGGGGTGAGAAGGATGGGGTAGAAGTAACCGAAATAAATAAATAAATAAATAAATAACAGAAATGTATATACTAAAATTATATTGTGCCCAGAAGACCTTTTAACCTTGTAACAGATGACACTTCTAGGCTCTGAGATTACTTGATGCAGAATACTAGTGTCAATCTTCTGTTCCAAGTTTATACTAGATTTGGTCATTTGAGGGCACTCTAGGGATGAAAGAGAGCTCTCTTTGCATATGGAATTTTGCTGTCAATTTTAGGAGAAAATTGAGATTATTATTTCCTAAACGGTGCCGGCAAGATCTGCTTTCCATTCACCAAGAACCTTAGCAGAAGGGAAGAATTGTTAAGCAAACAGAGTTCAAGTATAATCCATGGGGAAGAGGACTGTGTTCCGACACAGAATCAAAGCCTTCATCTTACAGGTTGAGCCGGGGATGGAGCGGCCCAACTGTTTCCTTCAAAACTTATTTTCTTTGGACTTTTATTATACCTCATGTGGGACATCTGGCAGAAAGTTTATGTGACAGTTTGCTTTGGCCACGGAGTGCGTTTGGCTCCCACTGTGTTTGAATAGGATTGCATGAACCGAGCAGTCACCTTTTTTCTATTTCTATTTTTTCCCCCTTTGGGTAATCCTTCAAATTAAGGCCTCCACATATGTATTTAATAGATTCACTTGCACACTTATTATATGTTAAATAAATATCAACTGATGAAATAAAATGCATTCGCGGAAGATTAAACAAAATATAATCCGGCAGATCCAATTCAGCTGTTCAACCTCAATAAAACTTAAATGTTGTAATCGTGCATTTTATTAAGATCATAACTGCCCTGTTTATAATAAAAACATTTCTAAGGGCTGGTTCATGAAGTGGAGACAACTCTCCACATGACTTCTTTTGAGACTCCTCAGGGACCAGAAATGTGAGGGATGTGAGGAATTGATTGCTCTCCAGCAAGACTATTTGTTCATCTAGCTTAATACGGTCTACTATATGGATGCGAGGAGCTCCTGGTGGTGTGGTGGGTTAAAGCACTGAGCTGCTGAACTTGCTGACCAAAAAGTCACAGGTTTGAATCCGGGGAGCAGCGTGAGCTCCCGCTGTTAGCCCCAGCTTCTGCCAACCTAGCTGTTCGAAAGCATGCACTCCATGAAGTCATGATGGCCACATGATCTTGGAGGTGTCTATGGACAACACTGGCTCTTCTGCTTAGAAATGGAGATGAGCACCAACCCCCAGAGTCAGACATGACTGAAAAAACCTTTACCTTTACCTTATATGGATGCAAGAGCTGGACCATAAGGAAGACAGATGCTCTTGAACTGCGGAGTTGGAGGAAAAATCATAGAATCATAGAATTATAGAGTTGGAAGAGACTTCATTGGCCATCCAGTCCAACCCCCTGCCAAGAAGAAGGAAAATTGCATTCAAAACACCCCCAACAGATGGCCATCCAGCCTCTGTTTAAAAGCTTCCAAAGAAGGAGCCTCCACCGGGCAGAGAGTTCCACTGCTGAACGGTTCTCACAGTCAGTTCTTCCTAATGTTCAGATGTTCCGCATCCTAGTCTCCAGGGCAGCAGAAAATCTGAGAGTGCCTTGGACCACAAGAAGATCAAATCAGTCCATACTCCAGGAAATAAGGCCTGACTGCTCACTGGAGGGAAGGCTATTAGAGGCAAAGATGAAGTACATTGGCTACATAATGGGAAAACAGGAAAGCTTGGAGAAGGCAATGATGCTGGGGAAAATGGAAGGGAAAAGGAAGAGGGGCTGACCAAGGACAAGGTCTGGACCAAACTTGCCACGAATACTCAATATGCCCAAATGTGAACACTGGCGGAGTTTGGGAATAATAGACCTTGACATTTGGTAGTTGTAGTATCTGGGATTCATAGTTCACCTATAATCAAAGAGCATTCTGAACCCTACCAATGAGAGAATTTGGCCAAACTTCCCACACAGAATTCCATGACTAACATAAAATACTGTGTTTTCTGATGGTATTTGGTGACCCCTCTGACACCCCCTCATGACCCCCCAGGGTCCTGACCCCCAGGTTGAGAAACACTGCCTTAGAAGAAGGAAGACCCAAATACTAGTATTTATGTCTCATTGAGGGGATGCTGGATTGTGGCCTTCCTGTGATCCTTATTAAAGGGTGGTGTGCCCTACTTTACTTATGCTCTTCAAGCGCTCTTCAGGCATGTAAATCTAGCCCGTAACTTCATCAATTTTGCTTTCTTACCACCTAGCATGGAATGGCCTTGCAAGGCAGTTTTTCTGTAAGGAGGTGAAGAGACTGTTGGCAATAAGGATGGAGGAAAGGAATATTGACTCTTGTAGTACCTGAAGGAGGAAATCCACACACAAGGGACCAGCTACTATATGGGTTCCCAGATGTTGTTTGGTTCCTTATCATTGGCCATCCTGGCTGGGATCTTGTCCAACAACATCTAAGGACCATAGGCTGGGAACCACTGGTATGAGGCACCATTCAGAAAGGATAGCAGGACCACTATATAGATCTAGATCTGTCTGAGGTGGATACGTGAAATATATACATGCATCACACAAACAAGTTCATTTCTTTGACAGCAGCTAGGATTGACTTTGCAGTCCTTCAGTCCAAGAATGGGAAATGTGTAGTCCTCCAAATGTTGTTAGTCTACTATTCATATGACACATTCAGCCAATGCTGATGGAGGAGTGAGTTGTAGACTGGCAACAAATTGGAAGGACAACCTCATATTGACTCACTTTGTTTTACCCATTACTAAGAACTCAAGTGTTTTATTATAGCAGATCCTGGGAAGTGTTTGTATTTAGTGATTGTTTCACTGAATAGTTTTCAATATATTATTCCATAACATATCCATTTCCTAGGAGGAGCTCTTTCCTTGACAAGCAGATGTGTGCTGTTTCATCGGAACCTTCCACATTTGTGAATTCTCTTCTATTTTGTCCACCTTCTTCCATTGTTTCTCATAAAACCATTTCCATAGCCAGCTTCCTTTCTCTGCTTCCCACACATCATGATGAGAATGATTCTTGTTCATTCTGTCAGAAATATTAAATATTCATTAGATATTTTTTAATTACAGAACGTGAGTCCATCACTGAAAGAATTAAATGGATGTAATGACTCAGCAAACACTGCAGTTCAATATAAGCAGATTTGCCTGTAACTTAGTAGCCATCGGTCTGAGGGAGACCTCAGTGTTAGTAGCCCTCAGTCTGTGAGAAGTCTCTGTGGGAGAAGGACCTCCATGTGATAGGTAGGCCTCAGTGTTAGTAGCCCTCAGTCTGTGAGAAGTCTCTGTGGGAGAAGGACCTCAGTGTGATAGGTAGGCCTCAGTGTTAGTAGCCCTCAGTCTGTGAGAAGTCTCTGTGGGAGAAGGACCTCAGTGTGATAGGTAGGCCTCAGTATGAGTTCACCTCAGAGTGAGACAGGCCTCAGTCTGAGAGAACCCTCAGTGTAAGAAGGCTCTCAGTGGGAGAAAGGCCTCAGTGTTAGTAGGCCTCAGTATGAGAATGCCTCAGTGTGTGTGAAGGCTGCTGTGTGTAAAAAGCTCCTGTGTGAAGCTCCTGTGTAATAAGCCCACTCGTAAGTAAAATCATTGAGAGATTTCGACTTTGACATGTATAAGTCATCTTTCCTAGCCACTAAATGGCATGAGAAAATTCAAGTAGCATAAGGTTGGGTAGGAATTAAGTCACTGTGGACAGAGGTGCTGTTGGATATGCAACCAACAGGATTCCTGTCAATGCTCCCATGTGTAGCTCCTGTGTAACTTTTTGTTAATAAGCCCACTCGTAAGTAAAATCACTTGAGAGATTTTGACTTTGACATGTATAAGCCATCTTTCCTAGCCACTAAATGGCATGAGAAAATTCAAGCAGCATAAGGTTGGGTAGGAATTAAATCACTGTGGACAAAGGTGCTGTTGGGTATGCAACCAACAGAGTCCTGTCAATGTTTCCAAGCGGTGGTCTTTCCTTCACTTGCTATCTGACCCTTTTCACCTGAGATGGCAAAGATAGAATCAGTTATTTGAGACTTTTAACCAGCTTAATCCTTTTGATGGACGGGGAGGGCAACCTCTTTTGTTCCTCAGTGTGCCCTCCTAGAAGGCAACCTTTCCTGTTTGCTTGGATTCTAGGTAGGGGCTGCCACACTCCTTTGTTTTCTGAACAGGGTCCAAGGCTGACTTCCTGCGTGCCTGAATCCCTTCAGCTTGACGCAGCCTGTCCTGGCGATGAAATCACCAAGTTGGCTTGCATTCTGCCTAAAAGGAAGAAGGGGAAAAAAACCTCTTCCTTGAGTCTTTTATCTACATAAAGGACATTGGTTCTCAAACATGGGTGGGACTCTGCCAAGTTCTTATGGCCCTCTGCCTGAGTTGACTGGTGCGCGGCTGTTTGGTTTAGAGCATTTTTAATCAACTTTTAGCCAGCTAGGATTTTTAAAATACTTAAAAATGTAGCTGGAGGGAGGGGCAGGGAGGAGGAGAAAGAAAAACAGCCGCTCCGTTTTGTTGCCTTTTGTGAACTTTTGAATGAAGGTGCTTGGGTGATTTGCCAACTCAAATGGGAGTTATGGAAAGGTAAAACCTTTCTAATGTGAAAAGTGGGATTTGAAAGGCTCAAGATGTGGAGTCAGGTTCAGAGGGCCGTAAGTGCTTTCCAGAAGCCAAGCTATAATGAGTCAAACTCATGTGGTGGCTAGAGATCTCCCCCACTCCCACTGATTATACTCCACATACAAGCAACTATAAAGGAACCTCCAGTGGTGCAATGGGTTAAACCCTTGTGTCGGCAGAACTGGTGGACCAACAGGTTGGTGGTTCGAATCCAGGGTAGGGTCCTGTCTGTCAATCTGTAGCTTCTCATGTAGGGACATGAGAGAAGCCTCTCACAGGATGGTAAAAACATCAATCATCCGGGCATCCCCTGAGCAACGTCCTTGCAGACTACCAATTCTCTCACTCCAGAAACGACTTACGGTTTCTCAAGTCACTTCTGACATTAAAAAACCCAATTTGGATTGGATCGGAACCCAAAAAACAAAAACAAAAAACCCCCAAGTAACTATAACTGCTATCAGCCCCAGTCAACAATGGAGGTTCAGCGATGATAGGCATTATAGTTTCCTGAAAACCCTTCAGGTTGTAGATCCCAGAATTGCCCAGTTAGCATGAGGTTCTTGGAAATTTACCATATTTTCCAGCATACAAGGTAACTGGGGGTATAAGATGACCCCCAACTTTTCAACACAAAATGCAGAGTTAGAGATATATTCGCCATTTAAGACGATTCCGTATTCCATGGAGACTGGGCTGGGCTGGGCTGTCCCTGTGGCCCCCGCCACTCTACCCACTCTACTTGCAAGGCTCTCCTCTACCCCACTGCTCACCTTCTCCGAAGGCCACTGGGCTCATCTTAGGCCCAAGGAATCACCTCCAGAAGACAACTCCCAGCAGCCCCAGGTGGTGGCATGCCTGGGATGTGCTTGCTGAGGCATTCTGGGAGCCGTAGGAGTCAGGAAACTACAGTCATCCGAAGGTGCTTCCTTGGGCCTGGATGAGCCCAGTGGCCTTCGAAGGAAGTGAGTGTTGGGGGCAGAGGAGGTAGTTGTATTTTTTTCTTTTAATTATTATTATTTTAATTTTATACCCGGCGTACTATATGACCCCTGATTTTTTATAAGATTTTTCAGGCCTAAAAAGTCATCTGGTATGCCAGAAAATACAGTAGTCCAGATAATACAGAGGACATCAAGTTGGAAGAATTGTGGTTCAAATGTTAAGCTGAAATATGATGCTGTGGCCAGTTAAAAATTTAAAAGAAACCTTTGAATCTTGGTTTTCTACAACACTGGGCTGTACTGGTTGACGGCTCCAATGGAAGTGGGGCTGTGGATCTGCTCCAGGTTGCCTTCTGAAATTTCAAGGAGCTGTCCAAGGTGGCTGAACCAATATTGGGCACAAGAGGCAACACCTTGGATAAATATTGGACTTTTTTTTCATGTCAGGAGTGACTTGAGAAATAGCAAGTCACTTCTGGTGTGAGAGAATTGGCTGTCTGCAAGGATGTTGCCTAGGAGATGCCTGGAAGTTTTACCATCCTGTGGGAGGCTTCTCTCAAGTCCCCACATGAGAAGCTGGAGCTGACAGATGGGAGTTCACCCAGCCGACACAAGAGTTGAACCCATTGCGCCACTGGGAGCTTCAGTGGACTGACACCAAAGTCATCACAAACAAGTGGTGATGGGGGAATGGGGGCTATGTGATCTTTTTCTCCTGTCCCATTTTGTCGATGCTTCCTCCCATTGCACAGGTTGATGACTTCCAGAGGATTTCAGCAAACACTGCTATAAATATGTATATTTTATTTCTGCCATTGTATATAATTGCCAGGGAAACTGAAAGGAGAAGCAGAGGCAAGGAAATATTTGTTCCATTATTTCACCCTTACTATTTGAGGCAAGCCATTATTGCTCTTTGCAGCTGTTATTTACATTCTGAAAGAATTGTGGTTCAGAGCAGTTAACATGATGTCAAGTGTGGCAATAAAGCAATAAACTGTGGGAAATCAATGCTCCTGTCTGATAAAGTGCTGAGTTCTGTACACAAAAGACAAGGGAAAAGGGCAGGGGAAAAGGCTATGGGAGTCCATGAGTGTATCTCCACTACGCAATTGAAGCCATCTGATACCACTTCAGCTGTCATGAATATATCTTATACTATTCTGGGACTTGTAGTTCGATAAGGTTCCTTAGGTAGACAGGAAAAGACATTTAAAGATGGGCTTAAAGCATTTTTTCTGAATGAAGAAGAGAATGTTTGAGGACCAGGACATCCATAGACTGTGGCGCAGCTGCATTAAGATCACTACTGACCAAAAGGTCATGAGTTCGAAGCCAGCCCAGGTCGGAGTGAGCGTCCGACCAATTTGTGTAGCTTGCTGTTGACCTTTGCAGCCCGAAAGACAGTTGCATCTGTCGAGTAGGAAATTTAGGCACCACTTATGCGGGGAGGCTAATTTAACTAATTTACGATGCCATAGAAATCTCCAGCAAGCCTGCAAAGGATGAGGAAGTACTTCATCAGTGTCACAAATGGACAGTGAAGTGACAGCTCCCCTGGTGGCCAGAAGACCCTCATGAAAAAGCTGGAATGTTAAGTAGACTCTGTATGTCTGTCTATATATGTTATGTGTCTATGGCATTGAATGTTTGCCATGTATATGTACATTGTAATCCGCCCTGAGTCCCCTGCGGGGTGAGAAGGCTGGAATATAAATACTGTAAATAAATAAATAAATAAATAAAGACACCAAAGTGCTTGTTTATAAAGCTATTGTCCTTCCAACCCTGCAATATGCCTGCGAAACATGGACTGTCTACAGATATTATACTCAACTCCTGGAATGATTCCATCAGCATTGCCTCTGAAAAATCCTGCAAATCTTTTGGGAAGACAGGCAGACAAATGTCAGCGTGCTGGAAGAACCAAAGACCACCGGCACTGCAGTGATGCTCCTGTGCCATCAACTCCACTGGACTGGCTACATTGTTCGTATGCCCAAACACTGTCTCCCAAAGCAGTTACTGTACTCCAAACTCAGGAACAGGAAACATAATGTTGGTGGACAGGAAAAGAGATTTAAAGATGAGCTTAAAGCCAACCTTAAAAACTGTGGCATAGACACCGAGAACTGGAAAGCCCTGGCCCTTGAGTGCCCTAACTGGAGGTCCGCTGTGACCAGCAGTGCTGCAGAATTCAAAGAGACACAAATTGAGGGCCAAAGGGAGAAATGTGCCAAGAGGAAGGCACATCAAGCTAAGCTTGACCAGGACTGTCTTTCATCTGGAAACCGATGTCCTCACTGCAGGAGAACATGTGGATCAAGAATATTTATTATTATTTATTTACAGTATTTATATACCGCCTTTCTCACCCCGAGGGGACTCAAAGCGGTTTTCACATAAATAATGGCAAAATTCAATGCCTTACATTGGATAGAATAGGGCCTCACAGCCACCTATGGACCCACAGCCACCTATGGACCCATTGAATAGGACCCCACAGCCACCTATGGACCCACTACCAAGACGCTACACTTGGAGGACCATCATCCTCAAGCTACAAGGGATCACCTAAGAAGAAGAAGAATTGTCTATCAGAAAGCACACTAGAAACCCCACAATGACAGCCTTGAGATCCTTTCCAAGATCTGTCTCTTATATTCATACTTTCTTTGAGACTTCCCACAACTTTCCATGTAATTATAAGTATTTCCACTCTACTACGTGGTCTCAGTCTGTTGCTGAGATGATACTCAAAAGTACTCGCAACCCTGAATTATAGACTTGAAATCAAGCTCCCACCTTGTGTGATACAATGCTGGAAACATGAGTTACAAAATAAGCAGCAGCAAGTTAACAAATTACTGTTTGGGTGGGATTTAAATCACACTGTTTTGTTTCTTTTAAAGGCTAGGGGGAGAAAAAAAGAAAGAGAAAACAAAGTCATGCTCCAACTGCGCTTAGCTTGTTGAGACTCAACAATACCGTGGTTGAATGGACTCAAATGTGAGGCATTTTCCAGGTACACAACTGCAACGACACACCCAGCCAGCTTCAGACAATGCTGAGATTGCTTTGCTCTCCAATATCCTCACAAATCCTTTTCTCCGGTGAAAATAGACAGCCTGAACGAGAGACGGGTGTAAGAGTGCCTCCATATGGTTATCATTCAGAACTGGGTGTTGCAGGGAGAGAGTATGGTGAGGAATCCAGCTCACATTTTCCTCTGGACCACACTGTCTGCCTGTTGTTTATTGCAAAGGGGAAGGCCTGGAAAATACATCCATAGGACTCTGTAAAGGAACAGAGCATTTAAACCCTTGGAAGGCAAGCTTTATTTGGTGGTTGAGGTGGCATCCAGTTCTGGAGCTAAAAGAATGGAAGGATCTGAGCATTTCCTCCTGTGCTTCTTGTCATTCTCCAATTTGAGGATGGCCCTAATGGAATAGAGTTGGCTCAATGCAGCAGATTTCATTGGTGAATCATTAAAACGGCTGTCTCTGGAATCACACAATTGCGAGGACACCCTCCACTTTGATAATCACAGAGATAGATCGCGGTTGCTCCTTTTCCCCTTTCTCTTTCCCTTCAATCCTCTGGGCAGTCATCCTAAACAGCAAATGTCCAACACAGCCAAACTTGAGACTGCTGTCCAGCAATTTCAACAAACAGTGAGAGAGGACTAAGCATCTGGAAGGCGCAGATGGTTTTAATAGCCACGGAAAGTACATTTCAGCACATGCCTGCCAGTGCTCATCTGCCTACAAAGAAGCAGAACACCGGCCTTCCAGAAGTGGGGGTCGGGAATGGGACAGAAGAGAACAAGAAGACTCCATTGGGACCACCACTTCTACATGCTTGAACACTTTGCTTTTGGTCTTGTATGGTGATATTTGCGCATGCCTCGGATATTCTGTTTGCTAAGTCATGCATTCTGCTTCCACTTTCCCTCCTTAAAAGATGCCCAGCACTCACAATGTTGTGTTGTCAAAGGCTTCCATAGCCACAATCACTGAGTTGCTGTGAGTTTTCTGTATGGCCATGTTCCAGAACATGGCCATACAGCCCGGGAAATTTACAGCAACCCACTCACAGTATTATCCAGAATTGTCTATCTATTCTCCAAAGAAATAGTATAGAACAGCATTTCTCAACCTGGGGGTCAGGACCCCTGGGCGGGTCGTGAGGGGGTGTCAGAGGAGTCACCAAAGACCATCAGAAAACACTGTATGAGGGTTCTGTGTGGGAAGTTTGGTCCAATTCTATAGTTGGTGGGGTTCAGAATGCTCTTTGATTATAGGTGAACTAACAATCCGAGTAACTACAACTCCCAAATGTCAAGTATATTTTCCCCAAACTCCACCAGTGTTCATATTTTGGCATATTGAGTATTCATGCCAAGTTTTGTCCAGATCCATCATTGTTTGAGTCCACAGTGCTCTCTGATGTAGGTGAACTTCAACTCCAAAACTCAAGGTCAATGTCCACCAAACCCTTCCAGTATTTTCTGTTGGACGTGGGAGGAGATAGTGGCAAACAAGAAGAGCAAAGACAAAGGCCTCTTCTGGGAGAAGCATGCACAGGAATGTGGTGGTGGTGGTGGGGGGGGGGGGAGGAATCCCTCACTCTAATCCTATCTCTAGTCTAGGTACTCATTGAGGTCTGGAGACTTGATGACACAGGAGACTTGTGCAGTCCAGGGATAAAACCGAACACTTGGTAACCTCCAGGGATGTAGGGATAATGCAAAAAAGAGAGAAGGGGCCAGGACTTTGTCAAGCCCCAAAAGCCTCAAATAGTGCCCATGATTCTGGAGGAGAAGAGGGATTTGGGAGACAATTCAGACATTGAAGATGCAGCTGGTTATAGTTCAGAGGAGGAAGGAAAAGAGGGTCATTCTCACAGACAGAATGTCCTATCCTTCCTCTCAAAGCCCAAAGCAGCCACATTATCACTATCTGTGGTGCTTTCCTACTTATAAGATGTAGCAGCCCTCGACAGCTCCTGGGAGAAGGTTTTGCATCAGGCCCAAAGTGCTACAGAACATCTTCCCACACCCCATCCAAAAAGAGATATATTTCTGTGTAATTCACCCCCATACACACATATATCACTATCAGAAAGCTGCCCTTTGGGGACTACTTAAAAAGTGAATCACTGCTCCTAGGAGAACAAGTCAGACTATTTTGGAGTAATGAAAAATGGGTTGTCGGAGGAATTCGGGATTATAAAAGTATCCGCATTTTGCCTACCCACACCTTAAGGTAGCATTTCTCAACCTGGGGGTCGGGACCCTGAGGGGGTCACAAGGGGAGTGTCAGAGGGGTCACCAAAGACCATCATAAAACACAGTATTTTATGTTGGGCATGGGGGTTCTGTGTGGGAAGTTTGGCCCAATTCTATCCTTGGTGAGGTCCAGAATGCTCTTTGGTTATAAGTGAATTATAAATCCCAGCAACTACAACACCCAAATGACAAAATCAATCCCCTCCAACCCCACCAGTATTCAAATTTGGGTGTATGGGGTATTTGTGCCAAATTTGGTGCAGTGAACGAAAATACATTCTGCATATCAGATATTTACATTACAATTACAGTATTTATTTGTCGTGTCAGGGCAACCAGTCAATTGTATTACATTTCTAACAGAACAAAACAAACAAACGGACAAAATACAAAATTTGCAAGTTTGGTAGTTGATTAAATGGCCTTTTGACCAGTATCTGGCCACTTGGAGTGCTTCTGGTGTTGCCGCAAGAAGGTCCTCCATTGTGTTTGTGGCAGGGCTCAGGATGCATTGCAGCAGGTGGTCAGTGGTTTGCTCTTCTCCACACTCGCATGTCATGGATTCCACTTTGTAGCCCCATTTCTTAAGATTGGCTCTGCATCTCGTGGTGCCAGAACACAGTCTGTTCAGCGCCTTCCAAGTTGCCCAGTCCTCTGTGTGCCCAGGGGGAGTCTCTCATTTGGTATCAGCCATTGGTTGAGGTTCTGGGTTTGAGCCTGCCACTTTTGGACTCTCGCTTGCTGAGGTGTTCCAGCGAGTGTCTCTGTAGATCTTAGAAAACTATTTCTAGATTTAAGTCGTTGACGTGCTGGCTGATACCCAAACAGGGGATGAGCTGGAGATGTCAATGCCTTGGTCCTTTCATTATTGGCTGCTACTTCCCAGCGGATGTCAGGTGGTGCAATACCGGCTAGGGCGCAGACACCCCGTGATAATGCGGAATGTCTCATTAAGAGCCACATCTACTGTTTTAGTGTGGTGAGATGTGACAATTACAGTTACGAAGTAGCAACGAAAATAATTTCATGGTTGGGGGTCACCACAACATGAGGAACTGTATTAAAGGCTCATGGCATTAGGAAAGTTGAGAACCACTGCCTTAAGGCATAGCATGTTTTATTTCACTCTTGTTTTGTGGTCTTGAGCCCACTGCTTTGGATGGATTGAGTTATGCCCTAAGGGTAGACCTACTAAAAACTTGTGTTATGCTTCCTGGCCGGAGCTGATGGGAAGGTCATAACATCCCCTCTAAGAAGGTACAGTTATATCACTAGCCCTGTTTTACTTCTCTGGCCAATGAAACAAACAAACAATGCCGCCCTGCCTTTGCTAACATCTGAGCACGGATCCAGGGTCAGCATGTATCTCTCTGACATGTTGGGGAATGATGTGCCTCTCGCTCCAGTCTTTCGCCTGGAACCATTGCAGGGAGAGCCATCTGCTCAGCATCTTTTGCACTGACGTTCATCAGAACCAGGTGCAAATCATCTTGTTCTGGCTGAGGTCCATGGGGCCATCATGTTTGGAAGAAAGGAGCGTTCCTCTCCACTCTTAGTGAGTGCATTGCTGCTACCAGACATTGTCTCCCCGTCTTTCGCTTTAAATCTTCTGCTGTATTTGATTAACCCGCACCAGCTGTTTTTCCACTTGGACAACCACCATAAATTCTAGGGGCTGGTGTGAGAGTGTCTGCGTCTGAGAATGTGCGCTAAGTCTGAGAGGCTGGGTGGCTGTGTGCATGCATGCGCCTGTGTGTGAAAACCCCGTCTCTGGTCTCTTCTTGCCAAGGTTAAGAAATCTCCCATTCGGTGTCTATGGTGCACAGGGCTCCCATTTTCTCCTCCCAACTATAACTCTTATAGTTGGTCCTGCTGCTGGCCAACTCTGGAGGTTGTAATTCACAAAACGAACTTTTGGAAAGCCACATCAGATACGTATTTCATTGCCGCAGAGACAATGGTTAGAGCATTCTGTGAAATGTTGATGACCAAAACGTATACAATAGATTGAGTCAGTCTACTGTGTGATGGAGTTAGATCAATGGTTCCCAACTTGTGGTCCATGGACCACCAGTGGTCTACAAGAACTAAAATATGGTCCATGGCCTTACTGTTACTACACCATTGCAACGAGAGTAACTGGTCTCACAAAACCCTCTTATAGTGCTGAGGCTTATTATGGTATTCTGTGGGAGAGCAGATGGTAACTACTGGATGGCATATGTTCTCTATCAGAAACTAGAACTGATGTGGTCTATCCAATCCAGTTTTCTGAATCAGCACCCCAAATAACCAAACCAAATCTAAGGTTGACCAAAAACTGATTCGTAACCCTTTTGGTACTAATGTTGGAGAGTGGCCCCTGGTCAAAGTGGTCCCTGATCAAAAAAAGATTGGGAACCACTGATTTAGACCCGCGCTTCTCAGTGTTTACAAAAGTCTGTGCTAAATCTCTAGAAGGAGCTCCAACTCTCAGCTGCTGAGAGGGAGCAAAGAGACAATTTTGGTAGTAATGTTTTTACCTTATATATTTATTTTGCTAAATGAGAGAGAAGGGAATGGAGGTTGGAGAGAGAATTTAGAAGTGTTATTCAAAGACTATAAAAGGCAAATGTTTGGATGGAGGTGATGCGGAGGGTCTGCCAAGTTGTTGGTGTGTGTGTGTGTGTGCAGCCAGGGCTTGGCGTGTGCATTCGCACTTGAATAAATCAGCAACTTGAGTCCAACGGTTGTTCTCGCTGACAACCTTTCAAGCCTCTTGGCCCGTTGAGCAGGACATGTGCTTTATATGCTCTCTCACAGAAGAGTAAACTGTTAGTAAAAGTTGGGGCAGAGTGAAAGAAGGGGGGGGGGATTGCGTTTGAGGTGCGGGTGGAAATCCCTGGTATGATTTACGTGTGGTTTTTGCCTCCTTTGCTCCCTCAGAACAGAACAAACAAATCCAGGCCCAAAGTGGGAGAAGCTCAGGCATCAACATTTAGAATATTATTTGTACTCCTGTGCGGCTTCTTATCGTTTGTTTTGTCCTTGAAAAATAAATAAATACGTGGAACGAAGCAAAACTACATGAGAAAATTGTTCACCTGTCAGAGGTCACACAGGGTTGACTCTGGAGCAGGAAACATTTAGATATTTAATGAGGACCCAGAATGGGCAAGCTTACTTACTTACTTAGGCGATCCCTCATAGCCCGAGGATGATGGTCCTCCAAGTCTAGTGTTTTACTTACTTACTTACTTAGGCGATCCCTCGTAGCCCGAGGATGATGGTTCTCCAAGTCTAGTGTCTTGTCAGTGAGTTCATAGGTAGCTATGGAGCCCTATTCTTGATCCACATGTTCTCCTGCAGTGAGGACATTGGTTTCCAGGTGGGAGCTGGTCCCGGTCAGTTGGCTTGATGCGTCTTTTTCTTGGCATGTTTCTTCCTTTTGCCCTCCATTTGTGCCTCTTCGAATTCTGTAGCACTGCTGCTCACAGCTGACCTCCAGTTAGAGTACTCAAAGGCCAGGGCTTCCCAGTTCTTGGTGTCTATGCCACAGTTTTTAAGGTAGGCTTTGAGCCCATCTTTAAATCTCTTTTCCTGTCCACCAATGTTATGTTTCCTGTTCTTGAGTTGGGAGTATAGTAACTGCTTTGGGAGACGGTGATCAGGCATTCGGACAATGTGGCCAGTCCAGCAGAGTTGATGGGCAAGCACTTCACATGTCAAAGCACTGGCATTTAAAAGCTATGTGGCTTAAAACCCTCAAAATAATGAATTCTGGAACACACATTTTGGTGCCTCAAATATTAGTCGAGTTTCTGGATACATTTGATCAGCTAATTCCAAAAATGCACCAGCCTTCCCCTATCAAAGCTAGTTTTTGAGATGTAGAGCACATGCCATATACCAGTCTTCATCTGCTTGGCCACAATAAATAACAACCTTGCCTAGGAAATTAGAGCTGATACGGTCTATCCAATGCAATCTTCTGAATCAATGCCCCAAATAACCTCAGGAAGAGGTCTAATAACCATGACACCAAAAATGTTTTTTGTTGTTGGCCATAGTTATAGGTGCAAGTGTCCTCTCCTTTTGTCAGCCTGGCCACTCTACCTGCAGTCCATTGGCATAGACAGCTCCTGAGCCTCAATGATCAGCCACCAGTTAGTGACATAGACCTGATCTTAACCTTCAAGGTAAATGTGGAGATTAGAAAAGTTACATGCGAGAGTCAGGCAGTGCGAAAGTAATCTTTCGGGGTTCTCTAACACCTCCTTTTGTGGACAGAGCCCTAGAAGAGCCCTTTGAAAGAATAAGTGTTACTCCATAGTTGTCCTCATCATAACCAGTTGGTGTGATAAAATGAAACCCCCTGGCTTGTACCAATCTTTTGTCATCCCTGTATATTTCTATATTTTTTTCAAAAACAGCTGTAAAATCCCTCTTTAGTAATACTTAAAAAAACAAGAGCCAACCATTAGGGCCTGTTTTTAATTGGGTAGGAATTATTGCTTTTTGGAAAGAACTATTTTTTTTTCATTAGAAATATAAATATAATTAAATCATCATTTAAGTAGGTATAAGTAGGCTAGGCTGTAGAATTACAGACAACAAATTAGTATTACATAATTAATAGGAAAACAATCTTTATTTTCCACAGAAGTGATGGGAGAAGAAAGGCGGCCTAACTCCAAAAGTAAAGGGTACAGAGTTTTAGGTATTATTTTATATTTCACCTTTCTCCAAAAACTAACTCAAGGGGCTGTATGCTTTAAAAACCCAATGCAAAAAAACAAAAAAACCCAAAAACCCCTTTAGGACAAAGAAGAAAACACAATTAAATTAACCTTTTCTGTTAAAAAAACAGATTAAAAAAGAAGTAAAACACGGCATTAAAAAGTAGTTTTTAAAATAATAAAATAAAAACGCTCGTATGATGCTGTTTATTTATACCCCTTTTTCTCTCCTCAGAGTAGACTAACGGCAGCTTGCACTAAAAGCATTTCAACACAATTTTAAATCCACATATATACCAACATTAAAACAGAATTAAACATCAATGATATTTTTTTTAAAAACTTAAAATCCACACACACACACACACACATATATATAAAGACACATACACACACACACACACACTCACACACAATTAAAAGTTGTCTGCCCTAAAATATAAAAAATGATTCCTTAACATGAAAAGTCCTGGTGGTGCAGTGGGTTGAACTGCTGAACTTGCTGACCAAAAGGTCACAGGTTCAAATATGGGAAGTGGCTTGAGCTCCTGCTGTTAGCCCCAGCTTCTGCCAACCTAGCAGTTCGAAAACATGCAAATGTGAGAAGATCAATAGGTAGTAAAGATTTTTCTATTCATTTCTACTCTTTTCTGTTCATTTCTACTCAAGATTGCTGGATGACCTACATTACCAGCTGCACATAAGGCTTTTCTTCAACACACACACATGGGATGTGGCTAAGATCCGCTTGCTGAGTAACAAAACTGCCTGGGAAAACAAGACATGGGGAAGGGGGATTACCTGTATTTTCCCAGGTGGGGTGTCCCTGTTTTGCAACCCCTTGAAGCTGATGTCATATGAAGTGTGGAGCCCCATGGGAAGGAACAGTACTAGTGATATAGGGCCCGAGGTAAGACAACCTTTCAAGCATCTTTGAACAAAACAAGACTGAAATAAATGTAAGTTCTTACACCAAACAACATACATGAACACAGAACATAATTTTGCCTCTTAGTATCCAAATATTTTCCACCTTCTCTCCTTACTGCCATCTTTAAGAATAAATGAAAACACTTCCAACCAGCATTTCACTGGGACTTATATTCATATAATACCCTTTGGAAGAAAATGTTAACCTAAAATGTTTAACCGAACCCGTTCTCCATAGAGGTTTTTTCCCCTTGTTTGCTTTTCTCATTCGCTGTATTAATTTCAAATCAATCAACTAGTGGTTGCATAACAGTTGTTTATAATTTTTGTCCCGTCAGCCCTGAAATGAATGTGTAGCCTGCCAACATTACGCAAAGGAAACATTTCCCTTAATTGGGGATGGAGAAGGGGTCCATGTTTCGAAGACATTCTTTCAAAAATACTCCACTGCCCATTATGCAGCTGTGCTTCCCAATCCCTGGACTTTCTTATGCAATACGTAGTCTGTTTACAGGGGATAAAAATAGTTGTAATTTGGATCTTTTTAAAAAAGGATGCCACAATCCAGTTGATGTATTACAAGATTCCTTATTTGGGTGTGGTTACTGGTTTCCCAATGTATCTGTGGTTAAAAATACCCACTGCAAGTAGATGACTGCATTAAAAAAACCAGATAGCATCTTTAATATTCATGTCATGGACACAGAGTCAAACCATGCTGGGAAGCTCTAAACTGAAGCACGGTGGGGTTTAAGGGTTTGCTCTAATTGTCATGTCACATTCACTGATTCTTAGTTCAAACCACACCTTAAGCCCAAACCTGATGCATTCTTCAGAAGTACCTCATCAGATGGTTTGAGGCACGGCAATTTCCAAAGTAAGAAATAATCCCCACATTTTATTCAGGGATTGGCAAATGCCCAACAACCCCCCCCCCCACAAAAAAACATACCAACCTTATTTTGAAATGTAAAGTTTGCTAGAATACTCACTTAAGAGAATGTGAAATGTGACCTCTCCATTGTTTGAGTTGCTGAAAGAACCTAACCCCAACCTATGAGAGGAGGAAAAGCAAAACCACTTTTGATCTGTATAGATTTACTGCAAAGCTGTAACTCCTTTACATGTTATGTAATTAATGAACATGAAGACACAGCTATGTCAGTCCAGATGGGTGCGCTGCAATCCACACTGGGTCCTATCCACGCTAGGAGAAAAGGGGGATATACATTATTATTAAATATAATAAAAGTTGCTTCTTTTTTCTGGGAAATGCTCGGTGAACTGGTAACTGCGTATGGGCTTTGAGTAGCTCTGGCGATGCCATAACTTTCAAGAAAGGTTTTACTAGCCACACAAGCAAGAACCACATGCATTTCCTTTGAGCCTGGGCCAATTCGTAGAACATCTAAGAATTAAGCTGAGAAAGAGAACTTCTATAAGCCATAGACTTCTACCAGCTTCATCCACTATGGGCAATAAGGGGTTATGGGTCTCAAAGTCCAAAGCAATGGGTGGGCTTCATGTTCCCTACTATTGGCATATATGAGGAGCTACCTGTTACAGCTGAAATGCTACTAGATTTGTAATGTGCCCCTCCCATCCCCTTTAGTGTCCCCCCATGCTTTGACCCCTCCTATCAAGTCTTTCCCCCTCGGTTCCATACCTGTTACATTAAACTGTTTTTTAATGATTTTTATTGCAAATTAGGTAACAAAAATCAAAGAAATAAAATTGAAAAGGTTTGCATTGGAAGTGGGGGAGCATTGAATCCAGAGAGAAATGGGAAATTTGGAGAGGTAGGGGAAGAGGAAAGGAATATAGAAGAAAAATGAAGAAAAAAAGAAAAAGAAAAAGGGAGGGGTAAAGAAAAGTATATTTGAGTTTCACAGGGAGTTTGCTTCCAGGTTCAACCTTGCTGAAGGACCACCTCTGCCTTAAACTCTTTTAGTCTTTGTAGCGTCAGTTTCTATTTTTTTCTCCCCCTGGGTCCTTGAGTTTCTTTAAATTCTTTTTTTATATAAATTCCTGTATTTTCCTTTTTTAAGAAATCCATAAAATTTCCCCAGTCTGTTACGTGGTTTTGTTGGTTGTTCTGTGCACATTTTTGGCTGAGGAGGTCCATATTCATGGTATCCTTCATTTTCAAAATCAATTTTTCCATAGTGGGTATTTTTGGTGTTTTCCATAATTGCGCCATAATTATTCTGGCTGTTGTTATAAGATAGAAGATCTTGTCCATGTTTTTATCCATTTTGAAATCTGTGATCCCAAGTAAAAAATATTCGGGCTTGAATGTATTGTCGAAGGCTTTCATGGCTGGAATCACTAGGTTTTTGTGGGTTTTTTCGGGCTATAGGGCCATGTTCTAGAGGCATTTCTCCTCACGTTTTGCCTGCATCTATGGCAAGCATCCTCAGAGGTAGTGAGGTCTGTTGGAATTAGGACAATGGGTTTATATATCTGTGGAATGGCTGGGATGGGGCAAAGAGCTCTTCTCTGCTGGAGCTAGGTGTGAATGTTTCAACTGACCACCTTCATTAGCATTTGAAGGCCTGGCTGAGCCTGGGAAAATCTTTTGTTGAGAGGTGTTAAGATGTGCCTGGTTGTTTCCTCTCTGCTGTTATTCAAATTTTAGGTGGATGATTGTTTCTATTTTTTTTATATAAATCTGATGCCATCCTTTAACTTTCTTACATTTCTACCACATGTGGACAAAGTCACATTAAACTGTTTTCTAATCTGTTTTCTAATAACTGTTTCAATGGGGAGCTGTGTTTCCCCTTCCCAGGGCGCTTGTGTCTCGCTTTGTGCTGTCAGTGACTGTAATAAAGTTTTGTATTGTATTGTAATAGGAAGAGAACTTGCCTTCTGCAGTGAAGCACGAGTTCTAATGTGCAGACTCTCTATTTGGGTTCACTAGACGAATGTGCAGAAACTTCAGCAAAGCTAAAACTGAACACCAACTGCCCAGTATGTTAGGCTCTTAGATCATATGTAGGTGAAAGGTATGAAATTACAGGGAGCATAATAAAATAGTATCTTTTTTAAAAAAAGCACAAGTCTTGTACTCCATTTCACCTCGTATTCACCCTGAAAGCCAAAGAGCCAAGGTAATGGCCTACATTCCAGACAGTCTACTTCTTACAACACTGAGTCTGTGAGGATGCAACCTGGCCTCGATCCATGTGTACAGAACGTTCCTCATCCGTCTTATCCACGGGAAGACTCACAAAGCTCTTGGTCTTGACTGAAAACCACAAACTTAGAAATATGGTTAAAATAACGACAGAGACATGTGTGCTTACTCCATAAAACATTAATATTTTAATGAAAAATCTTAGCATCATGTTTCTATCCAAAGACACTCAAAACTAGTTTTTCTTCCCGCTCATTTTGACTTCTGTGACCAATCTGGAGAAACTTTCTTTTCTTTTTTTGTTGAAAATTTTCAAGGCATTTTTTTTAAAGATTAAACAACCAGGCTAGCAAAAAAGGTACCCAATACATATTCTTCTTATATCAAACAAGCTAATATTTCAATACAAGGTAAACTATACAGAATATATACATGACACAGAGAATCACAAAAGCGAACACTACGGGCTCAGAACGGAGTTCGAAAAAACCATGATATTCACATTGATTACAAGAACTCTAGAAATGATTGTAACAGTGAAACGGCACTTTAGTTTACAAAAAGTCACAAAAATATATATATAGCCACCAAGAACTATGGGTTCCTGAAAAATACTAATAGCCAGATATAGTATATAAAATGCAAAGTGTATTTCAACATTAAAAAAAACCAAACCCAAAAAACATTATTTTTTCCATTAAGTCAATAAACATGCCAAGTAGCCTAGCTGTGGTCAGCACAGACAAGAAAAGCTCTATGAGATGCGGCTGGTGACTGAAGACTGGCACAGTTAACAGGGGGAGGGAGGTACAGGCGGAGGCTGGAAGGCCCTCTGAGGATTCAATCTGCACTTCCGGCTCCAGCTTTCCTCCCTCCCTTCCTTTCTTTTTGGGGATTGTACAACGGTCCACAGAGAGACAGACAGCACTGCAAGACTGGGACCTGGAAGCACACTCAACAGCTTCCACCGGCTGAGACTGGAGAGAGAATAAAAATGGTAGCATGCAGCAGCCGAAGAGGAGACAAACACACAGCACCATCCTTTTCTCTGAAGTCCTCTGATACCATACAGAAAACTTGACATACAAAACAACAAACCAGAGAGCTTTAAAACCACTTAAAATCTTGCATCTTAAAAATATCGGCTGTATTATTTATTATATCTGACCCCCCTTCCTGGCTAATTGCGACCTGCAAAGTCTTGTAGTATGGAAGAACGTAAGCTTGAGCCACACTTTTCTTAGGTCAATGGATTGACCCTCATTCTGTGTCTTCATTATAAGAAAAGGAAGCCTTGCCTTCTGCAGAAAGGCAACCAAGGAAGGGGAAAAACGGCATCTCTTTTGTATCAAACACTATCCAAACCTTTTCCGTTATGCCAATTTCTGCAGACTTTAAGAAACAGGCAGGGAATTTTTTGAAATCTAGCCCTCTTCTGTGTTGAGGCTGGTGAAGAAAAATCACTGATATGCCCTCCCACCCCACACAAAACTGGCTAAAGCCACTATTTTAAAAATTTGCAAATGCATCGTTTAAAAAAATACAATTTCAATCTCTTTTTGGGGACCTAGGGGCTATAGTTTTATAAAATATAATATATATATAATATATTTGCTACACTGGCACTGGTTGATGAACAAAAAAAAAATCACATTTACACTTTTCAGACAAAGGATAAGTGCCCAAACTGGGACGGTTCTGAAAGACATCACTGGCTCTGTGCGTTCTGCATCAGAACTGGGAATATCTATCGGCAACAAAGACGCCAAACTGATTTCCAAAAAATGCACTCAGGGGAAATTGAATGAGAAGCTGGTGACCGAATGCAAGCAAGATGGAACTGCCATTCTGAGGGATTGTGATTTCATCTCTCATGCACATATATTCTCCGCTAGGCCCATGGCAGTGGCAGACACTACCCCACACTTGGGCTCCTCTGTCTCAGCAGTGTGTGGAAACAGATGCTTTATATTTGAAAATGCTTTCTTTCATGACTGGGAAAGAGGCCATACAGCACATCCTGATTCCTGGGGCACTATATGACATATCTGGCTCAACCACTTGAGAAATTTGGATATGAAAACCCAAACATTCAAATAATTCTCTGAAGAAAGGAAGCCCATTATCATGTCGACAATTTGACAAAGCTGGAAAACACCTGACATTTAACCAGATTTAAAAGGATGGCCAACCTTTATGGGTTGGTAACACTATAACTCAGTCAGGTCACCTAGGTCTGGACCAGTTCAGGTCCTCTGGAAGTTATGCTTTGGGGAAACAATTGTTCTCTTTGGAGAGTCAAGGCTGGATACGCAATGGTCTGATGCCCAAAGTTGGGCAAGAGAAAGTGGCGATTCTATTGACTAGGTGCTAAAATGCTTTCCCACAGAACCCACACTTTGAGGGGGCTGACAGGTTTTGGTTTTTTTTTATTTTGGGAGGATAAAATGTGGGGTTCAAGCTTTTCAAGTTAAAACTGCCCAAGGTGTTCAATATCTTGGTTTTAGGGCTTGGATGTTCACCCATAAATGGTCTAAAGGAATTTGAAAAAATAAGAAAATTGATAAGATGGTTTTTATTAATGAAAGGATGCTCTTTTTGACTGAGAAGGAATAAGATCTTTGAAGAGATCTCCCAACAGGAAAAAGAATTCTGGACGACTCCTTTGCTTGAGTTTTAGAATTCTAAATTACCACAATCCATGAAGTTTTTGTACTGAGATGCAACTCAGTGGATGCCGTTTCAACGCAAACACTGATTATGTCTACATTTACATCTTATGAGCTCCCAATGATTTTATTTGTAGTATTTCAGTTTTAGTGTTTTTGTTAGTAGTATAATCTTCAGGAAGATACCGTATTTTAAATATCCTAAAACTCTGTTAATGTAGATCACCCGCTCTACATTTGCACATATCAAATGTACAATTTTCGAACTAACAAAGCATGCCCCCTGAATGGACCTTACACAAGATAAACTGCACTGTGTAGACAGAACAAACCCCTCTGTGCATACAAAAGCTATACAATACTATGTTAAGAATGAACATAAAAGTAACCGATATGTACCTTATACCAATTAATCTCATGAACGTCATGTGATTGCTACAAGATATTTGCATTTTGAAATCCGTTGCCTTAAATCAGTTCCATCCTGCATTTGAAAAAAAAAAATAGACAGTCCTTACAGGAATTATTGGAATGGTAATACCAATGTATATATAACCCAATTGCTAGCTTTGGGTTTTTGTTGAGTTTTTTTTTTTTTGCTCTAGTTACAAGACAGAACCATCGTCTGTCTTGAAAAGGAGGACACAACATCAGCATGGGTACCCCTTGCTGAAAATACTGAAGTACTTATCTGGAAGATTTTTTAAAATTCAAAATTAATGGGAAGAAGAAAAAAAAACCTTAAAGCTATTGAGCAAAATACCTACGTTTAAACTTCGTTAGTCATTCTGTGAAGCCCTTCACAATAGTAGTGGGAAGTACAAAAATCAGTTTCCTTAGATTTTGGTGGGTTTACTCTTGGCAGAAATATGTTTCTTCCAGAATGTCCACAGACTTCAGTATTAGTTGCATAATGTATCAGCCCTGTTACTTGGCCTCTGCAGCTATTCAACAATCCCTCCCCATCAGCCCTTTGTTGTTTTAGTCTTAGTTTAATGTTCATATGAAATTAAGGTTAAGTACCTTCTCAAGTAAGTTTCACACTTCCTAAAAAATGTTAATCTTGGGATACTTCAGGTTACAAGGAATGAGCAAAAAAATCAATTTAATTAAAATTCCTAAGCCTTACCCACACCGAAAGGCACTGACAACAGACCAAGAACTGGTGGGCCAACAAAATGTGCCATCTTATGTTGTACACGTTCCAAAAATGTAACAAGTGAAAATAAAATGGCAAAACATTCAGTTCATTACTTGTTGGAGTTGTGTATGTTGTTGGAGTAATGGCTTTTCAGAAACTGGCTTTGCAAGAGTATAAGAACTATTTTAGAATAGGAACATTTTATCATTTTTAACAGGCCTTCTGTAAACAACCCGTTGGTTTAGAAACTTGGCCTCCGAAGGAAAATTGCTTCATATATATATATATATATATATATATATATATATATATATATATCACCAATAAAACTATGGCAAGTACACATAGTTGCATGTGTAAATCACAAGAGCATATGAATGCAAAAATGCTCTTTTGCCTTTTGTAAACTCTTCCTTCTTGTAATACTTTTCTTCTATTCCAAATTGTGAGATACAACCCGAATTTCCTGACCAGAATTTCTTTTTTTTAATGTATCACTTCAGAGGAAGAAACCCTTATAAGGCCCTTTGCAAGAGCTGTTTTTAAAGGAGTAGTGACATACTGAAGGTAAGCATACCTGGGCACATTGCCCTTAGTTTTGCCAAAGCCGATCAAACATCCATTTTTTAAACCATAGGCCTTGTATGTTATAGTAATTACTACAAGTAAGGGAAATTAAGAGAGAGAAGGGATTCCTTTTAGGCAAAAAGTATTCAAAAGCTTACTAAGATGTGCAATTTGACAGTTCAGACCTTGGCAGCCTACTCAAAAACATTTTTTAGAGCCATCAATTCCTCTTCCTTTCCCAGAAGATCTTTGAAATGAGGGCGGCAAAAAAGCCCTTTCCTTATCTTTCGGCCTGCCATAAAAACAAAACAAAACAAAAACCTTGTAATTCGTGTGTGCTTTGTTTTTCTTTAGAAGTGCATATGATGTTCTGACAATGCCTTACTGTGCATTTCAGCCTCAAAAATGTTTCCACAAAAGTGACACTGGGTTGTGAAGAATAGCGTAACATCTGTTGCAGTCTATGGTATGAACAGCATAGCTTACAAAAAGAAAAAGGGGTACATTCTCCCTCCCCCCTCCTTTCTGAAAATTAAATTAAAATGTACAAGACCAAACACAGGCACTTTCCAAAAAGACACGACTGAAACCAAACGTTTTGACTTATTCAATAGTAATAGAGGAGAGCCCCGGTTTCAGGGGGTCCTCTCGGCTGGCCTCGGCGCCTGTGACCGTCTTTGGCTGCTCGGGCAGGTCTTCTTCCTTGTCTGCCAACCCACCCAGAGGCCCCAAGGGGAAAGTGCTCTCGCAATTCTGAGTAGACGACACCTGCGAAATGACAGGCATTTGGACAGAGGAGCTGCTCTCAAACCCGTGCTCTCCGAGCTCATACTGGCCGAGGGTCTCATCTTGTTCTTGGTTTAAGTAGTCCGGCACTAGGAAATCACTAGAAGGGAGGGCCAAAGGTCGGAAGAAATAGTTACTTGTTAGCAAATAATGTCGGATATACTCATAATAATGACAGCATTGCATACGGGAAACTTGTTCAACATCCTTGTCCTGAAAACCCTTGGGAAAGAATGCAACTAGCCTATATGGTGTGTCTAGTATGGGAAAGACCTTCACATTGCTCCATCTATTAATTCACCCCATGGGAAGAGTAAACACTATAGTTCAAGCATGGACAAACTTTGTCCATCCAGGTGTTTTGGATTTCATCTCCCACAATTCCTAATTCAATTGTGGGAATTGAAGCCCAAAGCACCTGGATGGCCAAAGTTTGCCCATACCTGTTATAGCTCTTTCTTTATGTCGTCCTGAAGCATTCTTTTAAGACGTCTGTGCTGACATGGAGAAGTACTACATTCTCCAATTAGAAGAGAATGCCATATCTAGACTAAAGGCTGAAAATGGCCCCTAAATTGAAGAAATGCAAAAATTGGAAGTACATGAGGAGATCTATTTGCATTTTCTCCTGGAGGTACCTTCATTTATTTTATGGATTCCAATTCTGACACCTCTCCAGGAGGCAAACCAGTAAGGTGATTGGCAAGTTTTACAGGTAAATGCCTTCATATGAGAAGGAAAGGCTGCCAACCTGAGCCTTCAAAAACACAACAAAGGAGGATTCTGAATAGATCAAGTAATACAGGTTGAGCATCCATTATTTGAAATGCTTAGGACCAGAAGTGGTTTGGATTTTGGAATATTTGTACATTGAGATATCTTGGAGATAGGACCAAGTCTGAACATGAAATTCATTTAGGTTTCATATACGTAGCCTGCAGCGAATTGTAAACATGGTGTTTTAAAAATAATTTTATGCGCAAACATGAAACCAAGCTTGCGTACACTGAAACATCAGAAAGCAAAGGTGTCACAGACAGAATGATAACAGATTACAATCTAGTTAAAATAAAATATAATAAAGAAGTTGTACGCCTCACTTATTTCAATGGAAATTTATATACCTAACATTTATGAGTCTAATTATCTCACTGAACAACCTTGGTTATATCTGTTTCTTTCTAAAACAAGTATGACTATTATTCCATGTTATCCACATTTAATTCCATTTCAAAAAACAGTATTCATGCATGCTAAAACTATTCAAACCAACATATATGTGGTGGACTGTTTTGTTTTATATGCAGGTTTTCAACCTAACATTAATACTGTTTAAATGCTTGTTAATACTCCCAAAGAGCAAAATGACTCGGTCTTCAATATGAAACAGTTTGAAAAGTAGCACATAAATTACTGACAATAAGAAAGCAATAGCCCACTGGATTGCAATAATCCGGCAACCGATTGGGGGGAAAAGATTACTGTAGGTTGCCCTAAAAGTGGGGAAGAGATGGTTTAGGAAAATAAAACATGTTTCCCTGGTAGGTTTTATTGCGGTGCACCTCACCTGCTCTGGAAGTAGTTTGCTAGCTCTGACGCTTCATGGTTCAGACTCCTCAGATGAACGATTAAATTTCCAGAGTTGGTGAACATGGCGCCACATGTTTTGCACTCGTAAATCCGAGGCTTGCGGATAATGTGCCGGGAAACCCGCATGTGGTGTTTATATTCCCCGAAGGAAGTGAAAGTGGCACTACATATCTGGCACCGGAAACAGCGTTTACCTTCGTGCTTCAGGCGATGCATCTTTAGCGAATACGCCCGGGTGAACTTTTTCCCACAACGGTCGCACTGAAAGGGTTTAATGCCTGGGGGGAGACAGGGAGGAAAGGAATTGACTCTGTGCACTGGAGAACTGCTTTGGGCAAAACTCCAGCTTCTATTGCGGACCTGAGAGCAGTTACACCCATCCACACAGAAGCTGCTATCGGAAACAAGGACTGACGAGAGAAAACTCTGCCAAGGCTTTAGACCAGCAGAAGCCGTTCCCAAAAAGCTGAGAATAAATGGTCGGTTTTCTGTGTTCACAGATTCAACTAAACACAGTTTGAAAATGTTCAAAAAAAGCAAACCTTGATTTTGCCATTTTATACGAGGAACGCCTTTTTAATGTGCCATTTATCTAAGGTGATTTGAGTATCTATGGATTCTGGTATCCAAGGGGCATTCTAGAATCAAACCCCAGTGTACACCAAGGGACCATCACAAGTCCAATGAAATCAACAGAACTTGTATCTGAATAAATATGCCTAGAATGGTTCTTTTTGAGGCCTTGCATTCTCCTTTGTCTAGCGCATCCCTGAAGCTTTTATGGTAGCGATGATGTAAAGAAAAACAAAACTATCCTTCTGCAGGGAAAGATTATTCATTCCTGGGGTTTGTCTGAATGTTTCTACTATATCTTTTGATGGCAAGGAAAGAAAAGGGCTGTGAGTGGGTTGCTAGGAAAATGACATCACCTGCTTTCAAACCACAGGGGCTTGACATCAAATTGTATTTTTCTGGAAAAACCACAATGAAGGTTCTTACCTGAGTGGATGAGCATGTGCTGTTTTAAATTCTGAATACGGGTGAATCGAACACCACAAGTTGGACACTGAAAAGGTCTATCAGGGCCATTTGGGCTGGGTCTCTCTGTGCTACTGGTTGAAGGTGCAATATAGAGCTGGTAAGGGTACTGGACATTTTCCAATCTGAAGATTCAAACAACAAGTCTTTTAGAAGCAAATCAAGGACAAAAAATATCATATTATATTGTGAAGCTATGTCGGAAATGACAGCTATTATATTAAAAATGGAAACAGAAATTCTGCAAAAATCTATGAAATGTGCAAAACCTCTAAGCCAGTGTTTCCCAAACTCTGGTCTCCCTGGTGTCTTGGGTTTCAGGTCCCAGCATCCCTGATCATTGGCAAATGGGGGCTGAAGTCTAAAACACCTGGAGAGCTAGAGTTTGGGAATCGCTGCTATAAAACAGTTTTACTTATGTTGGAATATATGAGAAAATTGATGAACAGCAAGTGGTTGATGTATGAAAAGAAACATAAAACACTGAGAAAATTACAACCAAAATTTGTTAAACATTTCAGAAAAGCAATGTATGCATATATACACAGATACCGTACGTATCATTTAGGAAGGATTAACAAAAATATAATGTGACCATAATGAAGTCAGGGATGAGATCAGAGTTTAAATCTTACTTCAAATCCAAATTACTCAAGAGTTCTTGAACAACTCATTATCTAAGTTTCACATTTAAAATAAGAACAACAATGATGTGCTTCACGGGGCTGGTAATATATGTTCTTCAAATTCAACCCAAGGTAGCTGATGTACAACTAACACAGAAGAACTGTGGCCCTTCAGATGCTGTTGGAGGACAATAACTAAAACCCATTATCACTGTTTGTGCCAGTTAGAAGTGATGGGAGTTGAAGACAAACAACATCTGGAAGGATAGACTTGCCCACCCCTAAAGTTCAATATAAGAAGATAATACAAAACAAAATATACATTAAAAATAACAAAAACATGCAAAGCTAACAGTTCAAAATAAACATTATTTCACAAGCAACACAACACAAAGTAACTCACTGGGAACCATACCGATCATCGTCATCTGCATGAACATTGCCACCAGAGGTACTTTGCAGGGTTGGCAATCCCTCAGTGACTCCTTCGTCTATTGAACCTGGGCAGTTAAATAAACAATAGAAATTAATCTTCAATGTAATTGATGTATTTATGCAGCAAGATTAGGCTCGGTACAACCTCCAACGCCATTTGGACTTGTCAATATGAACTATCAATGACTACTGCTTTGAAAGCATCAGAACTTCAAAAATGGGAGAGTACTCTCCATAAACTACCAAATTTAATTACTTAATATTGGCTTAATAAATAGTTCAAAGGGGCTCACAAGTACTGGGAAATATTGCAGTCCGTTTCATTTGACTGGTTCACACATTAAGATTATTCTTGGGTAGATTAGGATATATATATACATGTACAATTGAACATAGCACTGAACAATACCACCCAGGAGAAAGTATCCATAGAAGTAGTGTTCAGTTTATCTCATATTGAGTGATCTTCTAATTCTAGACCCCACAGCATCACCTTACAAATCTATACATTCTGGAACAGTCCACAGCTAACTACAATGGTTAGAGAATACGAATCTTGGAAACTAATACACTGATCAGCATATTCAGGTTTTCATCACTTGTGCTTCATGAGCACAAAATTATAGAATCATGGATTTGGAAGAGATCCCAAATGTCACCTAGTAAAATCCTGCCACCGAAGCACTCCCAACAGATGGCCTTCCAGCCTCTGTTTAAAAACCTTCAGAGAAGGAGATTACATCAGACTCTGAGGATATGAATGCTACCATTGAACAACTCCTGGTGGCACAATAGGTTAAACCATTGTGCCGAAATGACTGAAGACCGACAGGTCAAAGGTTCAAATCCGGGGAGAGCATGGATGAACTCCCTCAATCGGTATTATTTGCGGGGACATGAGAGATGCCTCCCACAAAAAAGGTAAAACATCAAAACATCTGGGCATCCCCTGGGCAACATCATTGCAGACAGGCAATTCTCTCAGACCAGAAGCAACTTGCACTTTCTCAAGTCACTCCTGACACAAAACAACCTGCCATATTTAGATAATGTCATAACTATTAAAAATAGCATACAAGTGGGATTCTTTTTAGAATAAACAATTGTATTTTTGTCTTTGAAATACGTGTAAGTAAAATCTGCATTTAGTCAGGGAAGACTAAAAGAGATGACTGAAGAATGAAAGGACAGACTATTAAAGATCTTACAAGGAATGTTACAATGATCATAGTTACCTGTAATTAGTTATTAAAGTTTCAGTGCTAGATAACAACGGTGACGTTTCAGTTAAAAAAATAATGCAATTATTAGAAACAAATTAGTTATTGATGTAACAAGCAACATTTGCTATGGCAGTGGTTCTCAACCTGGGGTCCCCAGATGTTTTTGGCCTACAACTCCCAAAAATCACAGCCAGTTTACCAGCTGTTAGGATTTCTGGGAGTTGAAGGCCAAAAACATCTGGGGACCCCAGGTTGAGAACCACTGTGCTATGGAATTCCAAACATCACACTTAAAAGGATGTTTAGGGCATTCTGACAACATTGTTTCAATTGAACTCTGGCTTTTTTTAAAAAAAAGTTAAGTAACAAAAAGGAACAAAGAATTCAAGAAGTAACATAGTAACCTAATTTCCGAACCACTGTAATGAACAACTGATTACCTCCTACCCTGTCAAAAAGGAAGGAATTATGCAATTTGTAGCTAAGAAGTAAAAAATATGTTTTGTGTTCCTTTGCTATATTTCTAAAAAACAAAACAAAAACCCAAACAATTTTCTACACGCATTTCCATTTGCAGTAAAAGTACAATGGGATATATAAAATAACTCTATAAGTAGCCTGTTCTTTGACTTGATGGGTGAAAGAATATTGGCACACTTGGAAAACCTAAAGAGTATGAACACAGCTTTTTCAAGTGATAGGAATGGAGACCAGCCAATTCTAAGAGAAATCTGTCAGCCAATACAAAAAGCAAAACAATGGTCCACAGACTGGAAATGTTCAATATAAAATGTGATCCCCAAAAAGATGACACCAATAATTGTAACAACTATCAATCTATTATATCATTGCAAGCAAAGTGATATCAATTTTTTTAAAATGTCAAAAATCTTTGAGATATGTCCGATATCCAAGCTGGAGTCGGAAAAGGAAAAGACACTAGAGAGCATAATGCAAACATGTTGGCTAATGGAGTAGGCCAAAAAAATTCTGAAGGAAAGCAAGCTATACTTTATTAGATTACAACAAAACTTTCAGCTGTGTGCATCATGAAAAACTGTGTCAGTTTCCCCTTAAATATGGCCATGTTTTGCCTGAGCTCCCACTTCCATGTGTTTAAGGGCATGGGTTAGATTACACCACTCTAGTGAACCCATTTCTTGCTAAGGGGTTGCCAGAAAACAAATTCTGGCTTTTCTACTAATGTATAAACCCAACTCATGCACTTCTGGAAGATTAGGTATAATGTGCCTAGAAAGATAATGAGTAACATTCACATTTGTGTGCCTTCTATTCAAAGAAGTATATGAAAATTCTGCTATGTGAAGCAATTCACTTCGAGCAGAGCTACTACCAATATAGAATGTCAACATAAGAGCTATTCAAAGCATGATGTAAAAATAGCAACAGAAATATGTGGAAGCACTGTTCCTGCTTCCTTAAAGCAATGATGCAGCTAAAGTAGTATGGCAGCATGGCTCAGCTATTTCCTCCCTAAAAGGATCAAGGCAGTCACAAATGACAACCTTCCTCTTAGAGCAATGCTTTCTAAGGCTTCATGGGAATGACAGTTCAGATGTGATTAGTATTTAGTTTAATCTGGTTTATCACTATTATCCAGGATTTTGTAAGCCACAAGAGAAGGAAATCTATCACAAAAAGCAGCATTCATTTCTGTGGAAATATGACTAGATTTTGAAGTAAAATACTGAAGTGGTAAGAATGATTTTTAAAACAGATCAATGCCAACATTGCTATGAAAACATACTTGGCTGAAGCACGTTGAAACACAATGTTTCTATGACTTTTTTGTTATCTTTTTTAAAAGTCAAGAACTAGAAATATTCACATAACAAGAACCTAAAGTCCTTGAACACATTTTCCAATAAAAAAACATACTTTGATACACATAGACATAAGGGACTCTACCTATAGAAGATGACTGTGGGCTGATCAAAAGGTCCTCTTGGACTTGTTCACTTCCCGGGACTGTCTGTTGATCACTCAGTGAGCTTTGAGATGCACTCACAGGCTGCGATACTTCCTCGTGCACTTCTTCATCACTTAACCGTTCCACTTTTACCCGCACATCCTCTTCAATCACCAGAGGGGAGCTGGCTTTTGTGCTTTCACAAGCCACATAATCAGCAATTCTCCGAGACGCATCAGATGGACCAGGCACTTCCAGAGTCCGAGAATTGTCTACTTGTTTCACTTTCTCTGACTGAAGTCGTCGGTCAATTCCAAAAGGAAACGTCCAAGGAAAAGCCAAGGAAGAGTCTACAGGGTGACTTCTAGGCTCTGCATATGAAGCTGAAGGGTTCAGAACCTGTGGAGAGTTTGTCTGGGTGCTACATTTAAGGGGGCTCTCCGGCGACATTACAATGTAGCTTTTGCGTTTCCGCCGTGACTCTCGACACACAGGAATGGCTCTTTCTACCACGCTGCATTCTGAAGAGACAGGGGAAAGGCTGCCGTCATGAGAGGTGAAATTGCAATTTGCACTATTCTCCTGTCCCGTATCTAACACCTTTTCTTGTTGGCTGCTTGGAGTATTCCACAAAATGCTGGACTTCATGAACTCAGAACAGGTGCTAGCGACACTGAACATTTGCATATAGCTAGCTGCAGCCAAGACATCTATAATGTTTTCGGTGTTAATAGACAACGTTGCTGTGTACGCATATTCCAGAAGGGGCATGAATCCCGTCACTGTCACATGATGTAGGTCAAGGACATTTTTGCTGTCATCGTCCGCTTGACCAACCAACTTAGAACGAAAGAAGTCACTGCAGGCTGCCAACACCACCTTGTGCGCTCTGAAGATTTTGTCCTGGACGCGGATAGTAATGTCGCAAAAATGTCCGTCATTCCGTAACATGTTAAGTTTTCCAAGCATCTCCTGACTGTGAGCAGGGGAATTGTGGGTAAATGTTTTGACACCCATATTTTCCAGACTTTTTGGGCAATATCCAAAAAAATAAAAGATCAAAGTGGACCTAAGAGGAAAAAGAAATCCAATGAAGAAACCAATTTCCAAAATAATGAATGTCATTATAATATATATTAATACATTTACTCAGCACTTAGGAATTCATCAGGAAACACCCCACTAGTATATACTCAAGCCCAACTCCAAAAACATCCTGGCCAGTCCTATAATTTCTATCCTGTTACCAACTTGCGAGCAAGTACTTGCAGAAAAGACAGCCATACAAGGATGAAATACTTGGTTCTAGCTGGCAAAGGAAAAGAGAGGGTTGATGTTACAAACAAATACAAGTACTCTAGTGGCAGTCTATTCCTTATGAGAAACTAGTTGCTACATTAGTGAAATACTGAAAATTGTGACCTTTTTATTTCTGCTTTCCCGTATTGCAGATTATTTCAAGAGAAAATAATGTATGTTCTGATGCACAAAATCAAATTAGGAGCATTACAAATATCACATGGTTCATCTATTTGAATTATTAGAAATGATAAAAGAAAGATGAACAATTTAACAAGGCAAAGTCTCAATATATAAGATGTCTGAATCATTCCACATTCTACAAAAATAAAACACAATGTTTTTCAATGAAAGACAAACTGGAAAGCTATTTTCACTGTATAGGCAAATCAATGTTCAGAGCTCCTGTTGGCTAGTATAAATTAATTTTTAAAAAACCTACACTAAACCCAAAATATTGCTGAAAACTGCAGTTTTGGGCCTCTTCTAGTTAATTTTACACCCATCAACCAATGGCTTGGATCTAAAGGGACCTTCATACAAGATATTTTATATCATTCATACCATTATAATAGCTATGAAATTTATAGAACTAGAAGAGTCCTCAAGGGCCATTCAGTCCAACCCCCTTTTGCAATGAAGAACTAATATTATGGCAGTTGATTGTTTTTATCTCCATGTAATATAATCATATATCTTAAAGGGTCTCCTTTGCAAAGGTTTCGCCTGTATAATTAAAGCAGAATTGGATAGTGTTTATTTTTCTTATTTTTCTGCCACTCATTCCCCCACCCTCTGTATTCATGTATCTATTTTGGAATAACTTGTGTCTTCAAACTAACATTTGAAGTAATTTTGAAAGGAAATAATGAACACATCTGTGGGTTAGAATCTAATAATGGACTCCTGCCACAACAGCACAATCCATGTGATTATTAGATTCAGGCTACTCTGAAATAGTCTATCCTTTTGTAGTCAACACAGGCTGCGCATTGTCAACTTGAAGGGAAGTCCCATGGGTTCTGTCCTGATGAACAAAACTGTTGTTTGCTTTTCTGAAAACCAGAGTGAAGAGTGTTTTACAAAGAAAAGCTAGATTTTCTCAGTGAAATACATGTTCAGGGAACCATAGCTACCAGAACACAGTGTAATGTATCCATAACACTCGATTAACGTAAAGCTTATATTCTGGAACACAAACAGTACATATACTTCAGCTACATGCTAATATGATTTCTGAGTATGGATTCAAGCTTGGCAAGTTGTATTAATGCCACAGACACTACCGAATGTCCTACTTATTCTCCTTCCCCATTTTCTGTGCAGCCAAATTGGAGTGCCACTTGCTTCAGGAAACAGAGAAGGAATATGATAAGCAGTAAGGAAATAAAACTCCTTGTTGAGCCCACTGTTGTTAGAAGATGGGTTCACTTCTCCATATTGTGATCTTGCAATCTCTATGCCAGACATATCCAGCAGTAACTACAACTAGTATGCCTGCAAATAACTTATTACTACTTCTCAGTTCCAGTGGGGAGAGTCCCCTTGGGGCAAGGGACTACTGAAACAATTTCACTTGACTGAACATTTCTCAGTCAGAACACAATCCACTATCTTTAAAAATATTTTAATCCTCTAAACCAGGGGTCCTCAAACGTTTTAAACAGAGGGCCAGGTCACAGTCCCTCAAACTGTTGGAGAGCCAGATTATAATTTAAAAAACAAAAACAAAACATGAATGAATTCCTATGCACACTGCACATATCTTATTTGTAGTGCAAAAAAACCCCACTTTAAAACAATATAACAATTAAAATTAAGAACAATTTTAACAAATATAAACTTATTCGTATTTCAATGGGAAGTGTGGGCCTGCTTTTGGCTGATGAGATAGGGTTGTTGTTGTTGTTGTTGTTGTTGTTGTGTGCTATCAAGTCATTTCAGCCTTAGGTTGACCCTGAGTGAGGGCCAGGTAAATGACCTTGTAGGGTCGTATCCGGCCCCCGGGCCTTAGTTTGAGGACCCCTGCTCTAAACTGTTCACAAAATCTCTGTTCATAATAATAAAGTACATAAAGGTGACATATTTCTACATTATCAAGTCATGCCGATTATTCCTTATCTGAAATGCTTGGGACCAGAAGTGCTTTGGATTTAATTCTTTTTTGGGGGACTGAGAAATATTGTGGTCTTTGCATATATGTACATTATTTATTTACATTTATATGCCGCCCTTCTCTCCTCGAAGGGGACTCAATGAGGTATCTTGGAGCTGGGCCCCAAATCTAAACATAGAATTTATGTATGTTTCATACACCCCTTGTACACATACTCTGAAGGTACTGTTATACAATATTTTAATCATTTTGTGTATGAAACAAAGTATGCATATATTGAACCCTCAGATAGCAAAGGTGCGGCTATCTTAGCCACCCAAGTGGACAATGCCAGGTTACATTTACAGATAAGAAATACTCAGCCTGTAACAGAAACCAGTACACTATCAATCAAATTAACAAAGGCACACAAATGTGACAACCACCCTTTTAATACTCATCAAAGCTCTAGTTGATATAGAATTCTTTTGGACAGCTGACAACTAGGCCTCACTGAAAAAACCCCAGATTGCAGTGGCTGTGCCAAAGCAGTTGCTGTCCGAGACCTCAAAACCCAATGTCTTTATTCCAATAGTCTTCTATCTGAGAAGAGCAAAAAATAGCCTGTTTCTCTCTATGAAATAGTATCACAATCCAACAGAACTTAGAATGACTGAAAGGTACCTGTGATAATTTGAAATAATAACAAAAGATTCATTAGGTAATTCAATCTCCAATTTAAAATTTCATGATTTCTGTATACTTAAACACTACCATAGTACATCATTAGTAGTTATTTCATGTTGAAGTAATGGAATTAGGAACTGGGATGATATAGAATTAAAATATTTTAATATTATCTTCCTCAACTCTTTATCTCAAAGCTGTAAGAATCCCAATCTGAAGTAAACAGTTTTGGATCCTTAGTCAGGCAAAGATACTGCAATCTAACCTGGCATATAACCAAAATACATAATGCTTTCGCAGTTCAATGGACTTGGCTGGGAAGACAACTGAGACTACTTCCAAAGCAAGGGTAACTAATCCGTTAACATGGAGTGAAAGGCAGGAAAAAGGCACTGCTCTTCAGAAACTTAAGCACAGCAAGATGGCAACTTTCCCAGTGGTATTTCTTGAAACAGTAAAGAAGCTACAAGAGATGAGTCGACAATATTTGCAAGGGCTGGAGGAGTTTTAATCCCTCCATCCGATACTGTGGCTGCTTTCAGTGATAGCCATGGGTTTCTAAATATAGCACAACTTTCTATCCAGAGTGGACATCTAAGGTCAGTTTCTTAAGACAGTCTTACTGAAAGATGCAAGTTTGGAGATAAATGGTGTTTTAAAAAAAGCTGTAATAAGATAAATCTTACTGGCTCTTTGTTACTTATGCAGAGTTAAGTTGCCTAATTTCTACTGAAGATCAGTGGATCTACTCTCTTTCATATAATATCTTCCTTAAGATGTTACCATAACAAAGTTTAGAAAAACATAGAATGACTATGTACAGTATATTAAAGTAATCAAAATGAATTCATATTGATCTTTTCAACAACAACACTGTAGAAGCAGCAAAACTCTCACCGCCTACCAAGAAGAAAGGCTTGCTGAGCTTACTTCTCAAGCACATGTACCAGAAAGAAAATATTACAGTAATGGTAGGTAGCTATCCTGAATTCATAGTAATTCTATCTTGTTTCATTCTGGTATATATTACTTTTGAAAATATAGCAAAAATTGAATTCTTCTTTAATTAAGATCTATTTCTTTAAAAACCCACACTAAAACTTCTCAATGTGAACTAGTGCTAGTGTTCAGAAGCTCCAGAGTTCAGAAGACTTGTTTCAATTGAAATTGGAGTCTAAACTATTTATTTCTAGTTTTCCAGCAGATGCAGAAATCTAAGACAATGAGTTGAGATTGTGGTTCATAGTACCTTCTGTACCATATTGTAGAAAGAATATGATTAGCAAACTCCATGCTTCGTTCATGGACCGAATACCACTGTATTTTATTTGTATACTATAACATTGAAAGCAACTTAATAATTGTGTAGCAGCAATTTTGTAATTTCTAATAATGCTAACCCTTTAATCTTACATCTGAAACTTGTACCAGCAATATACTGTAACCTGATTTAACCCCTCCAAAAAAGTCTTCAACTTTCTATTTCATGCTTTTAAATAACCTGTTTTTTTCCTGGGATTTTCTCACTGTTACATATTGTATCACTACTGTTCCGAAGTCTCCAAGGTGTATATGTCTTCAATAACCCACCCATTTACTTACTTAAGCCATTTCTTTTAAAGGAAGTGACTTTCAGGAATTTTGCTCAAGTTTAAACAAGACAAGCATCTGGTACAATCCTTACCTTTCTACAATGACTTAACTGTACACTGAATCACTTGTCTGAATGCTATTCATTGTCTGTTGAGCGCCATCCTCCTTAAACAAATCAAGTGTTGCATTAATACCCCCGGAAGTCACTCAAATATGTATTGAGATCATTTGCTTGCAATACAATACACATTGCATCTTTTCCTCGAAAAATATGGACATATTTGAAAACACAGGTAATTTTTTTTTAATGAAACCCTATTCATTACAAGATAACTTCAGTGGCTCTCCTGACATAGTGCTGTTTCCCCTGCACGGTGAATGCAATTACACTAGCAGAAACTGTCTTAAAAACAATACTCTCTGTAAACTGATGTTTACACTTTATACGTGCATCAAGGAATAGTAAATGAACACATGGCTGAGTTTGTCTCTGGAAGGAACTCTTCCTTTCATTTACCTGTTTCTTGCCCAGAGCCATAGATGGAGATGTCAAGGGAACTCTATATAGCAGTTGTTGCAACTGCTTTTGTATGAAGCTGATACAATTGCAATACAAGAGTACCTTTGCCAAGGCACTTTATTAATGCTCAGAAATCTATACTAACAGATTTAACTGGAGTAGAAGTCTATGCTGCCTTGAAATTTGGCAATCTCGAATTTAAATTAACTGCAGAGAACATGAGATAAAGTTTCACCCGTGAAGCCAATTCAGTTTTATTTTACACAGGCATTAGAATTTATATAGGCAAGGGAAAAATCTGCTGTATCTTTTGTCAATTAAAATCTGTGGAAGGTAACCAACAACTAAAGTCTATGCAACTGTGGCTTCCAACGCAAAGGAAAACAAATTGTTTCTTCAAAGTTGCATCAACTTGAAAAACAAGTCACTACTCTTTTACCCCATAAAGTGTTTGTCTTAGTTTTGTCAGTGTAGAACTGCTGTTTATTTTGGTTTCTCTTGTGAGTTACATTTTCCCCTTCTAATACATGATTCTTAAATTTGGGTACAATTAACAAGCAGACAACTAAAACAACATGTGGCCTAATAAAGGCACCAGATTCTGTATGAACTAGGAAGCTAACCAAGGCCAGCCTTGGTTGGTACTTGATAGGTGATCACCAAAGTATAGTGCTGTAGGCTATATTTCAGAAGAAGGAACTGCCAAGACCAACTCTGACTATTTCTTGCCGAAGGAAACCCTATGAAGTCCATGAGGTCTCCATAAGCTGACAGGCGACTTTATGGTATATAAACAAACACAGTAACATTACGTTCCAATTATATCGCACAACTGCACAAATGTCACCTGGAGGCAAAGAAACTTGAATTTTCCCCCCACAAAGAAGGAACTAAAACACACTATAGGAATAGCCCAAATATTTAATCTTCCAAATTCCTATGGCTTATTCTTGTCTCTGAAAACAATCCCCAGAAAATTCCAGTATGCCAGTAGGCCTCAACTGGTATTCTTAGTTTGCCACAAAGCTGTAACTTTGGTATGATGACTAAAATAGAGGTATTCACTTTGGTTTGGTTCAGTAGTAACCTTTCTCTATCCAGCAATAGTGATAAATGGACAAGGTTCTCTTGCACAGAAAGACAGGAACACATTCTTGTACAACCTGTTCTAGCTGTATAGAAAAAAACAGCTTTTATCATGTCTTACCCCAAGTTTGACAGCTTTAAATGTCTCCCACTAAATTTCATCAGAAAGCAGTTTATAGCTAGTAGGCAATAAATTAATTGCATCAAGCACTTATCACAGGTCTAATGATGTAGCTATTAAATTATGTCCTTTCTCCATAATGGATCTAATTAGTCTCTTCTGCACTCAATCTAAGAACTTCAAGAATTATTTTGAATATGAATGAAGCTATTATCAACAAGCCATACCTTGACTCTACTGAATAGAAAGAACTGAAGTGTCTTTTAGCATGAGGAATTGCTCAATCACAGTAATGTTTTGGTACAGAGCCCCCCCAGGGGTGAGAAAGGCGGTATATAAATACAGTAAATAAATAATTAATAAAATACAGAGCTTTTAAATGTTCAAAAGGTCTACATTACTCAGTTGCGAACCTTTTACAAGACTTCTGTAAAATAAGTCATTATCACCATTCCTGCACTGCAGATGGGTTTCTGAGGTTGAGAGAGAATGTCAGGCCTTTTATCTTGATGCTGGTATAATGTGTTGGGTATGAGTTGCAAAATTCAAAGGCAGATCCAATATTACTTAACTATAAAGCTCAGCAAGTAGCTAGTCTAGTAGCTGTCCAGCAAATTTATGAGATTATGCATATTTTTATATCTTTCTCCCAAGATGGAAGCAAATTTTTGTAACAGCGACTCGTAATAATAAGCAGCAATTGATAAGTGAAACCAAGCTGGACACAGACTAAACCTCTTCCCACTCATCGCCAATTCTATAACAAATTCTTATATAAAAATACAACATTTATTAAGAGACTTTCTCCAGTACAAACAGGGTAGGCTTCTCCTGCCTGATATGTCCCTCTCCCCTCACCACGTCTTGACAATTTGCCATGCTACATGGGGCTCATTGGAGTTGTACGTAATAAAAAACACTGGGGACCCTGGAGTTAGGAAAGTCTGCAAAACTACATTAAGTGGCCACACCACATACTTTTTCCCAAGTATATTAAGAGTTTTTAAGTCCCCCAATATTTCTGGCTAGAATAAAAAAGAGACTGCTCTAAAGGAAAAGCATGAGGACAAGCATGATTTGACTTTTCAATCTGAAAAAATGCAGTGGTTTGTTGTAGGTTTTTTCGGGCTATATGGCCATGTTCTAGAGGCATTCTCTTCTGGCGTTTTGCCTGCATTTATGGCAAGCATTCTCAGAGGTGTTGAGGTCTGTTTGAACTAGGAAAAAGGGTTTATATATCTGTGGAATGACCAGGGTGGGGAAAAAGGACTCTTGTCTGCTGGAGTTAGGTGTGAATGTTTCAACTGACCATCTTGATTAGAATTTGATGATCCAACAGACCTCACTACCTCTGAGGATGCTTGCCATAGATGCAGGCAAAACGTCAGGAGAGAATGCTTCTAGAACATGGCTATATAGTCCGAAAAAAAGCCAGTATCTCCCATTCCCTATCATGCTTCCAATTATTTCTTGCTGCAAGAGAAAAGCCCGTAGAACTTGTCTTTGCCCACCTGTATTTCATAGCAGGACAAATAATCATACTGACAAAAGAATGTAATATATAAGTTTATAATTTACTTTAAGCAGGTAGTAACCTTATAACAGCACGAGAAGGGGGCCAACATATTATGACTATAGGCTTCAGAAAACAATACTGTGAAATTCCTGGTATCCCTGATTTTGCTAACTCAGAGTTTCCCAACCATTTTTTGACCAGGGACCACTTTGACCAGGGACCACTCTCCAACATTAGGGCTATGAATCGGTTTTTGGTCAACTATAGATCCGGTTTGGTTATTTGGGGTGCTGATTCAGAAAATTGCACCACACCGCTCTAGTTTCTGATACAGAACATATGCCATCCAGTAGTTGCTATCTGCCCGCCCACAGAAAGCCATATTTAATAAGCCTCGGCACTTTCACAAGACCAGTCACACTTGCTGCAAAGGTGCAAGTAATGGTGAGGCTGCAGACCATAATTTAGTTCTTGTAGACCACTGGTGGTCCAGAGACCATAGGTTGGGAACCACTGTGCTAACTGATCCATTGTCTGTAAAGCAAAGTACCAATAATGTAACAGATTGGTTTAGCTTCTGTTCAGTTTCTTACAAATAAGCTCATATTTATTTCTACTCTGCCTTTTAGGTCATGCCTTGTATCATGCAGATATCCCTTACCAAGAAGCACTCCTGAGGCTTCTCTGTCTGCACAGATACTAATTGTAATATTTTACTGCTCTTATGACAGAAATCTTATGTTGTTCCAAACACTTTCTGAACACAAGCACATGTTTTAGTTTGAACACAATGATGTGCACTGCTTAAAGGGGTGGGAGATGATAGATGCCTTTTATCAGGATAGCTTTACCACCTTATACTGGAAATAATTCAAAACCAGATATTGTGTAACTGCATACCTACTTTAAGCAAAAGCAACTGCATTCTTATGCATTCACTCAAGACTTCTATGTAACTATATAAATATTACTATTAGACTATGGTCTGTTGCAGTTTAATGTACTTATGCTAATTCAAATCAATAGGATTAAATTACTCTAACTCTCATAGATAATGCTATATTAATTTAGCATCCTTTTTTGTGAAAAGTTTTACAAAGCAGATTATTATTTTGCAAAATAAGTTAGTTTGAAACAATTCATCATTCAAAATCACCTAGGGAATGACATGAACTAGGATTGGTTACAGGTTATTTGCATACAAGTTTGACAATATCAGCTGGCAAACAGGTTATTTAAACATACATAGGTTCCAGAAATAACCAAATACCCTCCAACGCATACTGATCATCAAAGCTATCTTTCAATAAGAAAATGTCATGCTCTATAGCAGGAGTCCTCAAACTAAGGCTCGGAGGCCAGATGCAGCCCTCCAAAGTCATTTACCTGGCCCTCGCTCAGGGTCAACCTGAGTGTGAAATGACTTGAAAGCACACAACAACAACAACAACAACAACAACAACAATCCTATCTCATCAGCCAAAAGCAGGCCCACACACCCATTGAAATACTAATAAGTTTATATTTGTTAAAATTGCTCTTCATTTTAATTATTGTATTGTTTTTACGTGTTTTTTGCACCACAAATAAGATATGTCCAGTGTGCATAGGAATTCATTCATGTTTTCTTCAAATTATAATCCGGCCCGCCAACCGTTTGAGGGACTGTGATCTGGCCCTTTGTTTAGACAGCTTGAGGATCCCTGCTCTATAGTGAGAGGACTAAACCCCAATTAAAGTTGACTCACTGTTATATACTGTATAACTGTTGATTTGCTATCCAGTAATTGATTCAGTGGTTTCAACAGAACAATTTTAGTGACCCATGAGAAATAAATCCACACGTTACATGAAACTGTTTAGAAAATCTTTAAAAACTGTTAAGAAAGGTCAACTAATGAGACATCATCTTAAGGACAAAGGTGTGGAAAGCATAAGGAATGACAGCACTGGCTGGAGCAAAAATAGTAGTAATCTTCTGTGTAATCTTAAATTTGGTTTTAAAAATAACATTGTGTTCAGTCAATACCCTTCTTGTTTGCTCACTAAATAAAAATCTTCAGTTTTTTAAAACTTATGTTGCCTTCCTCCTGTGCCCTTTAGCACAATATTACCACAAAATTTCTGGCTAAACATCTTTTGGGCATTGTGGTATACCAAAGGAAAAATGATAGAAACCAGGAGTCAAAAGACACACGTCTTACGAAAGATTTCAGAACTGTTTCAAAAATAGGTTAAATACTAGGAAAGAGCTCTTACATTACAAAGAGAGGTCAGAAAGTGAGCAAAAAAGTAATCAGCTGAGCAGTCTTGCCTCAAGTAATGGCAGTGGGTTGAAAGGGATACTAGACTGTTTACAAATAAATACCCTTTAACAATGTGGAGGAAGATATGAGCAGAAATTAGTATTTTAAATTATAGAAGGGTCAGGTGAGTAAATGCAAAAAAGGACTGCGGGAAACTCTTGGGGGAAGAGAAATGGCCTAAGAAGGGATTATTGCCACTGAAGGTACCTTTGATCAAGGGGGAAGGTGCACAAGGGTTCAATTCCAACATTGCAACAAAACAGCTGTCTTTTCATATTAAAATAATGAAGTGGACTAAGAGACAACTTCCAAATAAACACAAAAAAATGAATGTTAGGCTATAAGGAGTTGGGAGATATATATATATATATATATCCTTTTCAGAACACAAAGACAGAAAAATAAAGGGTGGAGACAGAGCACACTGTACTTTGCGAAGAAAATTAATGATGTAGTGGTTTGAGTGATGGAATAGGACTCTGCAATAATAGTAATAATAATAATAATTATTATTATTATTATTTATGTCCTGCTTTTTCTCTCCATATGAATATACTTGTATTTTGATTGTTGAATTTTGAAGATTGCATGTTTCTATGTATGCACGCGCGCATGTGTGTATATAAAATTAAAACCTACAGAGACTCATAGCGGCTCACTACTAAAGGAATTGCAATACAACTTAAAATATGCAAATATACAAGTATTAAAACAGTAAAACATAATTAAAAGCATATAAAATCACAGTACTCCTTGATGATCTTAAAGAATCTTCTTTAAAAGCTTGCCTGAATAAAAAGTTTTTAACCTGTCGCATGAAGGACAGCAGGGAGGAAGCCATTATGGCTTCCCTAGGCAGGGAGTTCCAGAGTCGAGGGGCAGCCATCTAGAAGGCCCTCTCTCCCACTGGTTCCTACCAATTGAACTAGAGATGGAGGTGAGACTGAGAGAAGGGCCTCTCCTGAAGGGCCCAGGCAAGTTTGTACAAAGGGATGCAGTCAGCCAAATAGCCTGGACCTGAACCATAGGTCTTTAAAGGCCAAGGTTTCCAAAGTGGCAAGCTAAAGAACGGAACCTCAATCAGTGGCTGATTCCAGATGAGAGACTCCCTCCTGGACACACAGAAGACTGGGCGACTTGGAAGGCACTGGACAGACTGCGCTCTGGCACAAGATGCAGAGCCAACCTTAAGAAACAAAGTGGAGTCCACAACATGCGAGTGTGGAGAAGAGCATACCACAGACCACTTTCTACAATGCGTCTGAGCCCTGCCACATTCTTACAGCAATGCAAGAGGCACTTGAAGTGGCCAACTTCTGGTCAAAGGAAAGGTAACATCATGCCAAGTTTTTAACTTTGTGGTTTTTTATACATTGTAACTGTATTCTCAATTCACTTTAGACCTGATAAATAAATAAATAATCATGCTGACATTTTGGGTGTATTTCCTACCAGTCCTGCAACCTACCACTTTTCACCTTTCCATGTAACTTTTGAAGACAGGTGGGCCCAAATAAGGCTTCCACACCTGAGAATGGGCAAAGATGCCATATTGGAAGGAAACAGAGGGTCAGTCCTGGAAGGGGAGCACGCACATTATTTTATTTTATTTATGTATCTATATCCCACTTTATCTCTCTATCCAGACACTCACAGCAGCTCACAATTAAAAACATTACAACTCCAAACCATACGATAGCAAACAGTAACATCATTATATATTATCAGTAGTATTATAGTTAATATTAGTATGACTATTAGTACTACATTGTATTGGATTATATTATTAATACTATATGTATATATAATATATGGTATTATTATTAGCATAGAATAATATTAATATTATATATTATTATATTGTACGATACCACTTTGGCCTATGGAGAGAAGGAGGATGAGATCACCTTAACATACAATCTCATCCAGATCTTGGAACGACCCTGTCTTTTACATACATGTTTGGTTTAGTCATTACATGTTACTTTGATGTTGTTTTACTCATTGCTTTAATTTGGTTTGTTCGTTTATTGTCATATTATGGCATTGAATGTTTGCCATTTTTATGGGAAACCACCCTGCGTATTATTCTCACTATATTGCAATATTATTAGTAATATTAAATGTTATATATAATATACAATCCATTATATATATGTATGTGTGTGTGTGTGTATGCTCTGTTTGTTTTGAGTGACACCATAACACAGAATCTGCTGGATGAATTGCCATCAAATTTGGCCACAAGACACCTACTAACCCAAGGAGTGACCATCACTCAAAACATTATTTTATCATTTGGGAGTTGTGGTTACTGGGATTTAGTTCGCCTACAATCAAAGAGAATTCTGAACCCCACCAATGATATAATTGGGTCAAACTTCCCACACAGAACCCCCTCTCCCCAAGGAACAAAAAATATTGTGTTTTCTGGTGGTCTTTGGCAACCCTTCTGACATCCCCTCGCGACTCCCCCAGGAATCCCAACCCCCAGGTTGAGAAATGTTGCCTTACACAGTGGTTCTCAACCTGGGGTCCCCAGATATTTTTGGCCTTCAACTCCCAGAAATCCTAACAGCTGGTAAACTGGCTGGGATTTCTGGGAGTTGTAGGCCAAAACACCTGGGGAACCACAGGTTGAGAACCACTGCAAGGTCATTCAGTCCAACTCCCTTTCACCAGGGCAAGAACACATAATCAAAGCCCTCCTGACAAAGAGCCATCCAGCCATATTCTTTACAAACTTTTCCCTTTTTATTTTCTCATCCAGAGTTTTTATCATTTTGTTATACAGGTGGCCCGCTCACTGTGACTGATTTCTCATTGCATTACTTTGTTTCATTTTGTTTTGTTTTATTGTATTGCTATGCTTTATTTATTTTATTATGATATTAGTTTTGTTGTTTGGCTTTATTTTATTGTATTTTGCTGTAATTGTATTTCTGGGCTCGGCCTCATGTAAGCCACCCTGAGTCCCCTTTGGGGAGATGGTGGCGGGGTATAAATAAAGATGATGATGATGATGATTAACACATACATATATATTTATATGACAGATATAGTATCATAGATTTGAAAGGGACCCCTAAAGAAGGACAATTATATGTTGCATGTACCAGAGTAGGCAAACCAGACTATCTCTACATGTTTACCCACAAGCATAAAGACATTACATATATGAGAAACCAACACTTTCTCATTACTTTATTTTCCAGAACCCCAGACAGGGCCACAGCAACATGTGGCAGGGGATGGCCAGTATATTATATATTATTATACTGTACTTTATTATTATTACATACTATATATATACTCTACCAGTATATTATGTTGTTCAGAAAGGGGGGTCTGAATGGATTTTGTCATTTGGGAGTTGTAGTTGCTGGGGTTTATATTTCATCTACAATCCAAGAGTCGTTTGAACTCCACCAACGGTGGAATTGAACCAAACTTGGCACACAGAACTCCCATCACCAGCAGAAAATGCTGGAAGGGTTTGGTGGGCATTGACCTTGAGTTTTGGAGTTGTAGTTCACTTGCATCCAGAGAGCACTGTGGACTCAAAGACATGATTGATCTGGACCAAACTTGGCACGTATATTCTATAAGCCCAAATACGAACACAGATGGAGTTTGGGGGAAATATACCTTGACATTTGGGAGTTGTAGTCACTGGGATTTATAGTTCACCTACAATCAAAGAGCATTCTGAACCCCACCAACAATAGAATTGGGGCAAACTTCCCACACAGAATCCCCATGACCAACAGAAAATACTATGTTTTCTGGTGGCCTTTGGCGACCCCTCTTGACACCCCCTTGTGACCTCCCCAGGGGTCCCGATCCCCAGGTTGAGAAATGCTGCCTTAAGGCCATCCAGTCCAACATGTTTTTGATGACGAGACGACAGTGAATGGGTATTGTACTAACTGTTTATTAATTGTGTAATGTGTTAGGTTAACTGTTTTTATACTGTAGCACTGAATTTTTGCTGTTCGTATTTGTTGTGAACCACTGTGAGTCGTCTTCGGGCTGAGAACATCAGTATATAAGTAAGGTAAATAAATAAATAATAATAATAACTCCCTTCACCAGGGCAAGAAAAGAAAGCCCTCCTGATATGAGTCATCCACCATAGATATAGATAGATAAATATGATTCTCTCTCACACACATATATGTATATGACAGATATAGTACAGATTTGAAAGGGACCCCTAAAGAAGGACAATTATATGTTGCACCTTCCAGAGTAGGCAAACCTGACAATCTCCACATCAACACTGACCAAGAAACAGCAAGAAATACTGTTTACCCACAAGCATAAAGAAACTACATATATTAGAAACCAACACTTTCTCGTTACTTTATTTTGCAGAACACCAGGCTGGGCCACAGCAATGCGTGGCAGGGGACGGCTAGTAGGAATAACAAACTAAGGCCCGGGGGCTGGATACGGCCCTCCAAGGTCATTTACCCGGCCCTCGCTCAGGGTCAACCTATGTCTGAAACAACATGAAAGCACACAACAACAATCCTATCTCATCAGCCAAAAGTAGGCTCACGCTTCCCATTGAAATACTGATAAGTTTATATTTGTTAAAATTGTTCTTCATTTTAATTATTGTATTGTTTTTAAGTGTCTTTTGCACTACAAATAAGATATGTGCAGTGTGCATAGGAATTCATTCATGCTTTTTTTCAAATTATAATCTGGCCCTCCAACAGTTTGAGGGACTGTGACCTGGCCCTATGTTTAAAAAGTTTGAGGACCCCTGATATAGATAGATATATATGATTCTTTCTCACACATATATGTATATGACAGATGTAGTACAGATTTGAAAGGGACCCCTAAAGAAGGACAATTATATGTTGCATGTTCCAGAGTAGGCAAACCAGACAATCTCCACATCAACACTGATGAAAAAAATACTTAAAGCCATCCAATCCAGCTCCCTTCACTAGGGCAAGAAAACATAATCAAAGGCCTCCTGACAAAGAGCAATCCTGCCATAGATATAGAGAGATATATATGATTCACACACAGAAAGAGATATAGTATCACAGATTTGAAAGGGACCCCTAAAGAAGGACAATATGTTGCATATTCCAGAGTAGGCAAACCAGAGTATCTCTACACCAACACTGACAAAGAAACAACAAGAAATACTCTCACAACCACCATGTCAGACTACACAGAAAAGCCACTGATATCCACAAGCATGTGGAAAATTTCAACAGAAAGGAGGAAACCATGAAAATGAACAAAATCTGGCTACCAGTATTAAAAAACTCTAAAATTACAACAGCAAAACAACAGAGAGTAAACAATCAGGCACATCTAATCACCTCTCAACAAAAGATTCCCCCAGGTACTGCCAGGCCATCAAATACTAATTAAGGTGGTCAGTTGAAACATTCACACGTGGGGTTGCCTATGAAGACTGCCCGGAAGCTCCAACTAGTCCAACCAGCGGCAGCCAGAATTCTAACACGAGCAGGGTACAGGGAGCATACTACTCCTCTGTTGCGCCAGCTCCACTGGCTGCTAATTAGCTTCTGAGCACAATTCAAAGTGCTGGTGTTAACCTAAACGACTCCGGCCCTGTTTACCTGTACGAACGTATTCTCCCCTATGAACCATCTAGATTGTTAAGATCGTCTGGAGGGGCCCTGCTCTTGGTCCTACTGGCCTCACAAGCGCGTCTGGTGGGGACGAGGGACAGGGCCTTCTCGGTGGTGGCCCCTCGGCTCTGGAACTCTCTCCCACTGGAGATCAGAACTGCCCCTTCCATCTTGACATTCAGAAAACAGGTGAAAACTTGGCTATGGAGTTTGGCTTTCGACGAGTGAGTCAATATTCTGTGATATGGATGGATGACGACAAATAACGAACAACGAATTTACTATGATGACTGACCATTGTAATTATGTGATTGCATTTAGCTATTTTAATGTTTTAGTTTAATATGCTATATGATGTTTTTAATGACTGTGATATTACAGTTGGAAACCGGCCCAAGTCCCTCGACAGTCCCTGCTAAATAAATAAATAGCTCCAGCAGACAAGAGTCCTTTGTCTTACCCTGGTCATTCCACAGATATATAAACCCATTTTCCCTAGTTCCAACAGACCTCACTACCTGTGAGGATGCTTGCCATAGATGCAGGCGAAACATCAGGAGAGAATGCCTCTAGAACATGGCCATATAGCCCGGAAAAACCTACAACAACCCAACAAGAAATACTGTTTATCCATAAGCATAGGAAATAGCATATATTAGAAACCAACTCTTTCTCATTACTTTATTTTCCAGAACACCAGACAGGGCCACAGCAAGGCCTGGCAGGGGACAGCTAGTATATTATGTTGTTCAGAGAAGCAAAGATGATGGGGGGGGGGGGGGGTTCTGAATTGGAGAGTAAATAAAGGCGGAGGGGCGGGGCGGGATCCCGAGGGGGCGGGGCTTGCCTGTCCCCGCCTCATTCCCACCACTATTATTATTGTTCTCGTTTATTTCTATGGCGCCATCAAGGTGCGCGCCAGCATTACAAGCCAAACAACCCCCAACCAAGCAAACAGGCACATTTCCCAGCTCAGGGGCGACGGTGGCCCTGAAGGGACTTCCCACAGAAAAGGCGCTCCTCTTCCTCCCATCCCAGACCCCTCATTACCTGCGTTTGGCGAGGCCCTCTCCTTCTCCGGGCCCGGGGTATTGACGTCTCTTTATTTTTAACCTGCGTGTGCGGGCGGGAAGCCGGCCTTTCCCTTTTTTTCCCGTCGCCTCGGCTTCCGCCGCCGCCTCCCCCTAGCTGGCCCCGCGCGTAGGCCCCTTTTGGGCCATGGCGGCCACCGTCGCCGCCGCCACCACCCCCCCCTCCCACCCACCACAGCCGTTGGGCTTCCCCTGCGCTCGCGCCGCGGGCGTTGGGAAAACGGGGAGGGGAGGGGGGGAGAGGAGGCAGAGGGCCCCTGCGCAGGCGCACTGAGGGGGGAAGGGACGGTGGCGGCGCGCGGCCACTCACGCGCTCTCTCTCTCTCTCTCAATCCCTGTCTGCTCCCCCCGCCCCTCCCCTCTTCCTTCGCCGAGCCGGGCACTTTGTTTGTGTCCCACAATGCAACGCGGCGTCTGCTGAGGAAGCAAGCAAGCAAGCAGTGAGGGAGGGAGGGAGGAAAAAAAATAATAGGCGGGGTTAAATCAGGGAAAAGGAAAAGAGTGCGCGCATGCGCCTCGGAAGGGAGGGCGGGCGGGCTGAGCGGGCACGCGCTTGAGGGCGGGAGCGCGCGCGAGAGAGAGACCATTCCTACTGAGGAAGAGCTTCTCAAGGGAGGGAGGGAGGAGAGAAGAGCCATCTATCTAGATCTATTTATTTAACATCTATCTATCTATCTATCCATCCATCCATCCATCTATTTATCTGTCTATCTATCTATCTATCCATCTATCTATTTATCTGTCTGTCTGTCTGTCTATCTATCCATCTATCTATTTCTCTGTCTACCTATCTATCTATCCATCCATCCATCCATCCACAAACCCACCCATCCACAAACCCACCCATCCATCCATCCATCCATCCATCCATCCACAAACCCACCCATCCACCCACCCATCCATCTATCTGTCCATCCATCTACCCTAACCACCCATCCATCCATCCACAAACCCACCCATCCACAAACCCACCCATCCACAACCCACCCACCCATCCATCCATCCACAAACCCACCCACCCATCCATCCACCATCCATCCATCCACAAACCCACCCACCCTCCATCCATCCTAACCCACCCATCCATCCATCCACAAACCCACCCATCCACAACCCACCCAATCCATCCATCCATCCATCCACAAACCCACCCATCCATCCATCCTCCATCCATCCACAAACCCACCCATCCACCCACCCATCCACCCACCATCCATCCATCTATCTATCTATCCATCCATCCATCCCCACCCACCAACCACCCACCCACCCATCCATCCATCCATCCATCCATCCATCCATCCATCCATCCACAAACCCACCCCTCCACCCACCCATCCATCCCATCCATTCTATCCATCATCCACTAACCCACCCACCTACCCATCCATCCACCCACAAGCCCACCCATCCACCCACCCACCCATCTATCTATCTATCTATCTATCTATCTATCTATCTATCTATCTATCTAAATAAATAAATAAATAAATAATAAAAATGTGATGTTCGTTTGTGGGATTAACAGAACTCAAAAACCACTGGACGAATTGACACCAAATTTGGACACAAGACACCTAACAACCCAAGGAGTGACCATCACTCAAAAAAATTGATTTTGTCATTTGGGAGTTGTAGTTGCTGGGATTTGTAGTTCACCTAATAGGAGCCTTTTTGAGTCAGTCCACACAGAGAAGCTTTCCATGCAGGACATAATACCAAGAGCTCCTGTAGAAAGCTTCGTCTTCTACGGCTTGGCCGGGGAGATACAGCCCCACAGCTTGGCCAGAAGATATACAGCCTTACAGCTCCTTCGCTGAGGGACTTCAGTCAGCCATCACTGAAACCTGAACTCCTTTTCCCCTGGAGGTCTACAAAGCTCTGCTTGGTAAGGGTCTCTCGCAGAAGCCAGAAGCAGTTGTTACCAGGTGTAGGGGCTCCATGCCAACAGAGGCAAAGAAAGACTGCCCAGATTAGAAGTTAAGGATTTCCCCATTAGTTAAAATACCAGTCATGAAGATAGTGCCTGTTCCCTGTGGACAAGATTGAAAGAGCCAATAGACTGTTAAGAAAGCCTTAAAGTACCTGTTTGTTTTCATTAATAAAGAACTTTGTTGAACCTTTAAGCAATCTAAAGACTCTGTTTTAAGGAAATCCAAAGGCCTTTAATCTGAGGCAGCCCCGGCGTCCTGTTGGGCACACAGAATTTATGTCCTGTCTACAGTCTTATGCACAGGCCCAGCGTGCGACAGCACATATGCCATCTATGTATATGTATGTATATGAGTTTGTATGTATATATGACTCATCTTTACATAGAAACACACAGAGATATGATAAGAATCGTAAAGTACTTTACAGAAAAGTACTACATAAATGCAGGTTTTTGAGAGGTCCATTTTGGGGATAAAATTTCTAGATGTACATCCAATACTTGGAAAATAGCATCTGTATAAAGCGCTCTACGTGGGGTTGCCCTTGAAGACTGCCCGGAAGCTTCAGATGGTCCAGCGCTCGGCAGCCAGGTTGCTAACGGGAGCGGCACTCAGGGAGCACACCACCCCCCTGTTGAGCCAGCTCCACTGGCTGCCAATTAGCTACCGGGCACAATTCAAGGTGCTGGCTTTAGCCTATAAAGCCCTACACGGTTCCGCCCCACCTACCTCTCCGAACGCATCTCCACCTATGAACCGGCGAGGACTTTAAGATCGTCCGGGGAGGCCCTGCTCTCGGTCCCGCCGGCGTCGCAAGCGCGGTTGGCGGGGACGAGAGACAGGGCCTTCTCAGTGGTGGCCCCTCGGCTATGGAATGCCCTACCAGTGGACATCAGGCAGGCCCCTTCGTTGCTGGTGTTTCGGAGGAGGGTTAAGACGTGGCTCTATGAGCAGGCGTTTGGACAACTATGCAATGACAACTAACTCAGTAAGACGGCATTGAACAAGGAACGGAAAAAGGACTATGAGAACGGGATCTGATTCTAATTGAGGCGTTGGTGACTGTGTGTGTTGTTTGTGTATGTACGTCTTATATACTGTCAGTGTTGCCATTTTTACTGTAAACCGCATTGAGTCGCCGTCGCAGGCTGATATATGCGGTATACAAATGGAGTAAATAAATAAATAAAATAAATAAATTTATAAGTTACAGCCCGCCTTTCTGCTAGTATGGGGCCCAAGGCAGTTCACAATAGTCCAGCTGAAGTCTTATTGTAGGAAAGTTTACCAAAAAGATTAAACTATTTAAGCCAAAGGCTTACCAAGCATCTAGTTTTATGGCTTCTTTGAGTTTGGTCTTTTGAGAAGACCCTCGGACTTCACATGGAGTTTCGTCTCCTCATCCTGTAAAGGCTCAGCCCTCGAAATGTCACGTGCCACGATGCCCTTCCTTGTTTCTCCCGTTCGAAAGGACACTACTTGGTCAACTATCACCCTTGAACTGCTCAATGCCTTTCAGTACTGCATCATAATGGATCCTGATGATGACAAAACTGCCTCAGAACTTTCCATTGGGCCTCCATTCTGTTCTAGAGGCTGTTGTCAAGGTGAAGAGTTTTGCGAACCTCTCTTGTATAAGTAACGTACAAATTGCTGTGCTTTGTGAATGTTATTGCTGATTAAAGTTAACAAAAATATCAATCGTCCAAATCAACTTTCCAAACATTGATTACAGAATACAAAGCTGTTCACAGTTCTGCGGGTTTTTAAAGTCAACCTTTCCTATTTGTCTAAAATTGTTGTTTTTTAAATTGTTGTGGTTAAAGTATTACAAGCAAAGTGTAATAATAATAATAATAATAATAATAATAATAATAATAATAATAATCTTTATATATACCCCACCACCATCTCCCCAACGGGGACTCGGGGCAGCTTACATGAGGCTAAGCCCAAACAACAAATTATAGCAAAATAAAACCAAAAACACAAGCAATAAATAACAACATCATAATTACATAAAACATATGAATACATTAACGATATAAAATTACAATAAACAGTGACAATGGGCGGGCTACATGTGCAAAAAAAATGAAAGAAAAACTGATTAAAAACAGATTAAAAACTCAGGCGAGATAAAGGAGAAGCAGGTTATTAGTGGAGGGGCGCTCATTAAAACGAGGGTTGTGGAATCAAGCTTTCCCATGAGGGGGGATATATACTCCAATGACAAAACGTTGAGGCTAAGCAATAATGTGAAGTTGTATACCTACTCACCAGAGTAAAGTTTATTCCTCCTAGTTCTCTTTTTTCTAGATGATTATTAATGGGAGCCCCTGGTAATGCAGGGGGTTAAAGAGCTGAGCTGCTGAACTTGCTGATCGAAAGGTTGCAGGTTCGAATCCAGAGAGCGGCATGAGCTCCTGCTGTTAGCCCCAGCTTCTGCCAATCTAGCAGTCTGAAAACATGCTAATGTGAGTAAATCAATAGGTGACAGGAAGCTAATGGCACGCCATGCCGTCATGCTGACCACATGACCTTGGAGGTGTCTACAGACAACACCGGCTCTTCAGCTTAGAAATGGAGATGAGCACCAAGCCCCAGAGTCGGATACGACTGGACTTAATGACAGGGGAAAACCTTAACTTTTTATTAAAGAGATCACCTCTGAAAACAATGAGTTTATATCAATGGAAGCATATGCTTAAAATAACAACCAGTTAGTCTTAATCTTCTTCCTCTGTTTTGTGCCAAAAATGTCAGCTTCTGAAACCATCTCCGCTCATGTTTAGGAGTACGAATGTGGAAGGGCAATGCTAAGGAAATGGTAACTTCCATTGAATTCAGTTACTGCTAACTATGCTCAAGATCAAAATCTCAGTTTGTTAAAATACTGAATATTATGTAGAGAATCAGTATGGTAAAGTGGTTTGAGTGTTGGACTGGGGCAACTGGGAGACTAGGCTTCGAATCCCCATTTGGCCACAGAAAACCATTGAGCAGCCTTGGGCAAATCACACTCTATCAACCTCAGAGGAAGGCAAAGGTAAATCCCTCATGAACAAATCTTTCCAGGAAAGCCACATGATTGGGTCGATTTAGGGTTGCCATAAGTTCAAGGAACGCAACAACAAATAAAATAGTCATAATGTTTTCCAATCAGAGTCTGCACAACTTAGATTGCCAATTGCTGACCAGCAGTCACGGGAGAAAGCTACTGTCTTCATGTCAGGCTTTTGGGTTTTCAAGAGTCATCTAGACCAGTGTTTCTCAACCTGGGGGTCAAGAGCCCTGAGGGGGTTGTGAGGGGGTGTCAGAGGGGTCGCCAAAGACCATCAGAAAACACAGTATTATCTCTTGGTCATGTGGTTTCTGTGTGAGAAGTTTGACCCAATTCTACCATTTGTGGAGTTCAGAATGCTCTTTAAGAGTAGGTGAATGCTAAATCCCAGGAACTACAACTCCCAAAAGCCAAGGTCTATTTTCCCCAAACTCCACCAGTGTTCACATTTGGGCATATTGAGTGCCAAGTTTGGTTCAGATCTATCATTGTTTGAGTCCAGAGTGCTCTCTAGATGTAGGTGAACCACAACTCCAAAACTCATGGTCAATGCCCACCAAACCCTTCCAGTATTTTTCTGTTGGTCATGGGAGTTCTGCGTGCCAAGTTTGGTTCAATTCCATCACTGGTGGAGTTCAGAATGCTCTTTGATTGCAGATTAACTATAAATCCCAGCAACTATAATTTCCAAATGACAAAATCAATCCCCTCCATCAATCCCACCAGTATTCAAATTTGTGCCAAATTTTGTCCGGTGAATGAAAATATATCCTGTATATCAGATATTTACATTACGATTCATAACAGTAGCAAACTTATAGTTATGAAGTAGCAACGAAAATATGTTATGGTTGGGGATCACCACAACATGGGGAATTGTATTAAGGGGTCGCAGCATTAAGAAGGTTGCGAACCACTGATCTAGACGGTCATAGTAGGAAACAGGTAACAAATTATAGTGATAAGTTTTGCTTTGGGTTAACTTTGGTCAGAAATAAAGGCAAACAACAACATCATAATACTCATGACACTATGAAACCTCTAAAGAGTTAAACAAATGCTAAGTGGTAAATAACTTCACAGCAAGTTAAAATATTGCAGCAAAATAATAAAAGCTCAAATGAACTAGTCCAAAGCGGAGTTAGCTACTCCAAGAACAGTGCCGTCAAATAACTTACCATTTTAGTTGTGACGTCCTGCCAAGGAAGCAGACATTTTCTTTTAAAGGATCAGAGGAATGTGCATTGGTGAACCTCCTGCTAGCAAGCAGTTTTGTTACTTGGGGGCTAAAGCAGCAAAGGCCCTGCTATCTGCTTTAGAGCGTTCTAAATCCTTGTGAAAGGGGAGTTATAAAATAACAAGAAGGGAGCTCATGTGGCAACCAGTGCTGGGTACTCTTGAAAGTCTCAATTCATAATTCAAAGTGAGGACCTTCCCCATTTGTAACCTAGCTTTTCTAGATGGACGTGCTTCAGTTTTGAAGGAAATGGCTCACGCTGCTAGGTTTGTAAGCTGATTGTGTTTGTGCATGCACATGTGTACGAGGCTGCAGCTGGATTAACTCAGTACATTGTGACAGCTCCTTTATTGATGCCAAGTTGACTTCACCGGCCTATCGATTCAACACAGTTGAGAAGGATCTGCCAGTTTCTGTGAAGCATCTCAGTCCTCTCTGCTGTGTTTCCCAACTTCCATTCCCAGTTCTGTTCAGTCTCCTCCAATACAGCTTCATTTGCTAGGAACTTGGCTGATGTTTAAAAGTGAAGTCAGTCTCTGAATATGTACATCCATTCCATTCTACGCATATTTGGCAATAACCGTGCAGTGTGTTGTTATTTCTCCATGTAGCCCTGTATGTGTCCCATTTCTTGGACAGATGTACCTAATGCTTCTCTAGTGGGAGCCAATTCACATGACTAGTGTCTGAGAACATCCATGTTGCCATTGGACTCTTCAGCTAAGCCTTTCAAATGAAGGTGTATTTCAGTGTTAGACTGGAGAACGGAGTAGAGTGATCAAAAAACCACTTCACTTGGGATGTTCAGGTAACTTATTGCCATTCATGGATAATGCAAGTTCTTGAGCATCGGTTTTGTAACATATATTTGGGAAGGAAATCAGTTCCTGCCCATCTGAGCATTCACTCAGTTCTAGGGACTAGTCCTATAACCCTTCCTTGGCCTCAGCGCTTACTCTTAAATTGAAAAAATGTTTTATAGGTGAAAATGCTTCCTAAACATCTGCACCGCTTCTCTTCCCCTGAAACCCGATCAATGACTGTTTACCACTATGCATCTGCTTCTGACACACTTGGCTCAGTACTTGCTCTCCTTATATTCTGGATGCTTGAGAAACGTGGGCTGTCTACAGATGTCACACTCAACTCCTGGAACAATTTCATCACTGTTGCCTCCAAAAAAATCCTGCAAATCTCTTGGGAAGATAGGCAGGCAAATGTCGACGTGCTGGAGGAAGCAAAGACCACCAGCACTGAAGTGATGCTCCTACGCTATCAACTACACTGTACCGACCACATTGTTCGAATGCCCGATGAGTGTCTCCCAAAGCAGTTACTATACTCCCAACTCAAAAACAGGAAATGTAACATTGGTGGACAGGAAAAGAGATTTAAAGATGGGCTTAAAGCCAAACTTAAAAACTGTGACATAGACACCGAGAACTGGGAAGTCCTGGCCCTTAAGCGCTCTAACTGGAGGTCAGTTGTGACCAGCAGTGCTGCAGAATTTGAAGAGGCACAAATGGAGGGCCAAAGGGAGAAACGTGCCAAGAGGAAGGCGCATAAGCCAACCCTGAACAGGACCACCTTCCACCTGGAAAATGATGTCCTCACTGCAGGAGAACATGCAGATCAAGAATAGGGCTCAGAGCCCCCGGTGGCGCAGTGGGTTAAACCCCTGTGCCAGCAGGACTGAAGATCAACAGGTCGCAGGTTCAAATCCGGGGAGAAACAGATGAGCTCCTTCTATCAGCTCCAGCTCCTCATGCGGGGACATGAGAGAAGCCTCCTACAAGGATGATAAAAACATCAAATAATCTGGGCCTCCCCTGGGCAACGTCCTTGCAGGCGGCCAATTCTCTCACACCAGAAGCAACTTGTAGTTTCTCAAGTCACTCCTGACACGACAAAAGAAAAAAGAAAAAAAAGAATAGGGGTCCACAGCCACCTAGGTACCCACTGCCAAGACACCAGACTTGGAGGACCATCATCCACCGGCTACAAGAGATTGCCTAAGTAAGTAAATAAATAAATAAGTAGGGGCCCCTGAATCTAGTTGACCAGAACTGGACTCCTTTTATAACCTATACACATCAAAGGCACATCTCAACACGATAAATCAGCTCCAAATTCTTTTTCTTTTCTTGCGTATTGTATGCTCTGGAACCTTTTTACAGCCACTACTGAAAAGTGACTTGATGTCATGAGATTGCTAGCCTAATCATAGTTTTGCCAAATGGGCTTTTAATGTTTCTGAGTGGAGGAAATGAGAAACGTTAAATAAAAGGACAGAGCTATTTTGTTTTATTTGTGCACATTCTCTCTTTCTCTCATAAAGCACACACAAGTGGAATGAGTGAAGGAGCGCCCCTGAGAACCGACCCTTGTTTTGGCTGACCCCAAAAGGTACATCTGTACAATATTATTCTCACATTGATCACGTTGGCTGTGGATTCTGGGACAAATCCAACAAGTTTATTCAGGAAGACAGGAAAACTGCAACCCAGTTTTGGCACTTTCTTCTTTCACCTTGATTATAAGGCTCCTCAGCTCCTCCTCACTCTTGGCCATCAAAGTGGTATCATCTGCATATCTAAGGTTGTTAATGTTTCTACCAGAAATTTTAACCCCAGCCTTGCATTCGTCAAGCCCTGCAAATCGCATGATGTGTTCTGCATACAAGTTGAACAGGTTGGGTGAGAGTATATAACCCTGCCGTACGCCTTTCCCAATCTTGAACCGGTCTGTTGTTCCATGGTCAGCTCTTACTGTTGCTGTTGTTCATTCGTTCAGTCGTCTCCGACTCTTCGTGACCTCATGGACCAGCCCACGCCAGAGCTCCCTGTAGGCCGTTACCACCCCCAGCTCCCTCAAGGTCAGTCCAGTCACTTCAAGGATGCCATCCATCCATCTTGCCCTTGGTCGGCCCCTCTTCCTTTTGCCTTCCACTTTCCCCAGCATAATTGTCTTCTCTAGGCTTTGCTGTCTCCTCATGATGTGGCCTTCAAAGGACTTCAACTTTGTCTCTAGTATCTTTCCCTCCAGTGAGCAGTCGGGCTTTATTTCCTGGAGGATGGACTGGTTGGATCTTCTCGCAGTCCAAGGCACTCTCAGCACTTTCCTCCAACACCACAGTTCAAAAGCATCGATCTTCCTTCGCTCAGCCTTCCCTAAGGTCCAGCTCTCACATCCGTAGGTGCCTACAGGGAATACCATGGCTTTGACTAGGCGGATCTTTGTTGCCAGTCTGATGTCTCTACTCTTCACTATTTTATCGAGACTGGACATTGCTCTCCTCCCAAGAAGTAAGCGTCTTGTGATTTCCTGGCTACAGTCTGCATTTCGCAGTAATCTTTGCACCTAGAAATACAAAGTCTGTCACTGCCTCCACGTTTTCTCCCTCTTTTTCCCAGTTGTCAATCATTCTTGTTGCCATAATCTTGGTTTTTTTGACGTTTAGCTGCAACCCGGCTTTTGCGCTTTCTTCTTTCACCTTGATTAGAAGGCTCCTCAGCTCCTCCTCGCTTTCGGCCCTCAGGGTGGTGTCATCTGCATATCTGAGGTTGTTAATGTTTCTTCCAGCAATTTTCACCCCAGCTTTGCATTCATCAAGCCCCGCACATCGCATGATGTGTTCTGCATACAAGTTAAAAAGGTTGGGTGAGAGTATGCAGCCTTGCCGTACGCCTTTCCCAATCTTGAACCAGTCTGTTGTTCCGTGGTCAGTCCTGACTGTTGCTACTTGGTCCTTGTACAGATTCCTCAGGAGAGAGACAAGGTGGCTTGGGATGCCCATCCCACCAAGAACTTGCCACAATTTATTATGATCCACACAGTCAAAGGCTTTAGAATAGTCAATGAAGCAGAAGTAGATGTTTTTCTGAAACATCCTGCCTTTCTCCATTATCCAGCATCCGGATATTGGCAATGTAGTCTCTCGTTCCTCTGCCTTTTCTAAACCCAGCTTGTCCATCTGGCCACTCTCTCTCCATGTCTTTCTGGAGTCTTCCTTGCAGGATCTTGAGCATTACCTTACTGGCATGAGAAATAAGGGCCACTGTACGGAAGTTTGAGCAGTCTTTCGCATTTCCCTTTTTTGGTATGGGGATATAAGTTGATTTTTTCCAGTCTGATGGCCATTCTTGTGTTTTCCATATTTGCTGGCAAATGGCCTGCATCACCTTGACAGCATCATCTTTTAAGATTTTAAACAGTTCAGCTGGGATCCCGTCGTCTCCTGCTGCCTTGTTGTTAGCAACAAGTGTTGTTACTGTTGCTACTTGGTCATTATATAGATTCCTCAGGAGACAGACAAGGTGGCTTGGTATCCCCATACCACTAAGAACTTGCCACAATTTATTATGACCCACACAGTCAAAGGCTTTAGAATAGTCAATAAAACAGAATTTCATGTTTTTCTGAAACTACTTGAATGGTGATTATGTGGAAAAATAATGTAATACCTATGCTACAATCCATGTAAGTTTTATTAAAATATATTTATTTGTATTTTTTTAAAAAATCTTGTAATGTTATTTTCCAGATAACCTTGTGTTTCCTCCTGCCATTTTTCACTTTCTTCAGAAATGTTCAGAACTGCTTACGTTTGTGACATCATCCTCAACATTCTCAATATGTCTCACCATCAGAGGGACCTGTATCAGTTTTGCCCATGAAAATGCCAACAGCAGAGGTTTCCTCCATATAGTTTCCTCCATTCATTTGGCTCAAAATAGTCCCCTGCATTGCCTCTCCCTCCCAGCCTTTATCGTGAGTTGTTGCTCTCAGAGCCTCAGTTGCGAGAACATTTGTTGCCAATCCCTTTGAAGCCGTCACCTGGAGCTCACCATCATGGCTTATCAGAACTGTTTGGTATCACTCTTCACAGCTTGTAGCACTTCGCAATCGCTTCCTGTGAAACACACTCATGAAGGGACACTTTGTTGCACCACTCCCAGAAATAGCCTCTTGAACCCTGATAATAATAATACCCTGATCTTCCTCATCATTATTTTAAACCAGCGAGGAGGATCATTAAATCTACAGCTCCTATCCCAGCACTTCCTTGGTCATTCACTGGGCAAATCTCCCCAATATGGGGGGCCCAGAGGGGCCAGTCCTATCTCTTGGCTTGCCAATAGCAGTCATGGCGTAGTTGCCTTTTCAATATCACAGGTTTCCTCATAATGACTGCTGACAACCGAGATCTGTGATGGATTGGTCCCATGCATCCATATCACCCTCTTCCCCACCCAAGCCATTTCCTTTCATGTCAGTATTTGTTCTTCCTGCCGCCAAGACTGGGATTTATTTTTGACTTGAGGCATGTGGAGCTTTCATCCTTCAAAGCTGGCGCCCTGAGGACAATGACAGGAATCATCCTTTTGCCAGAAAGTCATTTCTCTTATCTGTCCTGCTTTGCTTCCCATCCTCCTAATATGACTATTTTTTTAAAAATGTCCAGCTTTGGAGGATATTTACTATGTCATAGATCCCCTTTGTGTTTGCAGTAGTAACAATGGGATGTAACATACGGGATACTCCCATAGTGCAAATCTTTCTATATAGAAGATATGTAATAAGAAATTCAATGTGCAAATTTGATAAATGTGAATTTAATAATTATGTGTGGGAATGAATGGAAGAATGGAAAGATGTATGAATGAATGGAGATTGTCATTTTGGAAACACCAGTATAATATTAAAGCCTGCAATGACTAACTACCTGCTTGCTGGACTTGCTAATGAGAAGCTGTGATAAGAACTGGGACAGTGATAACAGAAATGTTTATAACATTCCTTATGTTAAGAAGGAAGTCAACATAATATCAACACCATCAAGAAGATCAACATCTGGCCAGGAAACTGAGATGGAGCCAGGATGGAAGATGTCTATCATTAATTTACTACTTTGGGACTACATCAGCAGAATATTCCTATAAAAGACTCAGTCTAATAATGATCAAATTGTGACCGACCTGAGGAGTCTGGTTCACCCGCTATGCTCTGCTCCATGGGAAGGAGAGAGATGGTGTATTTGGAGAGTGGCAGATCTGCAAGGGAGCAGTCTGGTCACTTTGGGGCTTCTTTCTCAAGGGAAGAGGAAGAAGTGTGCTTTTGGAGTCTTAGATTTTGTGCAGGGAGTCAGGTTCTGCTTTATGGAAAACAGAGATCTGGTCCTTGGCATTGTTCTTAGGGAAAGAAGTTCTGGCATCTCAGCATTTTGGAGTTTTGAAGTTATGGAGTTATGGAACTATACGTTGGCAGGCTGCAGTAAAGCAGGGTCTGGCCTAAGAGGTGCTTCTCCAAGGAGGGAGAAAATGATATGGTAATATTTGGGATGCATGTGGATGAATGCGTGTACGTACATGTGTGTGAATGTTGAGTGAAAATGTAACTCCCCTTTGTTTGTTTATTAACCAATGTAACTGTAAATCCAATGTAGTTGCATAGAATCTGTATGTCTGTATGTCCAATGTCATTCTTTGTCTAAATGTTTTCTGTAATCTGATATACCTTCTCACACTGGAAATTGCAATAAAAAGGACCTATGCTTTAAAATAATTGAAAAGTCATTCATGACAGATATGGGTACATGTGTACATGAAGCCTCTGTTGGCTGAATATGAACCTTTTCTTCCTTTTTACTACAAATTTCAGTTTACCTTGTTTCTGGCAGTTAAAATGGGATTACATTCTTATTGGGTTGTTGTAAGTTTTTCGGGCTGGGTGGCCATGTTCCAGAAGCATTCTCTCCTGACGTTAGGCTGTATCTATGGTGGGCATCCTCAGAGGTTGGGAGGTCTGTTGGAAACTAGGGACATTTCCTACGTGGGGTTGCCTTTGAGGACTGTTCAGAAGCTTCAAATAGTCCAGCGTGCGGCAGCAGGTTGCTAACAGGAGCAGTGCTCAGGAAGCATACAACTCCTCAGTTGCATCAGCTCCACTGGCTGCCAGTTTGCTACCGGGCACAATTTAAACTGCTGGCTTTAGCCTATAAAGCCCTAAACACAGTTCTGGCGCAGCTTATCTATCCGAACGCATCTCCCCCTATGAATCCACTAGGGATTTGAGATCGTCGGAGGAGGCCCTGCTCTCGATCCCACCTGCTTCACAAGTACGTCTGGAAGGGATGAGAGACAGGGCCTTCTCTGTGATGGCCCCTCAGCTGCAGAACTCCCTGCCCAGGGATATCAGATCGGCCCCCTCCCTCCTAAGCTTTCGAAAAAAACTGAAAACTTGGCTCTTTGAGCAAGCTTTTGGAGCCTCAGCTTAATCAGATAAACCTGAATTGGAAAACAATGTAGGAACGGCTAAGACGACGGAACGGATGAGGACTGAATATGACGACGTAGTTTTACAATTTTTATTTTTCACTGGTTTGATGTTTCTAGATATAGTGTAATGTGATGTTTTATTTTATTGATGTATGTATTTTATATATGGCATCGAATTGTGCCAATTGTTCGCCACCCTAAGTCACCTTCGGGCTGATATGGGTAAAAATTATATAAATAAATAAAATACTAAATAAATGGGGTCTATATATATGTGGAATAATGTCCAGGGTGAGGGAAGGAACCCTTGCCTGTTGGAGGTAGGTGTGAGTGTTTCAACTGGCCACCTTGATTAGCATGTAATGGCCTAGAAGTTTCAAGGTGTAGCTTCTTACTGCCTGGGGAAATCCTTTGTTGAGAGCTGATTAAATATCCCTGATTGTTTCTTGTCTGGAGTTCCCTTGTTTTTGAATGTTGTTCTTTATTTGCTGTTATGATTTTAGAGTCTAGACAAGAAACAATCAGGAACATTCAACCTCTGAGGATGCCTGCCATAGATGCGGGTGAAATGTCCAGAGAGAATGCTTCTGGAACATGGCCATACACCCTGAAAAACTTACAACAACCCAGTGTTTCTGACCATGAAAGCCTTTGACAATGCATTAAATTGTTATTAACTGTGTTGTGCGAAAGAGCCCTAGTAAAAAGCAAAACTAAAGCAGATCTCTTCCCTCCCTTGGGGTAAAAAAAAATTGATACATTTTGCTACACTTTGGGCTTTAATGGGGTTTGGTTGTGTTAATATTTATTTATATTCTTTTTCCCTGCATTTGGAATGGTTTAAACTGTATGTATGTGCGTGCGTGTGCGTGCGTGCGTGCGTGCGTGTGTATCTATATAAATAAAAATGTAATGTTCGTTTGTGGGATTAACATAACTCAAAAAACCACTGGATGAATTGACATCAAATTTGGACACAATACATCTAACAGGCCAACAAGTGACCATCACTCATTAAAAACACTGAAAAACAAAGCAGAAGACATTTAAAAAGCAAAAAAACCCATTACAATGCACGTGCAAAACCATACATATATACACAAACACACATATATACACACATATATGCATATACACATACAAAACACATACACGGAAGGAAGGAAGGAAGGAAGGAAGGAAGGAAGGAAGGAAGGAAGGAAGGAAGGAAGGAAGGAAGGAAGGAGAGAGGAGGGAAGGAGAGAAGGAAGGAAAGAAAGAAGGGTAGAGAAGGGAAAGAAGGAGGGAAAGAGAGAAGGAAGGGGGAAAAGGGTAGAGAAGGAAGGAAGGAGAGAAGGAGGGAGAGAAAGAGGGAAGGAGAGAAGGAAGGAAAGAAAGAAGGGTAGAGAAGGAAGGAAGGAGAGAAGGAGGGAGAGAAGGGAAGGAGATAAAGAAGGATAGAAAGAAGGGTAGAGAAGGAAGAAAGGAAGGAAGGAAGGATGGAGAGAACGAGGGAAAGAAGAAGGGAAAGAAGGAGGGAAGGAGAGAAAGAAGGAAAGAAAGAAGGATAGAGAAGGAACAAGGAAGGAGGGAAAGAGGGAAAGAAGAAGGGAAGGAAGGAAGGAAGGAAGGAAGGAAGGAAGGAAGGAGAGAAAGAGGGAAAGAGGAAGGGAAAGAAGGAGGGAAGAAGAGAAAGAAGGAAAGAAAGAAGGGTAGAGAAGGAAGGAAGGAGAGAAGAGGGAGAGAGAATGAAATAAAAAAGTGAAAGAGGGAAGGAAGCAGAGAAGAAGAGAGAAAGAGGAAGGGAAGGAAGGAAGAGACAAGGAAGGATGGAACCAAAGAGCAAAGGAAGTGAGAAAAGAAACAGGTAGAGAAGGAAGGAAGAATAAGGGAAAGAAAAAGAAGGAAGGAAAGAGGGAGGGAAGGAATGAGAGAAAGAAAGAAGGAGAGAAAGAAGGAGGGAAGGTTGGCCACAGCAACGCGTGGCGGGTACAGCTAGTATATATATAAACTTCTTTATTCCTGTGAGAAGACAAGATACATATGCCTGTCTCTCGGCACCCTATTTCACCCCAGAGCAACCCTGTAAGGATTTGAATCCGTGCCTTTCAGTCCTAGACAGCACTCCAATTATTGTACTATTATTAGGGCGCAAGAAGAGTTGAGTCTTCAGTGGACTCATCCTGTTTTGGAAATGGAATGCTATGATTGCATTCTCTTTTCATTTTCCAGCTCCATGACTCCTTATTATTAGTTCTCCGAAGAAGGCACGAAACCACTTTTTGGGAACAAATGCATTTCCGTGTATTGTATTGCAAGATATATTTTTACTTTCCCCAGATGGAATGCTAGACACATCTTTGGCTGGAGCTCTGCGTATAAATAGAATAATAGATCAGCGATCATGTCATGCTCTGTAAATAAAACCCAGCCAGTGTGTGACCTAAGCAAGGGGCAATTGTAGAGATGGATGTATTACCAAAGTGGAGTGCATGTGATCCAAAATGCTCACATCAATAAAAATACGCTTATGGGCTAATTTGGGGTAGGAGTATGTGCGTGTATATTCTAGTACACACTGAAAAGGATGTGAAGCATTGACCAAGATTACATTTTTCCTCTTTTTGGTCAAGTCAATTGTCTTTCAGCATCTCTAGCTGTGTGCCTGTCTCATGGATTCAAACCTTGTCAGTGGTTTCTGACATTTCGAGGGGGCTGAAGGCTCGTTCTCATGCCTTGCTGGCACACAATGTTTTGGCATCTAAAGTGAAGCATACTACCATCACCAACATTGTTTTGGGTGAGAATTTGTCCTTTTTTAAATGAGAGCTTTCCAGAATTTGCAAGCTTTTAAATAAAGACCTTTGAAATGGAAAAGATTTGCTCAACTGGAATCAATAATATTGACCTATGACTATTGATTGCTCCTTTCCCCTCTGTTGCCCCAATGGAATTACATCTGGGACTGACTGGGAATGGGATGAAATAAAGGTTAAGTGCCCATTTATTGCTTGTTCTTTGCCCATTTAATCCTCAAGACACATATACACACACACATCAAGCTTTGTAGTTGTTGTATTGTCAGCTTTCATGGCCGGTTAAAATGGAATTACATTCTTATTGGATTGTTGTAAGTTTTTTGTGCTGTGTGGCCATGTTCCAGAAGCATTCTCTCCTGACATTCCACCCACATCTATGGCAGGCATCCTCAGAGGTTGTGAGGTCTGTTGGAAACTAGGGAAATGGAGTCTATATATCAGTGGAATGTCCAGGATGGGAGAAAAAAATTCTTTTCTGTTTGAGGCAGGTTTGAATGTTTCAATTGGCCACCTAATGGCCTAGCAGTTTCAAGGTGTGGCTTCTTACTGCCTAGGGGAATATTTTGTTGAGAGGTGATTAGCTGTACCTGATTGTTTCCTGGCTTGAGTTCCCCTGTTTTTGAGTGTTGTTATTTATTTACTATGATTTTAGAGTTTAGAGGTTAGAGAACAATCAGGAATAGATAATCACCTCTCAACAAAGGATTCCCCCATGCAGTAAGAAGCCACACCTTGAAACTGCTAGGCCATTAAATGCTACTCAAGGTGTCCAATTGAAACATTCACACCTACCTCCAACAGACAAGAGTTCTTTCTCCCACCCTGGACATTCCACAGATATATAAACTCAATTTTCCTAGTTTCCAGCAGATCTCACAACGTTAGAGGATGCCTGCCATAGATGCAGTCAAAACGTCAGGAGAGAATGCTTCTGGAGCATTGTGATGGCGCGACTGGTGCCACTGCTATGTAAATATATAGTTGAATTGTTTGGTTATTTACAGCTGTCTATCAATGTTGTTTTACATCAATTGGCTTCCTCCCCCAGCTCAATTGTTTGGCTCCACCCCTTCCTAGGGAGGCGGGCAGTGCTTTCCTTTTCATTCTTCCACCAAAAAGCTCAACACATGGATGAAAGTCTTGGCTGAAAGCCTTTGGTCAAGTCATTTCTTACCACCAATTCTTAAGTTTATACCCTTAAGATTCAAACTTCATGCCTAGCTCATCTGGACAACGTTGAGGAATCTTAAGCGCCTTCAAACCAGTCCTTTGGCATCAAAATGAAGACATTGTGCCTTCAATATAGGTCATTGGACTGGGGTTGTGAATGTTTCAACTTCATAGCCATTGAGAAAGAGAGAACTTGGAAGCTACTCAGCTGGAAAACTCCTTGGACCCAAGACAACCAGAGACTGTAATGTGTATTTTCTTTACCCCTTTTAGAACATCAAGTTTAATGCCTCAGAAAGACAACCCTTTATAAACAATAAAGCCTATTTCGAGTTATCTATAGTATCTTGTTGATCCTCGAGAGTTCTAGTTCTCTAAAGGAAGGCAAGAAGCAATCCCCTGGGGAAAAGTTGCCACGTCCTTGTTTTTTCACTATAGATCCCCAGGCAACCATGGCACAAGCATGGCCATACAGCCCAAAAAACTTAAAGCAACCATCTGTAGCTGTTCATCCGCAGATGGGTCGTTTTCATTCCATGTTAAACATGAAAGATACACATAAAATTATGAGGCTTGACAGCAGAGGAAATTCAACGAATTGTAATGGCGAATCAAGAATAGAAAACAAAACGAAACAAAGGGAATTAAACTGAGGAAGTCTTTTATTCACAGCCAAAGGCTAGTACAGTCTTATTACAATCTGGCTATCTGTTCATAAAGATTAAAAGTGGGAGAGGAAAGAAAGAAAATAGGGTTTGTTTGGGGGTTTTTTTGCAAAAAAAAAAGGAGATTAGGATGCTCTTTTTTTATTTACTGCAGATCTTCACTGGAACTAGCTTTCTATGTTTACATGCCAAACTGTATTGATATACTAGCTGTACAACTAAGCCGTTAGGAGAAAGGAGCAAGATTGCTTGATTCCTCAACGCAAAAGGAAGGAGAGGCAGCAGCGTTGTCGAATGCAGTTGCCCTTTCTCTCCTGCTGCTTAAAAACAGTCACTGTACACAAAATAAATAGCTTTTACAAGAGGCTCAGTATAATGCTAAAATCCTTCACTGAAGGGAAACATATATACATATAAATCCTATACATAACTTATTTTACGTACATCATCATAAATGCTACATGTTTTGTGTTTATTTGAAAGAAAGACAAAGTCAGGTAGGCATTCCAAATGTTGTTGGATGCCAGCATTACTGAACTGGAGAGATGGCTGTCAGCCAGAAGACTGGATGAGAACAACCAGAAGGCATCTTTATACCATAGACAATCCTTTTTAAATAGGAGTGTTGCTTCTGAGACTACAAACTAACTCCCTCAAGGCATCAGATGCTGTCTGATCTTGGAAGGTATGTAAGAGTCACCCTACTGCCAATTATACCAGTTCTTATAGGCTATATTTCAAAGGAAGGAACTGGCAAAACCACCTTTGACTATTTCTTTCCCAAGAAAACCCTACGAAATGCATGAGGTCAGTGTAAGTTGAAAGGTGACTTGAAGGCACATTCACACCCCATTCTGGGAAGTGTTTAGATGTATACAATCTCAGCCTTCCCTCTGTTGTTAGTCTTCTTGCTGTTTCATGACTGAGAGCTGTTCAGCAGTGGAACTCTCTACCCTGGAGTGTGATGGAGATTCCTTCGAAGGCTTCTAAGCAGAGGCTGGATGGCCATCTGTCAGGGGTGCTTTGAATGCAATTTTCTTGCTTCTTGGCAGGGGATTGGACTGGATGGCCCATGAGGTCTCTTCCGAGTCTATGATTCTATGACTTTTGTTGGCATAAGGCCCAAAAGTCCTCTCCATCTTTGGAAATGGCATGAGCATGGGCAACATCTTGTTCTGTTCCCCAGGCAGCAAATTATGTTGTATTCCCTCAAACGTTTCCAACCCCCTGCCAAAAAATGTTAGGATCTTGACTATTCATTAGTCAAGATCCTGAATCAAGTGGTTCTATCTCCTCCTCACACTAAGACTGTCAGATCCCACATGAGAAGGAATTTAGACAAAGATGATCTAAGTCAGTGGTTCTCAACCTATGGACCCCCAGATGTTTTGGCCTTCAACTCCCAGAAATCCTAACGGCTGGTATACTGGCTGGGATTTCTGAGAGTTGTAGGCCAAAACACTTGGGGACCCACAGGTTGAGAACCACTGATCTAGGTGGTCTTGGTTGTGAGGGAGAAAGGAAAGTGTTGCTTGCCTACTGGTAAGAAGCAATGCCCCCACATTGGCTTGACAGCTATTGGAGGAAAGGGTTGGGTGGCATGTAAAGTGCCTGAAAATAACCCCCTGCATCCTCTTTTTTAAAAGAAGAGCTGTACAAATGTGTAACTCCTGCCCAATGGTCCTCCATCCATTTCTGTGTAGAAAAAAAAGGGGGAAGTGTTGGGAACCTTATAATTTTGTGGGTCATGGCCAAGCTCTACACATGGTGAGCTTTCTGCCAACCCAAAATGCAGCCCAGGCTATGCACAACAGTTCTCACATAGGCCTGGGCAATCCATGGTTCTAAATGGTTCTAAAGTACTTACAAAACTAAAGTTCTGGTGGTGAAAATTTCAGAACTCTAACAAAACGTTCAAAATTTAATTATTATTCCATTATTGGCGATTTTTATGACAGAACCAATTAGGAACTGCCATTTATAATGAAATTTTGAGAGTTTTGTTAGAGTTCTGAAATTTTCACCACCAGAACTTTAGTTTTGTAAGTACTTTAAAACCATTTAGAAACATGCATTGCCCAGGCTTCTCAGGCTTTTGATGAAAAGCTCCCAAGGAGGGTGAACCATGAAATGATGGCAAAGCCAGGGCCAGATTTATTATCTTCTCAAAAATAGAGCCCAAGAGCATGCCTTGGAGAAACAAAGGGAAAGCTCTGCCACTGTTCAATACTGTGGGTCAAGGAATAAATGGGCATGTAGCTGTAGATAGGAAAAGCCATTCTCTATTCTCTGAGGCCAGGAAAGCCTTGCACCTCCCTTAGCAATGATCCTCTGGTGGGAAACCTCCTCCCTCACTCTGTGAGGCCATTGTTGGTGCCATGGGTGCTTGCCAGTTGGCATCCAACAGGCCACACTGGTTTCAGGAGGCATTTGTATACATTTCACTTCCTTTCTTCCTCTCCTTCCTTCCCTCCCTCAGGAAGACACACACAAGCAGAGCAGGGGACCAAATTGGGGTTTAGAAACAGCAGCTCACAGACTGAGATTGATTTTTTTTCTGTAAAAGGGAAAAGCAAAGAGCAGACTACCCTGACAGCCTTGATGGATGAGATGTTGCACTCCCCAATTCTGAATCTCGCACTGGCTTTTCTGACAACGTGCGTATCTCTAACGTAGCCTCCGGGAAATGTCAGACTAGAATGCCGGGCATATTCCAAAGAGGTGTTAGTTACAGGCAAAGAGAAAAGACGCATGCGGTGACCTTTTGAGTTTGGAAATACTGTGCTGGAGAGAATAATGAATCGAGAAAAATGACAGCATCCAGCAGACTGTCGAAATATATGGAATTTTACTTCTGGTGGATAGCCTTCAGCACAGGGTGAAGATGGATGCAGCCTTTCTAACATGACAGAAGTGGCTGGAATGCACCTTTGCTGACTTGAGAAAGGGAGATTGGTTTAAGAGTCTCTGAGATGCCAGGGAGATGCTGGCTACACAGTCAGTCTTAGTGGCAAAAGTCTGTCACATCACCTTTCTCTTCTGCAACAGTGACCTTTTTGTAAGGCGAAAGGAGGTGGCATGAATCAATAAAATGCAGCAAGGACTGCTTTGGCCCAACATTTGATTTAGTAACACAAGTAATGTGTGGAAGGCAAGATGAAAAGCCAGATTCTCTCTGCTACAGAAGAAGGCACAGTTAGGTACGCATGCCTTATCTTCACCTCTAAATAAAGCACCACTTCCACTATCAAAACTTTGGTTATGCAAACCTGCATATTGATCTAAGGTTTGGTAAAATGAAAGGTAATAGGAAAAGAGGGAGAACACACTACAGTTGAATTGATGCAGGACATGGTTGAGTTTGCAAGACTTGAGCAGAGCAAGTGATGACCAGAGATCTTTAAGGACTCTCATTCATGTTGCCAGTCTCCATAAAATGATGATAATACTGATCTCCAGATAGCTCCACATTATGATTGAATTATAATTAGAATTATGCTTTTGCTGCCTCCAATTTTGCTTATATGCATATTTCAAATGTGACCCTTGATAACTGAAAGCTTTCTGTGGCCAGTAGCAGTGGACCTAAATAGTATGGAATAAGAAAGGAACTGGTTTGTTGTACATTTTTTCGGGTTATATGGCCATGTTCTAGAGGTATTCTGTCCTGACGTTTCGCCAACATCTATGGCAAGCATCCTCAGAGGTAGCGAGGTCTGAAACCTCACAACCTCTAAGGATGCTTGCCATAGATGCAGGCGAAACGTCAGGAGAGAGTGCCTCTAGAACATGGTCATATAGCCCGAAAAAACCCTACAACAACCCAGTGATTCCGGCCATGAAAGCCTTAGACAATAAGAAAGGTACGTCGATCCAAATGTGGCAACTGCCTTCTGGTTTCTTAAAAGGGGGCAAACCAGAAAATTGGATTATACAACCATCATTTTGCATTTTACCTCATTTTACCCAAGAGAGAACATGGGTCTTGAGCTACTCTTTTCTTTAATTGATTTTTAAAATGTCAGTAAAAGGATATATGCTAAGGTAAAGGTAAAGGACATAAAGTCAGGGGTTGGTGCTCATCTCCATTTTGAAGCCGAAGAGCCGGCGTTGTCTATAGACACCTCCAAGGTCATGTGGTCGGCTTGACTGCATGGAGCGCCATTACCTTTCTGCCAGAGCATTACTTATTGATCTACTCACATTTGCATATTTTTGAACTGCTAGGTTGGCAGAAGCTGGGGCTAACAGCTGTAGCTCACGCCGCTCCCTGGATTCAAACCCGCAACCTTTTGGTAAATATATGCTAAAAAAGAAAGTTTTTTTTAAAAAAAATCCACAGCTGTATTGGAAGATGGTCCTTTGATTTATAAAAGTCAGAAAAGAAGTGAAGGAAGGGTTACTTGAGAAGAGGAATGATCTCTTGCAAATGGACAACTACATCCAAGGATTCTCTAGTATACCTGAAAGAGAGCAAAAACTGCAAGTCTAATTGTTTGGCTCAGAAAACTGACTGCATGCCATAAGGAATCCTACCTTCCCTCCAACCCTTATCCACAGGATAAGAAATATTCTTGGCTTCGATAAAAACCTCTACATCCTGCTAAGCGAGACTGGGACGGCTGCCGAATGTTTTGGGACTAAGAAAATTAAGAGCCGTCTGACAATGAAAAATGTTCTGGCCAGAAGTTGACGCCGTGAGTCACAGCGTTTCCTAAATTGCTTCCTTGAAATGCCTTTCATCTTACTATTTAGAATTTTCTATTTCAGGTTGCATCGAGGAGAACCCTGAAAAGCAATGGAAGCATTCAAGGTTTTCTGTCTAGGAATATACAATTACATTAAGCTTAGGTTGCCCTCTTAAAAGCACAAGCTGCAGGCTTTGCTTTTTCCTTTATTTTAAAGGATATGCCTTCAATCATCATCCTCATCATCATGCTTGTTTATACCCCACTTTTTCTCTCCTCAAGAAGACTCACCCAACTTTCCCCCTTTGTTCTCATGTCTCTCCACTTCCTGCAAACTAAGTTCAAAGTGCAAACATATTTTGTACTGGGTTGTTGTAGGTTTTTTTCGAGCTATATGGCCATGTTCTAAAGGCATTTTCTCCTGATGTTTCGCCTGCATCTATGGCAAGCATCCTCAGAGGATGCTTGCCATAGATGCAGGTGAAACGTCAGGAGAAAATGCCTTTAGAACATGGCCATATAGCTCGAAAAAGCCTACAACAACCCAGTGATTCCGGCCATGAAAGCCTTCGACGATATTTTGTACTCATTGGGTTTCCTTGAGTAGAGGTATCATAGTTTGCTTCTGAAATAGAGGCCACTGCCTTTAGTGTTCCCTGGTGATCTCCCTTACAAATATTAGCCTGGTTTTGCTTAATGTCGAAAATCAGACAGGATTTGGCAACTTCAGGGTATTCACTCAGACAATGCAAAGGGGAAAAAAAACTTTGTACCCAAAATGCTCCACATCTAGTAGAACTAATCATATAAATGGAAAGAGTTGGATGATATTTTACAAACTTTCAAAGAGAGCTAGTGGTATTTGCCTGTTGTAGCAAAAGCCACACTAAAAAGTGATGTGGTGCCAGCTTAATAACAAACAGTGCATGCGGCTACAGTCCCATGGAAGCGGCTCTCTCTGATCACAGTGGGGTTTATTTCTGCATAGACATGTATAGGATGATGCAGTCAGTCTCTGTTGTTTCTACTGTTTGGGTGTTTTTGTGCTTCGCGTTCCCCCAACTATCCTTCCCACAATGGCTCAGTGTCATGGGCCACTATTATCTGTGTGTGGTGGATACGAGGGGTCAAGAGAGACAGTCCCTCATCCGAGGCCACCCAGTGAATTTTTGACCGAGCGTCTGTGTTGTGCCCAAATCCTCATCCTCCCAACTGCTCCCTAATATATATGTTTGAGGCTTCAGCTGTCTCCCTCCTGGGGTTGTTCCAGAGAGAGACCCTTTAGGCAGTCATTAACTTGCTCTGTTCAAGAGGAACAAAACCAGCTTCCTTTCTATTGTCCGGGAAGGTGCCAAGGGTCAGGGGCCTTGCTTCATGGCAGATCCGCTGTGAAAGGCTTTCCCTTCCTTTTCACACAGGCAGAACTAACTCTTCATGCTTGGCCAGAGCAACAATGGCTGAAGAAGAGAACAAGAGATCCGTGCTTAAAACACATGGAGATTGTGCCGAGCAGCTTTGTTGGAGAGGCTGCTGTCAGCAGGAAGCCCTTCCTGGAGATGGCCAGAGCACATTCTGCTCTGCTATGGCCTAAGAGAGAAGAGCCAAGCAGCACAGTGGATTTCCCAAGAATGGACCACGTCACTCACAATATCCTACAAAAGCCAGATGCACAGCGCAATGGCCTTCAATACTGGCATTACAAATTATCCATGTGCTTATTCCTGGCTCCAAACTCTGCGCGTATGGGATTTTCTGGGAGGTAAAGGAACAAAGGGGAAAGAAACAGAGCACTTTCTGGGACCACACCATTCATTTGCTGATGGATGTTGCACAGCAGCAGCAAATTCTTCCATCCATTACACCCAGTGAGTTGGCCAGCTTTTGGACTATATACCATCAGAGAGGGGATCAGAATGCCTTCATGTAAAGAAACTATCCAAATCTATCACACCAAGATGAAACATATAGCACTTTCCTGTCTGCATAAGCAGCGCATATTTAAAAGAAATGGGTGATAGGTATTTCAGAAAAAAATATTATCTCCTCTCCCATACACTCCAAAATGTCAGTGTGCTGGAAGATGCAAAGACCACCAGCATTGAAGCGATGCTCCTATGCCATCAACCCCACTGAACTGCCCATGTTGTCCAAAGCCTGAGCAATTTTCTTACATCATCAACTCTGCTGGACTGACTACATTGTCTGAATGCCCGATCACTGTCTCCCAAAGTAGTTACTATACTCTGAACTCAAGAACGGAAAATGTAATATTGGTGGACAGGAAAAAGAGATGTAAAGATGGGCTTAAAGCCAATCTCAAAAACTGTGGCATAGAGACTGAGAACTGGGAAGCCCTGGCCCTTGAGTGCTCTAACTGGAGGTCAGCTGTGATCAGCAGTGCTGCAAAATTTGAAGAGGCACAAATGGAGGGCGAAAGGGAGAAATGTGCCAAGAGGAAGGCACATCAAGCCAACCCTGACCGGGACCACCTTCCACCTGGAAAGCTGTGTCCTCACTGCAGGAGAACAAGTGGATCAAGAATAGGGCTTCACAGGCATCTATGGACCCACCACCAAGATTCATCACTTGGAGGACCATCATCCTTGAACTAGGACTGAAGACTGACAGATTGCAGGTTCAAATCTGGGGAGAGCACGGATGAGCTCCCTCTATCAGCTCCAGCTCCTCATGCGGGGACATGAGAGAAGCCTCCCACAAGGATGATAAAACATCAAAACATCCGGGCATCCCCTGGGCAACATCCTTGCAGACGGCCAATTCTCTCACACCAGAAGCGACTTGCAGTTTCTCAAGTAGCTCCTGACACAACAAAAAAAAAAATCCTTGAACTACGAGGGATCACCGAAGTAAGTAAGTAAGTAAGTACACTCCAAAATGGTTCAAGTCCAGAAATGTTTTCTAATGTTTAGAATGGCTCTAGTTTTCTGTCTACACCAACAGAAAGTCTTACATTTCCAAGGCACAAAGGGCTCATCAAAATATTCTTAATTGTCTCCAAATGCCTGGGACTGTGCTTGATGTGTTTGTGAGAAAAAGTCTCTGAGCAAACCTCCCAGAGGTTGTGTCAACATAAAGGCTTTTAAATTTGAGAAGGGGCCATGCCAGAAGGATGCCCTGTCCCAAACCTGACATTTCCGTTGGCAAGCTGGTGTCCTTTGCTGTCAATCTGTCAACGCATCCGGATGTGCCTCAGTTTTATCACTTGAACATTAGGGCACTGTATGTGCTTCACAGACTGATAGGTGAAGGGGCTGATCCAGCAGTAGGCTGGCATGCGGCACTTGTCCATACATGCAGAAGCTTGATGCTTAGAAAGCCAAGCTGGACACCTTCCTCTGAGCTGATCTGCTTCTAAATGCCAAAGTGTATCTGCTGTTGCCAGTGACAATTTTGGAATGAGATGAAGAAACACAGCCTGAAAATCTCACATCTTATTATTATTTTTTTAAAAAGAACAAAGCAAAGAGAGATAATGAGAGTAATGACAGCTGAGTGCCCAGCGGCCTTTGTTCGGAAGCAAAAATGCACGCAACTGGGGAAAACTGGTAAGTAGGATAAAAATTACTGAGAAAGTAATTGTTTCATAGCTTTCTTTCTTCCTGACACCTAAATACCCCGAAGGCACCAGATTCTGTCTGATCTTTGAAACTAAGCAAGGTCAGCTCTGGTTAGCACTCGGGTGGAAGACTGGTCTAAGAATGTCAAGTGTTGTTGACTATATTTCAGAAGAAGACAATGGCAAACAACTCCTTCCTAGGAAAACGTTATGAAATTCATGGGTTTGTCATAAGCTGACAAGCAACTTGAAGGCACATACAGGCACATGCTGTTCTCAGAGGCCTCCAAACACTTCTCAGTTGCCTTGCAGATCTTTTCTAAGACACCTCTCACTGCTAGGATCTTCTTGTCCTGGTACAAGTTCACTTGAAGGCAACTTGCTGGAAAGGGCGAAAGTTCATGGGCTGATTGGGTGTCTACCCTTGGGCCAGACAGTCTGGGTCAGAGAGAGATATTTTGGCTGTTCTGTTCTGTTTTGGCCAAGCTCCTGGTTGGGAAGGAAGAGCTCCCACCTCAGTCAGGAAGACTATTTGCCTGCTCAGCAGCAGATGGCAAAGGAGAGACAAATACAGGATAATGACCGTGATGGAGATGAATGAGCAAGTTATGGTTCTGGAGTAAAGGCAGAAACACAACCTCTCTCCTGAGAGAGGACTCTGTCTAAAGATATCTGACTTACTTAATGCTGAATTCAACCCAGGAAGAAACCAGTTATTCTGATGAGCACAGATATTTTCTAAAAAACACTTCCTCCTCCAGTTGTGTCTGTTATTTCCCTTGGCTATAATAGCATCAGCACAATAGCCATGTAGCGACTTCTTTCTCCTCCCTAAAATAGTCACATGAGTAATCGGGTATCATACATTGACTGGGATACCATTAGGATGCTATTTCATTGATTTTTTTTCATGTCAGGAGCGACTGCAACTGAAATTGCAAGTTGCTTCTGGTGTGAGAGAATTGGCCGTCTGCAAGGACGTTGCCCAGGGGACACCCGGATATTCTGATGTTTTACCATCCTTGTGGGAGGCTTCTCTCATGTCCCCTCATGGAGAGCTGGAGCTGACAGAGGGAGCTCATAGGCACTCTCCCCAAATTTGAACCTGAGACCTGTCGGTCTTCAGTCCTGTCAGCACAAGGGTTTAACCCATTGCGCCCTTGGGGGCTCCAATTCACTGATGAGATGGACAGATATTGATAGTGAAGTCAATAAATGTATATCTTAATAAGGAATGCAACCAATGCTAGAAATGGATACACTACTGGCTCTTTCCAAGTTGTTTGCAAAATCTGAGCAAACTATGAAAATAAACTGTCTCAAAATTGGATTTAATTAATATGGTTTTTTTTTTAAAAAAAAAATCCTCTGTGAGCATGATACCACACATCTAAAGCAGGCCAGGCTCAAATATGGGATGTTACTTTCAGACTGCAAGAACACATTAGTTGACAAGATTGTCACTTGGTTAACCTCTTGAAAGCAAAACAAAACAAGCAAAGCAAGAATTATTGGACTTTAGTCATATTTACTAGTTCTGTGGCCATGTCTTAACTTAAAAGATGGGTAGAGGGAGAAGAAATGAAGTCAATCATACCCAACACCACAAAAAAGAAAGAGAGTAGGTGGCATGTCCTCCACTTGTTTTCAAAGTTATGGCTTTACTATATCCTCCCCCCCCCCGAAGATGTAAAGCGCTATGGGTGGGGACTCACCTTAGACATGGCAATGCCATTTCCTGTAACACACTCTAAAAGGGGATGCTATTCCAGTCTCCTGGAGGACGAGTCAACTGCAGGCGAGATCTAACAAGCCACAGAAAGGAGAAACTTCTCATGTTTACCTTAGAAGCTTTATGCAAGCCTTCACTCAACCTGGTCAAAAGCCTGTGAAACAGGTTTGCATCACCAGCCTCATTCTATAGCTTCATAAATGTAAGGCGAGAGCAGGAAAGGTAGTTTTTCCAGATGAATCTCATTGACCAGGAGACACGTCTATTGATGCTGAGTTAAAAGTTATAGGCCCTTGTTGGTGTTTGAGATGCATAATAATGAAAGTCATCATTCCATCAGAAGTGATGGCTCTGTGATAAGATCCACAAAGAGACTTGTAGGAATTGTAGGTGAGATTCTGGCCATCTTTGGAAGCAGCCTAGGAGGCACAGAGGAGAAGGACAAGTGCTGTAGAAAGTGGCCAACTCCTGATCTAGTTGCCACTCAGACCAGCCTTTGTTGCTCCTCTCCAGGTTATTAAGGTGGCACACCCTGGGAAAGAGGAAGGATTTTGGAGTGTAGCTGGATCTTATTGGTTCATCTACCTTCTGCTCACACCTAAGAGACATTTCTATTTATCATAGTTGTTAAATATAAGCCCATAACCCCCAGCTCCCCAAAGAAAAACCTAAAAAGTCAAAAATCCCATGCCATTTCCCCCCACTGAGGTAGATGTCACTTTGGAGGAAGGCAAAGCAGGAAGAAGAAAGAGGGAAAGAAAGAGTGGCTGACCTTCAATGTCTCCTAATATTTTCAACAGATCTACCTGGCGAGGGCCTCTTCAGGCCAGTTAGTGCACATCTGTCTTTAAAACCTACAGCCCTGCTCGGCCAGACCAAGCCTGGGTTTGGGTTAGTAGTTAGCCTATGTTACACATGCCTCCCATGTGTCAGACGTTTGACTTTGCCTCAGCACTCCTGGAGCATGCAGGGACTGGTGGCTGGCGGTGGACGTGGTGAGCTGCATTTCTCTGAGGCAATGGGCTTCCCCACATAGTCAGTGCACAAGGCACTTCGTGTCCGCACTCCAACTCCACACGTCTGGGAACAGGGGGACCAAGGCCCCATCTGCCAGATCGGGCATGGGAGGTCGCTGCAGGGCTTGATGTCCTCCGGCTTGAGGCCCTTATCACAGGTCAAGGAGCTCTGACCGTCTACGTCTAGGCATTCAACTGTTCGTCTCTGCCATCCGGAGCCGCAGGATTTGGAGCACTCAGACCAGTCTCCCAGCACCCACTGCGACGTCAACATGGGTTTGATGACATTGGCCAAGCTCTTCTCCTTGCTCTTCTGTTTGCTAAAGTAGGTGTCCTTGGGGATAAAGAAGGTGTATCTCACCTTTGGAGAAGGGAATACCTTGGGGAGGAACATCTCACTGGAAACTGACAGCACTTGGACAGTAATGGGTTCTGGGAGTCGCTGGTAACTCTGAAGGCGTTCCAGGGTTGTAAGAGAGCCACTGTATCTCAGGACAGTCCCTTTCATGAAAATGTCTTGTTCCATGGCAGAAACAGTGAAGTTTCCATTCAAGAGGTATTTGCCATCCAGTGCCCTCAAAGCTAAATAGTTCCCATCGTGCCTCACCCCTCGGCGGCTGTGTTGCTTGATATCAATGTTGGTTGCTCCCGCAGGAATTGTGACAATGTCATTATACCCAAACCTATAGGGACCAAAGACATGGTTGTTACCCTCAGATATAGGCAAGGTGCGCAAGAATATTTTTGTTGATATGTCAAGAAAAAAATCTGGTTTCGGTATCTAACTCTTAAAATCTGTGGCAAATACACATACTATAGACTGAGCTTAAACTGTTACTCCAGGAACTTTGAGAAGTATATGATTATGTAAGGTGGGAAATAAGAGACTTCAACATAATCCCAATGTCATCACCTAACTGTTAGGTCCTAGGATTATTTAAGGCACAGTTTAACTTAGTAATATTGCTATATTTGGCACAGCACTCTTGACATATATCTATTTGAGATTCGGAATAAGAAGAAAATTGGGCAGAGAAGGCAAAAACATGTTTGGATCATAAGTGGGATAGGACTAAGAATTCTTCTTAAACAGTACTGTAAAAGGAAAACTCAAAGCAATAAAGAAATATTGTTATTCTGTTTTGAGAAGAACTTTGGGCATCACATCACACTTGCAGGTGCCTCATCCATTATCCCAAGCAAAGGAAGCTGGCAAACTTCTGGTTTAGTATGCTTGCCAAAGCTATCCTTCTTGGATTCCTTAGCTCAGCTGCATTTTGTCACCGAGCCAATGCCTGACTGATATATAACCTTGTGCTTATGAAGAAATATGCTTAAATCTCAGCTTCAGAAGCATACTAAATAAGGATGCAAATCAACCCTAGGCAGTTGTCCTTTACACTTCCACTCCCCCTCCTTTGAATTACTTGGATCAACTGAAGCTGATCAAGTGTGTCTCTTACTTGGATCTGTTGAGTGAACCAGTAATTTTCCTGCAAGACGAACCATTGCCGCCACAAACTCCACACTTGTCTAATTTCTTGAGTGACCCAATAATGTGGTCACAGCCAGCTTTGATGCACTGACCATGTACACAAACAGAGAGGGTATCCGGTGCACAGACGGTCCCATCAATCACCTGATATATATATAAAAGAAAAACAAAGTAAGAACATATTATAGAATCATAGAATCATAGAATCAAAGAGTTGGAAGAGACCTCATGGGCCATCCAGTCCAACCCCTTGCCAAGAAGCAGGAATATTGCATTCAAATCACCCTTGACAGATGGCCATCCAGCCTCTGTTTAAAAGCCTCCAAAGAAGGAGCCTCCACCACACTCCGGGGCAGAGAGTTCCACTGCTGAACGGCTCTCACAGTCAGGAAGTTCTTCCTCATGTTCAGATGGAATCTCCTCTCTTGTAGTTTGAAGCCATTGTTCCGCGTCCTAGTCTCCAAGGAAGCAGAAAACAAGCTTGCTCCCTCCTCCCTGTGGCTTCCTTTCACATATTTATACATGGCTATCATATCTCCTCTCAGCCTTCTCTTCTTCAGGCTAAACATGCCCAGTTCCCTAAGCCGCTCATCATAGGGCTTGTTCTCCAGACCCTTGATCATTTTAGTCGCCCTCCTCTGGACACATTCCAGCTTGTCAATATCTCTCTTGAATTGTGGTGCCCAGAATTGGACACAATATTCCAGGTGTGGTCTAACCAAAGCGGAATAGAGGGGTAGCATTACTTCCCTAGATCTAGACACTATGCTCCTATTGATGCAGGCCAAAATCCCATTGCTTTTTTTGCCGCCACATCACATTGTTGGCTCATGTTTAACTTGTTGTCCACGAGGACTCCAAGATCTTTTTCACACGTACTGCTCTCGAGCCAGGCGCCACCCATTCTGTATCTTTGCATTTCATTTTTTCTGCCAAAGTGGAGTATCTTGCATTTGTCACTGTTGAACTTCATTTTGTTAGTTTTGGCCCATCTCTCTAATCTGTCAAGATCGTTTTGAATTCTGCTCCTGTCCTCTGGACTATTGGCTATCCCTCCCAATTTGATATTGTCTATCATACCATGACAGATCTTCCAATGGCTAGGATTGATGTTTCATTTACAAGTAGCTTCCTTCTGTGTTTCCTTCCTGTCATATTAATGCCACTTGCAAGTGCTATTTAGAACCTCCATCCTACTACCAGTTGTAGGAGAATTTTGCTTTGTGAGTGGCAACCTTTATACTGCTTGCCCGCATCATCAATGTAATTTTCCTGACTTAAGTTACAGTCGTTGGCATATTGATCATCCACACCATCAAGGTGAATTCCTGTAGGAATCTGCTTTATGCTGAATTAAAGAATCTTTCTCAGTATTATGCATGCTAAGTGGAAAACACTCTCTGTGATTTCAGACAGGTCTTTTTCCTACCCAGCCTGGAAAAGCTGTGGACTGAACCTGAGACCACCAACTTACATGTGAAGTTGGTGGTCTCAGTTAGAGTAAAGAGTAAAGTTATGGTCTCGGGTTGAGGTTGGCTGGAGTTCCTCGTCAACTTGCTTGGGCTGTTCCATTACCCCTAGAACAGTGGTCCTCAACCTGGGGTCCCCAGATGTTTTTGACCTACAACTCCCAGAAATCCCAGCCAGTTTACTAGCTGTTAGGATTTCTGGGAGTTGAAGGCCAAAAAGATTTGGGGACCCCAGGTTGAGAACCACTGCCCTAGAAAAGTGAGCACTCTAACTGGAGATCAGCTGTGACCAGCAGTGCTACAGAATTTGAAGAGGCACGAATGGAAGTTGAAAGGGAGAAATGTGCCAAGAGGAAGACGCATCAAGCCAACAGTGACTCGGACCACCTTCCACCTGGAAACTGATGTCCTCATTGCGGGAGAACATGTGGGTCAAGAATAGGGCTCCACAGCCACCTACGACCCACCAATACTACACTTGGAGACCATCATCCTCCAAGATACTACTCTTAACAAGTATACTAGGGCTGGGCGGTTTCGTTTCGTAATTTCGTAATTCGTTAAAAATTCGTTATTTTTTTTTATAACGAAGCGATAACAAACCATTCAGGAGCAACTAAAAAACGAAACGAATTTTTAAATTCGTTTCGTAATTGTTTCGAATTCGTTTTGTATTCGTTTCGTTATCGTTTGAAATCGTTTCGTTATTATTTCCGCATGTCTGGGGCAAGTTTTATAGTTGTTGTTTGTTTAATCAGTGAAAAAAAATTATAAATATCACACCAACAGTCAACAACAGAGGGAGAGGGAAGCTTCAGAAGTTCCCCCTGTCCCATTGGAGGTTTTTTAGCGTATTGCGCGGTCGCGTCCGCCATTAACGAATCGATTCGTAATTGTTTCGTAATTGTTTCGTATTGTTTTGTAATTTACGAAATTTCGTAAATATCGAACTTTTTAAAAGAAAAATTTCGGAATTCTTTTAAAAATCGAAACGCAAAACCCCCCAAAAAACGAATCGATTTTAGAAACAAATTTTTCCGTGGTTGCCCAGCCCTACTAAGTATGTAAGTAAGAAAAGTGACTTCCACATGTCCAGGAAAGAATGGAAGTACTCATAGGAATTTATCACACAAGACCAGCAAATTGCAATTACAATAGGACAAAAGCATCTTTGCTTTGGATTTATCACATAACCTCAATCCTTTCCTGCTGCTCTCCTGGTGAGAGGTATTTCTTTTACAAAAGGGGATTATTAGCAGATTATTTGTATTTGTAATCAAAGTGCTTTCCACCCATTCTCCTACCAGAAGATCAGCAAGGAAGGAGTGAGAAGTCCAAGTAATGCTGTAATTGCAATTTCCCTGCCTTGCATGATGAACTCCATAGTCACACAGAGAAAGAGGGAACCTTCAGCATGCTTTAAGTCCCCGAGAGCCTTTGTGGTCACCCTCAAAGCACGACAGTGGGTGCGAAAAGAGAGTTCTTACTTTAGTCTCAAACACTTTGAATTCATTTCCTCTCTTAGCCTGGCAGACCAGCTTGCAGCGATCCCGAGGTGATACGCCTGCATACTTAGGGGTCCACTCCAGTAGATTCCCATTCATGTCTGTGTAGTTGTATCTATTGTATTTTTCACACTGTTGCTCTCGAAAGCTCTTGTCTACAAAGAAAGGGAAGAGGATTAGAAACACACATTACTGAAAAAATGGACGTGGAGGACTATCATGTTCCACTTCAAGCCTATAGTTGGATGATAATTGCATTTCATGTCTCTGACCTGAAAACTTTGAATGATTATTGCTGAGTGGATGTTGGCTATTGCTGTTATGACTACATAGCAAGCTATTTAACCTCAGCAGACTGAAAGCCAAAACCAAGGTTACAACAACATCTGTTATAGAAAACCAATATGCTGATGACAATGTTGTCTGTGTGCATTCAGAAGACCTACAAGCCACTCTAAACACCTTCGAAGAAGCATACGAGAAGCTCGGCCTGTCATTGAACATCGAGAAAACCAAAGTGCTCTTCCAGCAGTCACCAGCCAATCCCCCTCCAATGCCAAAAATATAGCTTATTGGTGTAACACTAGAAAATTTTGACAATTTCCGATACTTTGGCAGCCACCTCTCCACAAAAGTCAACATTGACACTGAAATACAACACTGCCCGAGCTCTGCGAGTGCAGCATTTTTTCAAATGAAGAATGATTGAGGACCGAGACATCCATAGGGATACCAAGGTGCTTGTTTATAACGCAATTGTCCTCCCAACCCTGCTATATGCCTGTGAGACATGGACTGTCTACAGATATCACATGCAACTCCTGGAATGATTCCATAAGCATTGCCTCCGAAAAATCCTGCAAATCTCTTYGGAAGACAAGCAGACAAATGTCAATATGCTGGAATTAGCAAATACCACCAGCATTGAAGCGATGGTCCTCTGCCATCAACTCCACTGGACTGGCCACGTTGTCCAGATGCCTGACCACCGTCTCCCAAAGCAGTTGCTCTACTCTGAACTCAAGAACAGAAAACGGAATGTTGGAGGGCAGGAAAAGAGATTTAAAGATGGGCTCAAAGCCAACCTTAAAAACTCTGGCATAGAGACTGAGAACTGGGAAGACCTGGCCTGRGAGRGCCCCAGCTGGAGGTCAGCTGTGACCAGCAGTGCTGTAGAATTTGAAGAGGCACGAATGGAGGGCGAAAGAGAGAAACGTGCCAAGAGGAAAGTGCATCAAGCCAACCCTGTCTGGGACTGCCTTCCACCTGGAAACGAATGCCCTCACTGCGGGAGAACATGCAGATCAAGAATAGGGCTCCACAGTCACCTATGGACCCACTGCCAGGACACCGATCTTGGAAGACAATCCTACTCAGATAACAAGGGATCACCTAAGTAAGTACAACCAAAGTGCCCATTGACATAACTCCTAAACAAATGCAATTTGGGATGAATATATCTCATTGCAATGCATGCTATGTTGATTACTGCTTTTGGGGTAGATAGAAATAAAAAGTGTTGATGAAACATTATTATTCTCCTTAAAGTCTTTTCAATGCTTTAATACATTTCCAAATGCCCTTAGAAAACAACTAGGAAGTAACTCAGAAATGTTTGGTATACCCTTCCATTAACCACATTCTTTTCTGTCACATTCATTTTGAACGGAGACTTTGTTATGCCCTCATTACAAGGAGGGCTAGTCGCATTGAACAACACTACTTTCAATGCAGTACAATATGACCTCCACTTATAAACAGTTGATATTTACCATTAGGTGGGCATTCTTCTGTGTTGCATGACTCATATTGGACTCTTTGGCCCTCACAGTATTTGCCCCCATTCTTAGGCATGGGATTGTCACATCCTCTGTAGGAGAAATGCACTCCTCCACCACAGGTCCTGGAACATGGTCCCCAAGAGCTCCAGGGACCCCAGTTTCCATCCACAGGAGGCTGAAAGACAGAAATCCTGAGATTATGGCTCACATTCTTTGCAATTTGCTACCGAAAGACTGTCCTCAGGAAGAAAATCATCACAATGGGAAAACTAATCAGGACCCCTTTTCACCTGAGAAATCTTTATGTGACCCTGGGTATAGAGGTATATAAAATAGGTATAAAAACCAAACTTTTACTGATGACAAATCAGTGTTTGCAAGGCTTACTAAACAGGCTCATTTTCCTTTTCATGAAGTACAGCTGAAGCATCTTCTGCAGAGTCCACTGTAAACACTGCACAACGGATTCGGACAGGGCTGTGGCACAGCTAGTTAGTCTCCAACTGCATTAAATTGCTACTGACCAAGAGGTCATGAGTTCAAAGCCAGCCCGGGTCAGAGTAAGCTCCCGACCATTAACAGTGTAGCTTGCTATTGACCTATGCAGCCTGAAAGACAGTTACATCTGTCAAGTAGGAAATTTAGGGACTGCTTTATGAAGGGAGGCTAATTTAACAAATTTATGTGCCCCAAGTCCCCTGAGGGGTGAGTAGGGCGGAATATAAATACTGTAAATAAATAAATAAATAAACAAATAAATAAAATGTCTGAAATCACGGGAAAATGATTTTAGTAATGAGATGCTGAGGACTCCTGTTTTATGGTGTTTTATTGTTTCTACTGCTTTTATATAGTTTCTATTATATGTTAATGGGCCTACAAAGTGGAATTCATGACATGCGAGTGTGGAGAAGAGCAAACCACTGACCACCTGCTGCAATACAACCTGAGCCCTGCCACATGCACAATGGAGGACCTTCTTGCGGCAACACCAGAGGCACTCCAAGTGGCCAGATACTGATCAAGGGACATTTAATCTACTACCAAGCTTGCAGATTTTGTGTCTTGTCTGTTTGTTTGTTTTGTTCTGTTAGAAATGTAATACAATTGTCTGGTTGCCCCTGACACGATAAATAAATAATAATATGTTAATATTTTCAACTATATTTTACGTGTTGGAGGCATTGATTGCCGATTGTAAACCGCCTCAAGTCCACTTTCGGGCTGAGAGAGGCGGTATATAAATATGGTAATAAATAAATAAATAAATAAATAAATAATTTTATGATGCTATAAAATCTTCCAGCAGCGTGCAGAGGAATGAGGAAGTGCTCCATCAAAGGACCTGGTGTCACAAGTAGATGGTAAAGCGGCAGCTCCCCCTGTGGCTGGAACCGAGCATACCCTCACGAAGCTGGAAAAGTTGGAATGTTAAATTGCCCCTGTGTCTGTCCATATATGTTGCATGTCTAAATGGCACTGGATGTTTGCCATGTATATGTGCATTGTAATACGCCCTGAGTACCCTGTGGGGTGGGAAGGGCGGAATATAAATACTGTAAATAAATAAATAAATAAATAAATAAAATGTCTGAAACAGCCACAAGGTTGCATTCAGAAAACTTGAGAGTTTCCAAATTTTTCAGAACCCCAACATTGAACTAAGGGGACCCCCTTTTGGGGCCAGGACCCAAAGCTTAAGAAGCATTGGTCTATATTTCTTGGAAATGACCCAAGAGGAAAGATGATGCATCTCTTCCCCATGCCAATCCTTCTGGTCCAAGTTCAGACTCCTTCTAATGCATTTTATTACATCAATGGGAAGAGGATTTGCACCAATGTCCCATGGAAGGGTAGCCTGATTCCTACTATGAGATTACCTCAGGAATCACGGCATCCTGCGCTACACAACGGCCATCCAAGCACATCTTCTCTGCTCCACAAGGCGTCCCATCTGCCCAAGGCAAGCTGCCATTTTTGGTGTGGCACAGGCGCTCCCCTGTTTCCATCTTGCACCAGAGCTGGGAGCAGATGTCCTCCTGAGAGGCATTTGGGCAATGTTGGAACTCTTTGCCGAAGATTTGTTGGCACTGACGATCCAAGTTATATAAGGCCACTTGGCCGGGGAGGTCTGTGGGGAAGGCAATAGGCTCAGCTGGTTCATCAAGCAGACAGTCACCTATTGAGTGAGAAAAGTATGAGAAGGTTGTAGTGCAGGTTGTGTTAACGTTGTTGTTTAATTGTAAAGCAAAAGAGAGAGGTTCTGTCCTGAAGGAGCCAAATTGGGGAATAGCAGCAAAAAGAGAGACAATAGTTCAAAAACTTAACCTGCTCAGTGTAAATCCAATGATTCATTGTATTTAGGTGTATGTTGACTCACCATTCAACAATTGATTTAATGGACAGTTCTACTCTAGCTAAGGTAAAGGTAAAGTTATTCCCCTGACATTTGAGTCCAGTCAGGTCCAACTCTGGAGGTTGATGCTCATCTCCATTTCTAAGCGAAGAACCGGCGTTGTCCATTGACACCTCCAAGGTCATATGGCTGGCATGACTGCATGGAGTGTCATTACCTTCCAGCAGAAGTGGTACCTATTGATCTACTCACATTTGCATGTTTTCAAACTGTTAGGTTGGCAGAAGCTGTGGCTGACAGCAGGAGCTCATGCTGCTCTCCAGATTCGAACCTGTGACCTTTCGGTCAACAAGTTCAGCAGCTCAGTGGTTTAACCCACTGTGCCACCAGGGCCTCCCTACTCTAGCTAAGAATAATCAAAAGGATTTCAGCCCAAATGCTGATTACCTTATGTTTTGTAATAGTAATAAATACATGGACAAGATAATATGCAAAACATGTTACTGAGAAAGGAAGAAGCACCCAGAAAGGTGCTATATCAACTGATGTTTTGTGAACTCATCCCTAATGTATCTATTGATGGCTAAGAGTAGTGGTAATAAGGAAACGGGGAGAAAGAACTCAAAGGGAGGATTATCAGAAAGAGGAGACAGCAATTCTACTCCTTTTCTCCAAAAAGCAAAGACCCCAGTTAGCTGTTTCAAAAATAAATAGTTTTGGAGGATTTTAATCAGTTGTAGATCTTGTTGTTTGCTGTCAAATTGACTTCAACCCAGTATGACATCTTTAGTTTAATCCCATGTTTCTCAACCTGGGGTTCAAGATCCCTGGAAGGGGGGGGGGGTTCGCGTAGGGGTTTCAGAGGGGTCGCCACAGTCCATTGGAAAACACAGTATTTTCTGTTGGTCATGGGGATTCTGTATGGGAAGTCTGGGCCAATTCTATCATTGGTGGGGTTCAGAATGCTCTTTCATTGTAGGTGAACTATAAATCCCAGCAACTCCCAAATGTCAAGGTCTATTTTCCTCAAGCTCCACCAGTGTTCACATTTGGGCATATTGAGTATTCATGCCAAGTTTGGTCCAGATCCATCTTTGTTTGGGTCCACAGTGCTCTCTGGATGTAGGTGAACGACAACTCCAAAACTCAAGGTCAATGCCCACCAAACCCTTCCAGTATTCTCTTTTGGTCATGGGAGTTCTGTATGCCAAGTTTGGTTCAATTCCCTCGTTGATGGAGTTCACAATGCTGTTTGATTGTACATGAACTATAAATCCCAGCAATTACAACTCCAAAGTGACAAAATCAATCCCCCTCAACCCCACCAGTATTCAAATTTGGGTGTATCAGGTATATTTGTACCAAATTTGGTCCAGTGAACGAAAATACATCCTGCATATCAGATATTGACATTACGATTTATAACAGTTGCAAAATTACGTTTCTGAAGTAGCAACAAAAAAATGTTATGGTTGGGGGTCACAACAATATGAGGAACGGTATTAAGGGGTTGCGGCCTTATGAAGGTTGAGAAACACTGGTTTTCTTTACTTGCAAAAAAAATGGGCTTGGTTTGCTCTGAGATCCATTCATTTGTTCTATTAACCATTTATGGTATCCATAAAACTCTTCTCTGGGCCATATTGCCCACAAATTGATTTTTTTCCCATCAGCTTTCTTCACCAGCTTCTACACAGATATATAGAAAATAGAAATATGATGACCTTGGTGAGACTGACCATGAGCACGAGATGTAGTTTTAAATTGTGTTCCATTCAGCAATTATTTTAATATCACGGATTATTTAATTTTGTAATAATAGTACCACTAATAGTAATGTTTTACCCACCTGTTCTATAACTCATGAAGTTGCTTATATATTGTTTTAGTGAATCATGGTGTGAATTTCATGGAATTTCACTTAGAGGAGGAACACATGATATAAATCAAATGAATGGATTAAATACCACCAATTTTTGGCTTTTAAACCATCTCCAGAAGCCTCGTTAACTATTGTCAGCAATGGTTTATGTCCAAAGAAATATGTTCCTTCCCAGATCAAAGGGACACTCATCTATACTCAATAGTGAACATCAGTAGAATAGTCCCAGCTACAAACAGTCCCAAATGGATAGTGAAATGATCCTTACCATGTCCTCCATCCAAAAATTCTGTGATGTACATGGCACTGCATGGTGACCACGGCAGAGTTTTGTTAAGTTGGATAAAGAGAGGAGCCATCATGTGATGCCTTCCTAAACTCCCAAAGAGTCTCTCACAGGTCTTGTGATCATCATGGGGCATGCTGAGTACGTGCCCTGGAATAGGAGAAAACAGAAAGAAGAAGTCAATAGATGGACCTAGAAAAGGCCTGGAGATGACACACTTTCCCGGATGTATATGAACATCAAATCCTGATCGTGTAGATATGGAGGTCATACTGTATAGTCCTAGAGTTTGTAGTCTAGTGGGGCACTACAGCTCTCAATGGGGCCCCCGGTGGCGCAGTGGGTTAAAGCACTGAGCTGCTGAGCTTGTTGATCGAAAGGTCGCAGGTTCGATTCCAGGGAGTGGCGTGAGCTTCCGCTGTCAGCCCTAGCTTCTGCCAACCTAGCAGTTCGAAAACATGCAAATGTGAGTAGATCAATAGGTACCGCTCTGGCGGGAAGGTAACAGCGCTCCATGCAGTCATGCCGGCCACATGACCTTGGAGGTGTCTACGGACAACGCTGGCTCTTCGGCTTAGAAATGGAGATGAGCACCACACCCCAGAGTCAGACATGACTGGACTTAATGTCAGGGGACTACCTTTACCTTTTTTACAGCTCTCTAGCTGAGAATTCTTAATGCTCCACCCTAAACTGTAAATCCCAGACATTGGTACGATGATGTCATAGCAGTTAAAGTGGAATCATAGCGTTGTAAGTGTGTAGTGTGAAGGCATCCATAGTCTTTACTAAGGCTGAAGCATTCTACAAAATTAATGACACAGCATGACTTTAAATACTAAATGAATTACCAACATAACTCTTCTAAGCAAGAGCGGAGCAAAAGCTGTCAGGAGAACTGTAAAAATGTGCAAAATTTTATCTGTTCATTGTATGTATTTGGGTTATGTATGTATAAGTAAGTTTGTATCTTTAATTGCTGAAATGCTTGTGATGTGGTTTTGGTTAATTGGGTGCAGGTGGATCTAATTACTGTGGTTATAATGTGGTGCATCTGCCTGCAGCCAGCAGCAGCCTTCAGCAGCTTTCAGCGTCTCTCAGCGTTCTGCTATTGCTATAGCCTTGAGCTTTTGGAGAAGCTATGGCGTTTTGGAGTTTGGGACTCTAAATGTTTTGTTTAGGGTCTGATATCTGATGCAAGATGTTTGTTTTCTTACTTTTGATGTTTTCCACTATGAATTTATAATAAAGCAAGACTCTGCTGACAAAAGCCATACTGAAATATCACTCCACTGGCAAAATGGGATTTTTTTTTATCGTGTCAGGAGCGACTTGAGAAACTGCAAGTCGCTTCTGGTATGAGAGAATTGGCCATCTGCAAGGACATTGCCCAGGGGACGCCCGGATGATTTGATGTTTTTATCATCCTTGTGGGAGGCTTCTCTCATGTCCGCACATGAGGAGCTGGAGCTGATAGAGGGAGCTCATCCGCCTCTCCCCAAATTCGAATCTCCGACCTGTCGGTCTTCAGTCCTGCCAGCACAGGGGTTTAACCCACTGCGCCACCGGGGGCTCAGCAAAATGGGATCAGCATCAACACACACACACACACACATATATATATGAGAGTAATGGTTTTGGAAGATATGAGTGTTCCCCCAAAAGCCTTAGAATAGGTAAAGGTAACATTTTTCCCATGACATGGGAAAAGTCCAGTCGTGTCAAACTCTACAGCTTAGTGCTCATTTCCATTTTTAAGCTGAAGAGCTGGCATTGTCCGTAGACACCTCCAAGGTCATGTGGCCAGCATGACTGCATGGAGCACCGTTACCTTCCCGCCTAAGCAGTATCTATTGATCTACTCACATCTGCATCTTTTTCAAATTGCTAGGTTGTCAGAAGCTGGGGCTAACAGTGGGAGCTCACCCCACTCTGTGACCTTCTGGTCAACTTGCGACCTTCTGGTCAACAAGTTCAGCAGCTCAGCGCTTTAACCCATTGCGCCACCATTTTGTAATGGTTTTGTAAGATATGAATGTTCTCCCAGAAAGTCTTAGAATACGGTTTGAGAATTACAGCAGATATGTCTCTATGACAACATCCATATTTGACATTTTAAAATACCCATGAGCACAAAACACACTTTGTGCCACATGGGATGGTACTTGGGTGATGGCGTGCTTATTCTTGCATATTTCACTCAGTGAAACTATTCTGTTTTCCCTCCTGAGCTATTATTTTCTGCCACACACTTGATTTTGAGAATAATTTGACACCTAGGTATGATCCAGGAAACATCTTTTGATTCTGGCACAACCTATCTCTATGGGCAGGGTAGCTACCTAGTTCATGGGCCAAAGTGTAGGCAGCCTGGAGGCCCTCATCTTCAATCACAGAACAGCTTTTGTTGGGGTCACACATGGTGCCCGTCTCAGCCACTCCAAGCGTACTGCAGCTCTGATGTCCACAGAAATCCTGCAAGTAAAGAAAAATGTGAGATGTAAAATACTTTTAAGACTCCTGTTCCTCCCTGTGATATCCCTGGTGAATCTTCTTAAGCACATACATAGAATCAGATATCAACTGGATCACTTTCCTTCTCTCCCAAACTTGTCTGTCCAATTGTTAGGGCTGTCAGTAGAGACTGTCTTTAGATGTTCTCACCTGTTCAGGTATGAAAGGTGACAACTGGGGACACAACCTTTTCATAAGTGGCACCCTTCTCTCATGATGTCCTATCCATGGAAGATCACTTGATGCCTACCTGTTACCTCTTTGGTGCCAGGTAAATATAATTTTATTCATACATGGTTTGAAGACCTCTTTTGATATCACTCATCTTTTAAAACCACCATGAAGATTGTAACTGTCCCGTATGGATGAAAGTATGTTTTAATTTCTTTTCTTTTCTTTAACTATTTATTCTAATTGATATCTATTGGTATGGAGTTGTCACCTAGATTTTCTGTTTTGGGACCAAGCAAACACCAAAAGGCCTTGACGTATCTCTGGTGGGCTTTGAGTTTGTATGGGTGATTTTATTTAGACATAATGGTGTCAGTACAGAATCTCCCCTATCCCCATTCCAGATATATTTCAGGTTTGTAAAGGACACTCAACTGAAGAATTAATGCAGATTGATACCAGTTTAACTGCCATGAGTCAATGCTATGGAATCATAGGAATCGGAATTTGGTGAGGCAATAGCACTCTTTGGTAGAGTGAGCTAAAGACCTTGTAAAAGCACCACTCCTATGCTTTCATAGTATTGATCCATCACAATTAAATTGGTGTTAAACTGTGTTAATAATATCTGGTCACCAGTATTAAGCCAGAATCACCTTTAGATGACCAAGTGAGCACAATACAATGCATGGGTTACTCCTTAAAGAAAAGGACCTAGGCAAGAAATAAATGCTTCTCTGTCCTTCTCCCAGTTCAGCCTGAATGTCTCTGAGGGAGTCTGCCAGCAGGCCTTTTCCATACCTGTCTTGTCAAGAGGATTGCTGTGTCATAGTGTTCGGAGTGACGGTCGCTTGCAGGATTGAACTGCTGTTGCCAGTTGCAGAAGTTACGCAGCATGAGCCCTCCGTTGTCCGAGACCTCCGGCCCAGCCTTCTCGTCTTCCACCAGCAGCACCTTCACTACCACCAAATTGATAGAGTTCTTCAGGCTGGGGTGTTTGTAGATCTGAGCAGCTACAGACATTAAAGTGAGGATATGATTCTGAAAGATGGCAATGGATAAAAGAAATGACACATCAGGTAAATATCCTGCAAGCAGACAAAGCTATAGAGGTTAAGACAGTGATCCCCAAACCTTGCTCTCCAGTGATTTTGGACATCAACAAACCAAAGCTTTGCCAACTTGGCCAAAGTTTTGGCTGAAGTCCAAAACACCCAGAAGACCAAAGTTTGAGAAACATTGAGATAAGGCTTTGGTTTGTCATGAACCAAATGGAAATAAACATAAAAGACAAAAATAACGTCTTTGTTTTTATTTACTCTTTAGATTCCAAAGTTTGGTGTAGGCAGTGTTTTCCACAGAATTGTAGGAGGACAATAGTGTTTCCTAGTAAAGCATCATATACAAGCTCCAGCTTTCTCCATGATTAGAAATAAAATGTCCAGAATATATTTAACTGTGGTCAAGTCTATATAAATAAAAATGTAATGTTTGTTTGTGGGATTAACATAACTCAAAAACCACTGGAAGAATTGACACCAAATTTGGACACAATCCATGTTTTGGGGACAACGAGTAACCATCACTCATAAAAACACTGAAAAACACAGCAGAAGAGACCTCAAAAGCAAAAAAACCCAAAAACTCCCAAAATACATTACAATGCATGTGCAAAACCACACACACACATATGCAAACACACATATACACACATATATACACACATATATACACATAAAACACATACACAGACTGGGCCCAGCAACGCGTGGCAGGGAATGGCTAGTATATAGTAAGATCCACAAGAAATCTGCTCTGCTCAGCCAGATACACAAGGGAAGACAATGGGAAGGAGATAAGAGCAATAACACTCTTGCTCTTCTGCCTCAGTAGCTGGCATCCAGATCCTGGACAGAGCATATAACCATGACAACTAGTAACCATTGATATATTTGTGCTCCATGAATATACCTGATCTACTTACAATACAATACAAAATAGTTTATTGTGCAGGCCCAAGGCTATGACAAAAAGCACCACATGTGCATAATTATACCCTTGGAGCATCTTTAAAAAACACTTTTGATGCCAAGCTACCTGCATGAGGTGTGATAATCTTTTAACTGACAGGCAATTTCAAGTTCTCATGTATATACACAAACACACATATACACAAATATATGCATACACATATATACGCACACAAAACACATACACAGACTGAGCCACAGCAACGCGTGGCAGGGGATGGCTAGTACATAATAACATCTACAAGAAATCTACTCTGCTCAGCCAGATACACAAGGGAAGACTAGGGGAAGGAGATAAGAGCAATAACACTCTTGCTCTTCTGCCTCAGTAGCTGGCATCCAGATCCTGGACAATGAATTTAACCATGACAGTTAGTAACCACTGATATATTTGTGCTCCATGAATACAGTACCTGACCTACTTACAATACAATACAATACAATACAATACAATACAATACAATACAAAATAGTTTATTGTACAGGCCCAAGGCCATGACAAAAAGCACCACTTGTGCATAATTTTACCCTTGCAGCATCTTCAAAAAACTTTTTTGATCCCAAGCTGCTTGCATGAGGTGTGATCATCCTTTAATTGACAGGAAATTTCAAGTTCTCATGTATTCAAATGAATGTAGAAATTAAGATGTCATGGTTCATAATTTTAGCCAACTTTCCCTCCCCACTTCCTCCTCACATTCCTAATTAAGAATTAGTACAGGAAGAATTGTTTGCTTTGTAGAGGCAGGGAGAACAAATGTTTACCTTGTAGTATCAGTTTGCTTTGAGATTGTTCACTTTCTAAAAAACACTGTATGGCATTTTGCCCTGATTGCCAACTAAATACTCTGTTCTCTAAATCCAAAATTCATACTAGCACAATACCTTTTATTATGTTATAAAACAAACTTTTCCAAAATTCAAGATCAGGATTTTTTTTCTCATGTCGGGAGTGACTTGAAAAACTGCAAGTCGTTTCTGGTGTGAGAGCACTGGTTATTTACAAGGATGTTGTCCAGGGGTTGCCCTGATGTTTTACCATCCTGTGAGAGGTTTCCCTCATGTCCCTTCTGACAGACGGGAGCTCACACCGCTCCCTAAATTCAAACTGCTGACCTTTTGATCAGCAGTCCTGTCGGCACAAAAGTTTAGCACATTGTGCCACCGGGAGCTCCGGTGGATCAGGATAGAGCAGTGTTTCTCAACCTGGGGGTCGGGACCCCTGGGGGGGTCACAAGGGGGGGGGGGGTTAGAGGGGTCGCCAAAGACCATCAGAAAACACAGTCTTTTCTGTTGGTCATGGGGGTTCTGTGTGGGAAGTTTGGCCCAATCCTATCATCGGTGGGGTTCAGAATGCTCTTTGATTGTAGGTGAACTATAAATCCCAGCAACGACAACTCCCAAATGTCAAGATCTATTCCCCCCCCAAACTATGCCAGTGTTCACATTTGGGCATACTGAGTATTTGTGTCAAGTTTGGGTCCACAATACTTTCTGGATGTAGGTGAACTACAACTCCCAAATTCAAGGTCAATGCCTACCAAACCCTTCCAGTGTTTTTTGTTGATCATGGGAGTTCTGTGTGTCAATTCTGTCGTTGGTGGGGTTCAGAATGCTCTTTGATTGTAGGTGAACTATGAATCCCAGCAACTATAACTCCCAAATGACAAAATCAATCCCCTCCAACCTCACCAGTATTCAAATTTGGGTGTATAGGGTATTTGTGCCAAATTTGGTCCAGTGCATGAAAATACATCCCGCATATCAGATATTTACATTACAATTTATAACAGTAGCGAAATTCCAGTTATGAAGTAGCAACAAAGATGACGTTATGGTTGGGGGTCACCACAACATGAGGATCTGTGTTAAGGGGTCGCGGCATTACGAAGGTTGAGAAACACTGGGATAGAGGGTAAGCATATATTTGGGGTGAGGGGAAATTCACTAGGTCAGGCTAATTTAGAAGCCATTGATCCTTCATTTAGTAGCTTTAGCATATGTTTTTAAATGTTCACTGAAAGCCAATGTGAAGGCATTTGTCTGCTATTAGCCATGGACTCCCCACCCCCTGCATTTGGACATAACCACCTAAATGGGTAAAAAACCCCAGAAGCTATTTGATTTTACCTCCGTAGAATATACCAACTTAGAAGCATCTGACTGACCATTGATAGAAACAGGATGCCAGACCAGATGGACCTTTGGTGGCATCCAGCACGGACATTCATTCATTCTAGCAGCCCATTTCCAAGAAACACAGGAAGGCGTTTTACTACAGGGAGTATTATGACGACCGTTGCCTTCCGCAGGCTACATGGGAGATAAACACCAGTGACATATTTGTGAATGGGACCTATTTCCATGCAGGCCCTTTGCGTACGCACTCAAGTGTTTACCCCACAGCACCTCATGTTTGGGTCAATGAGACAGAGAGGAGATGACTTCATATGGCAGGCACGCCAGCTATTTCGAAGCCTGATGCTAACATCTTATCAGCGAGTTGGAATTCTGACTCCTTTTGGCATTGGCCCATAGGAACGCGTTCACAAGACAAAAATGTAGTTGTTACACAACCATGAAGCAACTGAGGAACAGCAAAGGGTCACTTTGTTCCTCACTTTACTTTGTAATGTTCCTTGCTTTGCAAATTCACAAATCCCTGTTTAATTAAGTTATATAGGCTAGAATTAAGGACAGATGAAAGAGACCAGTTCTCTTTCCCTACTTGCTCCTGCTACTTATTTCTGCCTTGCTGGGAATTTGTCTATGACCCAAAGTGAACCAAACATCATAGCTAGATATCCAGATGACATCTAGTTTCAACAGTTCATTCCAGTCCTTAACACAGGGTGAATTGGGCCTATCCTTAGCCCCATATTCAGGTAAGGGCTCTTCCACACAACCATATAATCCAGAATATCAAGACAGATAATCCACAATATCTGCTTTGAACTGGATCATCTGAGTCCACACTGCCATATAATCTAGTTCAATGTGGATTTTATACAGCTGTGTTGTAGGGGCCCCAGTGGGAGAAAACTTGGGACTTTCACTGAAACTTTGGAGAAGCCCTGAACTTTGGACAGAGTGTGGACAACAAACTGGCTCCAAAACGAACTGTGTCCCTGTCCTCACAGTCTGATGTCTCAGTTTCCTTGCCCCAGTGCTCAACAGTGCAAAGCAAAGGGGATGGATTGGGACTGTACTGGTTTTGTTGATATGGCAGCTGACCATCACTGAGTACCTTGTTGATTGGTTGTCTAAAGGTTTTTATATTGGGCAATGTGTCATCTGATTTCCCAGGACAGGAGGTTTATGAATGCCTGAAAGTCCCATAGTCTCATCTTTATGCTCCTAAGGCATGTTTCAGGCATTATTATAGTTATGTCAGTGCTATCTGGGTTCTCTCCAAAATGAATGTATAATTTTAACAAGGTTCAACAAGATGTCAAGAGGAATGTGAATTGTGTGATCAATCCATTTCCCTCCTCCTCCTTTTCTCTTTGTCATCCCCTGCCCTGTGTAGAAGTGCTCTGAATTCTTTTCCCATCCCTGAATCTACAAATGAACCTTTTCAAAAAGCTAGAAATCAAAGATGTAAATCAAACTGAGCAAACACCTATTCAATAATGATTTAATATTTAAATATTTAAAAGATCAGGGTCTTTTGTACTGCCTTCCTGTGACTTGGTTTTAGGTGTACAAAGAATGCTACAATGAGAAAACCCGTCTGCTTTGAGGGTAAACAACCACCACCTGGGTAAATAAGTCCATTTGGCTGGCAACAATGTGCACATTTCACTGCATTGGAAATTTTAACAGGTGGATCTGGAGACATGGCTTGGCTAAACTTTCACCATTCAAGGCTGAGTCCCCTTTGGGAAGATAAAGCAGGATATTATTATTATTATTATTATTATTATTATTAATAATAATAATAATATTAAAAAAGTTACAGAGAAGTATGAACACATTAAACTCCTCTGGGACTTCCGAATTCAGACAGATAGAGTTTTGGGGCATAATACTCCTACCTCACAATCGTGTTAAAAACAAAGTATGGATTGTCGATGTTGCAATCCCAGGTGACAGCAGGATTGAAGAGAAACAACTGGAAAAGCTGACACGATATGAGGATTTAAAGATCGAACTGCAAAGACTCTGGCACAAGCTAGTCAAGGTGGTCCCAGTGGTGATCGGCACACTGGGTGCAGTGCCTAAAGACCTTGGCCTGCACTTAAACACAATCGGCGCTGACAAAATTACCATCTGCCAGCTGCAAAAGGCCACCTTACTGGCCTTACTGCATGTATTATTCGCCAATACATCACACAGTCCTAGACACTTGGGAAGTGTCCGACATGTGATCCAAATCAACAGCCAGCAGAGTGTCTGCTGTGGACTCATCTTGTTGTGTTTCGAAGAAGAAGAAGAAGAGGAGGAGGAGGAGGAAGAGGAGGAGGAAGTAGTAGTAGTAGTGCCATGGGCAAGGAGCTTTTCCTGGGAGGGGCAGAATCAGGAAAGGCACTCTTCTCCTAAACCAGTTATTAGCAGCTCTAAGACAAGCCCTGGACTTGACATGACCTATTATGACCATATGCATGCTTTGCTGCTGTGGCTTCCTAGTCTTGTTCCAGGCATTCCTGCTTAACAGCCCATTTCTCCTCTCTGCAACTATGTCTATCATTTCTTTTCCAGTTTGTCATCTTCCTCATCTGTCTGGCTGCATTGTTCGTTTTGGGAAGTTCCTATCCCACCTCTGCCAACTGACTTGCCTAGGTTCTTCTGTTCCCATATTGATCTTGCCACCATTCAGTACACAGACCTTTACCTATCACAGTCTTATTTATCTTGAATGCTGGTGAGATCACTTGGATAAAACCTGGAAACATAATGTGATGGATTACAACTCTTCATACTCCCAGGAGTCTTGTTAACTAAATAATTTGGATGGGGAACTGTAATAAAAATGGAACTATTTCAAGTAATGCATTCAGACAAAGGTCTTTGTCATTTGTTGTTATGTGCCTTCAAGTCAATTTTGAATTATGGTGACCCTAGGATGAAGCTATTATGGGTTTTTGAGGGTCGAGAAAGTGTGACTAGCCCAAGGTTACCCAGTGAGTCTCAATGGTTGACTTTGGTCTTCAGAGCTGTAGTTCAACACTGCTCTATTCTGGCTCTGTACCTGCTCCATTTAGGATAGAGATGGGAGTCATGAAATCTTGAGATGTTGGGTAGATCACATGTCCCAGCAGTTCTAACCAGCATAGCAAATGATGAGAAATATTGAGGTCTGCAGTTCATAAACATCTTCCCACTCTATTCTAGGAAAGAGGCAAAAGTCTGAACCGTGACCAGCTGCATACAAAGCATCTTCCCCACCACCGAGATAGGATTCTTCCCTCAATCGCTTCCGCTCCCCAAGAGCTTTTCTGATTACATTCCAACACTAACACCATCTAAGAAAGATGACTAGAGATGCTGAGAGAACCACTTCCTCATGACCACCCAAAGAGTATTTCAACTGTATTTTATTGACCTGAACTTCAGGTCAGAGTTTAATACAAAAGGTCATCATATCAGACTTCTTACAATGGGTTTGTTGTTGTGACAATAATTGTGGAATTCTTACAGTGAGTCAATTCCACCTGAACAAAAAGCAAGAGTGTACAGATGTGGCACGAAACAATGACTCACTGAACTGTACTCATATCCTTGGCATTCACTTGGCTCACTCTCCGAAATGGAGTGGAAACAATCCATCTGGCACTCCAGTGGAGTGAGCTTAGCACTTGCTGATGAGTATTCTCTAAAATATTTTAAGCAGATGAGACCATTATTATTTATTATTCAGTAATGGGCTACACATTTTGCGTACATAAATAAAATGCATACCTACCTCCCCCCAAACCCCATTCCTTTTCATAATGCCAGTATAACCCTTGATATAGATTTTCACAGAGATGGTGCTAGCCAAGTTAGATTCTAACGGCTCGGTTCAATAAAACATGTCTCCTAATAGTTTCTGCTTCACTAAATGACTAAGTGCATAAATCAATCCAGCCTCACTTGCCACAAACCACAACCAGCCAAAATCCAAGACCACAAGATTGGAGTTGGACTGTTAATACCCTTAGACTGATTTATGTTGCTCTATAAAAGTCTAAGTCAAGAGGTATATTGGAAAAGAACAATAATTTTTGCAGTGAAGGCAACAACAATAGCAATGACAATAATAAATTCATTATTTATTTAGAGCTTTTATAACGTGGTCTTCTCGACCTCTGAAGAGAGACTCAGGCCGGCTAACAGCAGAAAATTCATACACAAACAGAGTAAACATAATGGCATCCTAATACATTAATAAAAATTACATTAAAATACAGATCACACAATATCATACAATTACAAAAGCCAGGTCGTCAGAGTACAATCACAAATTAATCACCACCCGCCAGTGTGGGCAGCTGTTATTGACTCGATCATCATTCTGCAAATGCTATATTCCAAAGCCAAGATTTTACCAGCTTTCTAAAGGTCAGGAGGCAAGGGGCAGATCTAATCTCCAACAGGAGAGAGTTCCAGAGCCGAGGGGCCACCACCGAGAAGGCCCTGTCCCTCGTCCCCACCAAATGCGATTGCGAAGGTGGTGGGACCGAGAGCAGGGCCCCTCCAGAATATCTTAACAACCTTGATGGTTCATAGGGGAGAATCTGTTTGGGACAGGTAAACTGGGCCGGAGTCGTTTAGGAATTTATAGGTTAACACCAGCACTTTGAATTGTGCTCGGAAGCTGATTGGCAGCCAGTGGAGCTGACGCAACAGAGGAGTAGTATGCTCCCTGTACCCCGCTCCTGTTAGTAGTCTGGCTGCTGCTCGCTGGACTAGTTGAAGCTTCCGGGCAGTGTATTCGCAACCTGTTGTAAGCCCACACCTGAAAAGCATCAGGCAGGAAGAAGAGCAAATGCACATATCTGCTGTTGTCTCTTTGGCAGCAGAGATGCAAGCAAGCCTACATCATGCCTGTGGGAAGGCCAAACCGCAACTGACCACACAGGACTGAACTGAGAAGCTGCCCTGGCACTATTGAAGCGCTGCTAATAAGATTCAGCTTTCCAGAATGGCTTGCCTTGGAGGAGAGAGGGCAGAGAAGTGAATAGCCTGTTGCACTGTTTACCAGCCTATCTCCCCAACTTCTGCTGGTTTCTGCAAGGGTCTTGGCTCCCACCTCAAATATCACACCTCCTTCGTCAGTTTGAAGTGTATGCCAGGAATTTCATCACACATAGCCAAGAGGAGCCCCAGCCAAGTGGGCATGAGGCAGCTGGAGAGGCCGAGGAGCAGCGCTTTTTTGGCACACTGCTTCTCCATCCTGCCAGGATCGCAACTCTCTTGCATTTTGCCTTTTAAAGCAAATGCCTTTCTCTGGCTTCCAACATTCTTTCAGATCCCTGTCTACTTCTTGATCATTGCAGACATGAACTTAGCTACTTGGTTTCTCTTCCTCCTTGTCTCTGCCTCTCCAAATGTCATTGGATTTATTTATCGTGTCATCAGCTACCAGTCATTTGTATTACATTTTTAACAAAAACAAACAAACAAACAAACAGACAAAACACAGAATTTGCAAGCTTGGTAGTTGATTAAATGTCCTTTGACCAGTATCTGGCCACTTGGAGTGCTTCTGGTGTTGCCGCAAGGAGGTCCTCCATTGTGCATGTAGCAGGGCTCAGGCTGCATTGCAGCAGGTGGTCAGTGGTTTGCTCTTCTCCACACTCGCATATCGTGGATTCCACTTTGTAGCCCCATTTCTGAAGGTTGGCTCTGCATCTCGTGGTGCCAGAGCGCAGTCTGTTCAGCGCCTTCCAAGTCGCCCAGTTTTCTGTGTGCCCAGGGGGGAGTCTCTCATTTGATATCAGCCATTGATTGAGGTTCTGGGTTTGAGCCTGCCACTTTTGGACTCTCGCTTGCTGGGGTGTTCCAGCGAGCGTCTCTGTAGATCTTAGAAAACTATTTCTGAGTTTCATTGGATTGAAACTCAGTGAAGCTCTAGCCATCACAGCCAATGCTGAGGCATTTTGGGAGTTGTAACCACATGCGCAAGTTCACCGAATTCCCTCCCTTGAGTTCGAATGTCCAACTGTACTTGGGTACATTCAAACTTAAATGACACAAGAGCAATAATTTTAGGATTATTTGCTATGCCGTTTTCCCTTTCAACATATAATAGAGGTGCGGCTTAGTGGTTTGAGTGTTGGACCAGGACTTTGGATCACTCAGCCACAAAATCCATTTGGACAAGCCACTCTTTCTCAGGAAGGCAATGGCAAGCCCCCTTTGAACAAATATTGCCAGGAAAACTCTTATGATAGGTTCACCTTAGAGTGACTGACTTGGAGGAACAACAACAAAATGATGCTTGGTTGTTGTGAAACTGTCTTATTACAAAAGGAATAAAAGTATAAAATGGAAAGATAAACAACCAAATAAAAGACCCATCTTCCCCCCAACATCTAAAGTAGGCAAAAACCCCAAGAAAACCCATTCCAAGTATATTTTTGCAATAATTCCTCAGAACTGGCTATTCAATGGACTTTCCCACCACAATCTTGGACTGCACCTGCCCATCACGCTCCCTGACCTAAATCTGGCCTCTAAACCTCCTTGCCTTCTGCATAGCTTTTGCAACATCCCGATGAATCACCCACAGAAGCTGTTCCCAGTAATCCACTTGTGAATTTTGTTTTGAGTCTTCTGACTAACTGGTTAGGAATCCTTTGGCTAGATGCTATGTCCTGCTACAAGCAGAATGCGAACAGACCCATAATTCACAAGATGGATTTCATTGTATTGCAAGTGTGACACGAGGAAAGATTCTGTACAAAAGAACATGCCTATGTAGTCAATGCAGTCAGCCATCTGTATCCATGGAATCTGAACCCATGGATTCCACCATCCAGGCTTTAAGATACTTTATCATTTATCATTTACAGACTCAAATCAAGGAAAAGCTTCATGAGAACTACCACTCCTCTTGGCGTCCCTCCAGCAACAGCAAGGGTATCCCTCTGGGCAGCTAAACCAGGAAATCCCAACTGGATGGCCCCCCACGAGGGTCCTCCTCCAGGGGCAAACCAAGAATGGGCAACTTGGAAGTCCCTGAATAGAGTCAGAAGCGGACTGGGCACATCAAAAGACAACCTGGCAAAATGGCCCGTTGCGTGACTGTGGAACAGAACAGACAATTCCTCATCTGTATGCTCGTTCACTGTGCCCTGCCTCATGTACAGAGGAGGAATTGTTGGAGGCTACAGAAAATGCCGTTGCTGTTGCCTGTTTTTGGTCAAAAGATATTTAGCCACCTATACACCTTCTATTTTTATCAGTTTTATACTAATTTATGCAATGCTTTTGATACGAAATAAAAATAATTTTTACTGTGCCATTGTATGGAATGGGACTTGAGCACCCACAGGTTTCCATATCCATGACCAAATCCTAGCGGGTACTAAAGGCTCTCTGTCCCCTTACCAATGTCAGAAAGTATTATCTTAATCCCGAGACAGGAATAGGAGTAAAGTGATGTGACTGGACTGATATTGAACACACCTGAGCAGGGGACAAAGACAAGGGGTTATCTATGCTTTGCAAAGTAATAGTGCAGCATCAGTTTAGTGCCCTCCAACCCTTGACAGATGAAAACAGTGACATTGTCAAGACCTCCTCCAACACCTGCGCACCCTCTTCTCCCTTCTTCCAGTAGTAGTAATGTTACTATCATGCTGTACTACAACAGACATGGTGCCCAAGCAACAATCAGAGTGCAATCAACATGGTAAAAGCTGTTAGTGAGGAAGAATGCACAAACTCGGAGAGTTTGAAGAAGTTTGCTTTTCCCTATCAACAGGGAAACCAATACTAAAGAATAGTGGAAGTTGCAATCCATCAGGACAGGAGTCTGCCCCCAATTCTCTGCCTCTTCCCAGTTGAGTTAAATGAGTACAACTGGATGTTGCTCAGTTTGAATTCAACTTGCAACAATTGAAGTAAGCTGATGACAAAGAGAGGAAGTGGAAGAAGGAGAGAAACGCTGAGACATTTAAAGTGTTGGATGGAAGTTGCCATGCCTGGATAAGTCTAAGAGGTGAGGTTCTGCCTGCTATCAGAGGTGAAGAGAGGGGTCAGTTATTCTTTGATGTGGAATTGGAAACACACTGTAGTTCTTGGATAGTGGTTCAGCTGGAGTTTGAGAATAATAAAAATGTGAAGGGATGGAATGGTCTTGGAGTGTATAAGTTTCGACAGTGACCAGGGGAGCATTTGCACAGTTAAAACTTGTGTGCCAGCTGCACCCGTACCTTGGGAAGTCTGACTTGGCCATGGTAGTCCACGCTTTGGTTATCCCGTATAGACTACTGCAATGCTCTCTACATGGGGTTGCCTTTGAAGACGGTCCAGAAGCTTCAACTAGTCCAGCGAACACCAGCCAGGTTGCTAACAGGAGCGGCACTCAGGGAGCATACAACCCCCTTGTTGCACCAGCTTCACTGGCTGCTGGTTTGCTACCGGGCCCCAGTGCTCAATAGTGCAAAGCAAAGGGGATGGACTGGGGCCGTACTGGTTTTGTTGACATGGCAGCTGACCATCACTGGGTACCTGGCCCAACTTACCTACCCGATTGTGTCTCCCCTTATGAACCATTAAGGACTCTGGATCATCTGGGGAGGCCCTGCTCTCGGTCCCGCCTTCGTCTCAAGTACATTTGACGGGGATGAGAGACAGGGCCTTCTCAGTGGTGGCCCCTCGGCTATGGAACACCCTCCCTAGGGAGATTAGATCTGCTCCCTCCCGCTTAATGTTTCGGAGGCATGTTAAAACATGGCTGTTCGAGCAAGCATTTACAAATGCAGAGTAGCTAATATAGGAAATCGAATGATTTGACAATGGAACTGGACAATGCTTGATAATAATGAGATGCTAATGATGTTGTTTTTATTGCTTTTGTGGTGTTTTATATTGTTTAATGTTTTAATCTGTATTATGTTTTTATATGTACTGATTTGTTGGAAACCACCTTGAGTCGCCAATTGGCTGAGAAAGGCGGTAAACAAATACAGTAAATAAAAATAAATAAGTGTGGCCCTTGAGTCATACTTTGCACACCCCTCCCTTATTCCACTGGAATGTTGTAGACCTGGACCATCTCTCCCAATAGGCAGACTAGATAAACTGCCTCTGGTGACAGGTACTAGGCTATGGGTGACAGCATGAGGTCCTCCTGATGTTGTTGAACTGCACACATACCAGTGCTAGCCAGTATAACCAACAGTAAAGAATACTGGAAGTTGCAATCCATCAGCACCTGGCAGTCCTCATGGTTTCCCCTTTTCAGGAATGGAGAGCTTCAGCACAGATGTTGCAAGCATTGCGGTTACAGAGAAATTATTTCCGTGGACAATCTGAAAGCATTAGAATCTGGCAAGATATCAGGAAATGATATCACAACAGACAGCATTTCTGCCTGGCGCTTACTCACAATGCCTCCTTAGCCCTTGTCTTCAAAATAACAAAGTTCACTTGTGTGGCGCGTTTTTCATACCAGAGCACTTTATAATCAGGAGCTCCTTTGCCAGCAGCCGCTCCAGAGGCGGATTGTGGCAGCTGTTAAACATTACATGGAATGTAGGGGAGGAAGTGGAGAAGAATCTGTGCCCTCGGTGTGTGTATGTGTCGAGTGTGTAAGAAGCTGAACCATGGCTGGAAATAAACAGATATAAAGGAAGCCTATAACACCCTTGAGACTAATAGTGGCAAAGACATTTCTAGGATAAGGCCTCTAATGATGAAGTGGGCTGAAATTCCCCAAAGTTTCTTTGTCACTGGACTGTATCACACCAGCCTACTATCCTGATACAGTCATATTAGCATAGATCAGTGGTTCCCAAACTTTTTTTTTTGACCAGGGACCACTTTGACCAGGGACCACTCTCTAGCATTAATACCAAAAGGGTTGCAAATCAGTTTTTTGTCAACTTTAGATTCTGTTTTGGGTGCTGATTCAGAAAATTGCATTGGATAGACCACATGAGCTCTAGTTTCTGATACAGAACATATTCCATGAACAGTGACAGGGAAGGAGTGACAAGTAGCACAAAAGGAACTGAGCTAAAATAAATAAATAAAGAGGAAGGAGGCTTGCAGACCAGATTTTTGTCCTCGTGGACCACTGGCGGTCCACGGTCCACAGGTTAAGAACCACTGACATAGACAGATAACACTGGTCAAGGCACATTTTGGTGCTTCAAATGGTAGACCTGCTTCTCTATATTTTTGACTTGCTGATTCCAAAAATTGCACCAGTTTTCTTCTATGAGTTTTTGAGATACAGAACATATGTCATATACCAGTCTTCATCTGCTCTCCCACAGAAAATCATGATAACCCTATCTAAGAAACTAGAGCTGATGCAATCTATCTAATGCAATTTTCTGAATCAGCACCACAAAAAAGCTCGGGAACAGGCCTAAAAACCGACACTAAGACTTTTTCATGTGTATTTGGCTATGTAATGAATACATACTGCATCGAGCACCTTCAATATTACACAGTTGCACTGATTCATCAGTTTGTGGTCTTGTGATCATACTTGTGCACACTCTCATAACCTCACCTTCTACTGCGGTTCCATTTTTAAAATTTTTACAATTGTGGAATTTCAATATTTTAAAAAATCTTGTCCCTTGACACCACTTTAGCGATGACACATTAGCACAGAAGCAGAAGGGACTCATCTTTCCTGAAGTGAGTGATAAGAACGCAGTGGGATGAGGAGCTATTGATGGGCTTTATTGGCCAACAGCTAAGTATGGGAGAATCACAGGAAGAAGGGGAGGCAAACCAGTAGTGGGATGCACATGACAACACAGGTTCACATCTGTTGTTGCATGCCTTCAGAATTTCCTTGGGAAGATTTGTTCAGAGATTTGCCTTCCTCTGAGGCTGAGAGAGCGGTACTTGCCCAAGGTCACCCAGTGGGTTCTGCAGGCTGGGTAGAGATCTGAACCCTGGCCTCCAGGGCCCTTGTCCAATCCTCATGCCTCAACCATGCAGGCTCTCCAAGACATCTTGTGGTTACCCTTTATGGCAGTGGTTCCCAACCTTTGGGCCCCCAGGTGTTAATGGTATCAGAGGTGACTGCCCCCCCCCCCAGGACTCTGTAAAGGATGGTTCAAAACCAAGGAATCCATAGTTTTACCAAGGGCACCAGGCTGGAACGAACCCATAATCCCCTATCTCTCCCCCATGTGGGATCCTAAGGCTCTTTCCACATGGCAATTCCCTGTAACCCACACTTTATGGACTTTCTATGAACTTTTAGAAACCTTTAATCAACTTTTCATGGACTTTGGAACTCTTATGGACCCTATACCAAACCCTTATGAATTTTTATGATATTTCCATTGTGTCAATTCCTCTGGCCGATACTGATCCAAGATATCATCAAAAGACCCCATATCCAGGACCCAAGGGCCACAAAGGGACCGACTTCCTAATCAGTAAAAGAAATATTTCCAGGAACCAAAGACAATAGCCAAGCTGGCTCAAGAGCTTAGGAAAAGCTATTGCCAGCAATTATACAAACATTCATCATTTAATCCATTCATCTTTTCCTCCCGGTTCATTGTTTCCCACCTGGACCGCCTCCTTCCTTCCCATTGGCCAAGAGGCCGAAGCGGCGCTGGCTCTCTGATTGGCTGAGGCATGGCTAAACTGGCCCCACCTCCCAGCCAGCTGATGACTCCAACCAATCAGTGCGAAGCCGGCGATGGGGGGGGGGGAGTGGGAAATTTGAATTTGACTGCTCTGCATTTCCTATAAAACTGTAATATTTCCCTTTGCAAACTATGTCAGCTTTGGCAAATGATTGCAGTTTGACATCCACTCCAGCTGGAACGAAATAAATATCTCGGTGGCTTCTGCTTCAACTTGGTGAGATTTATGCTGGAATATTGGCTTCTCTTTTCTCACCAGACAACCCACAATGGCTTGGGCCTAATCCACAGCCATTCTAAATTGCTTGACAACATTTTGGACTTCAACTCCCAAAAATTCCAGCCAGTTTACCTGCTATTAGGAACTGTGGGAGCTGAACACCTGGAGGCACAAAGATTGGGAACCACTGCTTTACATGCAAAAAGAAATGGCTGTGTAAGGAATAAACAAAGACAAAACAAGGACCAAGTATGTTCCTCTGAGTGTTCCTTTGGAGCTGTTTCGTGGGCCTTCTGGGATTCAATTCATCTCAGGAAATAACTCACAAACACTGTTCCTCTTGACATTTTAATGTTTAGTAAATAAAAACAGAGCTATAAGGACTGTACACAAACCTGAGTAAACATGGCCTTTTCTGACTCAATATTTCTTTTACCTGCCCACCTGATACATTAGACTAAACTATTGCAAACATATTTTCCCTTCTAATGCAGCACTGCCAGTTCCGCTGTAGGAAAGAAGGGTAGATATTTATAAAATGGTTAGCGGGTCATTCAAAGGCCAGGTCTGCATCAGCCATCAATCTGACTCCATGATCCTCCATCAGTCACACTCTCCCAACCACACAAGAGGTTCCAACTAGAGCAGAACTGTTGAATTGGTTACTGAATAATGGCTTCGATGTCTAGGTAAATCCCACTATGCGTAATGGGGCTAACTAAAGGATTCCGAGTTGTTCATCAATTTGCGTTTTTGCTTCCATAATGATATCATAGTTTAATACAGTGGTTCTCAACCTTCCTAATGCTGTGGCCCCTTAATACAGTTCCTCATGTTATGGTGACCCCCAACCATAATATTGTTTTCATTGCTAATTGATATCTGTCATTTTATTACTGTTATAAGGCATAAATATCCGATATGCAGGATGTATTTTCATTCACTGGACCAAACTGAGCACAAATACCCAATATGCCCAAATGTGAATGCTAGTGGGGTTGGGGGAGGATTGATTTTGTAATTTGGGAGTTGTAGTTGCTGGGATTTATAGTCCACTTATAATCAAAGAGCATTCTGAACTCCACCAGCAATGGATTTGAGCCAAACTTGGCACACAGAGCTCCCATGACCAACAGAAAACACTGGAAGAGTTTGGTGGGCATTGACCTTGAGATTGGGAGTTGTAGTTTACTTATATCCAGAGGAGCACTGTGGATTCACGCAAGTTTGGATCTGGACCAAACTTGGCACGAATACTCAATATGCCCACTAGTGGAGTCTGGGGAAAATAGACCTTGACATTTGCTGGGATTTATAGTTCACCTACAATCGACCAACAATAGAATTGGGTCAAACTTCCCACACAGAATCCACATGACCAACAGAAAATACTGTGTTTTCTGATGGTCTTTTGCGACCCCTTTGACACCCCCTCATGACCCCCTCAGGGGTCCCAACCCCTAGGTTGAGAAACACTTGTTTAATATCATACTTCATAAACCAGAGTAAAAATAACACTGAGATATGAAATAGGTGAAATGTAGGAAAGTCGAAAGTTGATTCAATGCTGGATGGGGAAAACGCTTGGGAATCCAGTCTAGGCCAGCCAGAGTTCCACTAGAGAGCAAGGTCAGTGTATAAATCAAATAAATGGATAAATTATATCTAATTTGTGATAAGGATGATACTTTTTAAAAGCAAAGTTCTTTTGAATGTAGCATTCCTCTATTTTATTTTATTTTTTGAGAAATGCATTATGCTTCTCAGCCACTGTACACATTTATGATTCATGTTCTGCCCTGCTTAGACATTCCACCATTGTAGGCAAGGTTCCCAGATCCACATGATGTCTGGATATAAGGGGGCTGTAAAGGTTTGACATTCTAGCAGGGAATCCATAAAATAAGCCAGAGTTCAGCCTAATGATTTATCTGTCTGGACTATTATTTATTCACAGTGCTACCCAATATCTCTGGCATTTTGCAAAGGAGCAACTAGAACAGTGGTTGTCAACCTTCTTAATGCTACGACCCCTTAATATAGTGTTGTGGTGACCCCCAGCCATAAAATTATTTTTGTTGCTACTTCGTAACTGTAATTTTGCTATGGTTATGAATTCTAATGCAAATATCTGATACGCAAAATGCATTTTCATTCACTGGACCAAATTTGGCACAAATACCTGATACGCCCAAATTTGAATACTGGCGAGGTTGAGGAGGACTGGGTTGTTGTAGTTTTTTTGGGCTATATGGCCATGGTCTAGAGGCATTCTCTCCTAACGTTTCGCCTGCATCTATGGCAAGCATTCTCAGAGGTTGCTTGCCATAGATGCAGGTGAAACGTCAGGAGAGAATGCTTCTAGAACATGGCCATATAGCCCGAAAAAACTACAACCACCCAGTGATTCCGGCCATGAAAGCCTTCAACAATACATTGAGGAAGATTGATTTTGTCATTTGGGAGCTGTAGTTGCTGGGATTTATAGTTCACCTACAATTAAAAAGCATTCTGAATTTCACTAAAGATGGATTTGAACCAAACTTGGCACAAAGAACTCCCCAATACTGGAAGGATTTGGTGGGCATTAACCTTGACTTTTGGAGTTGTAGTTCACCTACATCCAGAGAGCACTGTGGACTCAAACAATGATAGATCTGGACCAAACTTGGTACGAATACTCTATACGCCCAAATGTGAACACTGGTGGAGTTTGGGAATAATAGACCTTGACTTTTGGGAGTTGTAGTATCTGGGATTTATAGTTCACCTACAATCAAAAAGCATTCTGAACCCCACCAATGATAGAATTGGGCTACTTCCCACACAGAACCCCCATGACCAACAAAAAATACTAGCTCTGAGGATGCTTGCCATAGATGCAGGCGAAACGTCAGAAGATAATGCCTCTAGAACATGGCCATATAGCCCGAAAAAATCTACAACAACCCAGAAAATACTGTGTTCTGATGGTCTTTGGTGGCCCCTCTGACACCCTCTCATGACCCCCCCCAGGGGTCCCGACCCCCAGGTTGAGAAACACTGACTAGAATTTCAGAAGGTCGAGGAAACAAGTGAGAATGGAGAAAAGGAAGAGGCAAGGGTATCGGGGCAAATGGATAATATATGTGTGCTTATACTTCAGTTTGAAGATAAAGATTAAAGGATTAAGCCAGATGTTTGAAGCAGATCAATTTCAAAGCAAGAAGATGGATGAAATTGATTGAACTTGAGCAAGTATAATATAGAACCTTCTTCCTGCACCTGCTTCCTTCCATCCCAAGTTGAAATCATTTGAAAAGCGGAATTTCTAATCTATATAAATAAAAATGTAATGTTCGTTTTTGGGATTAACATAACTCAGAAACCACTGGGTGAATTGCTGCCAAATTTGGCCACAAGACACCTACTAACCCAAGGAGTGACCATCACACAAAAAATTGATTTTGTCATTTGGGAGTTGTAGTTGCTGGGATTTATAGTTCACTTACAATCAAAGAGCATTCTGAACTCCACCAATGATGGAATTGAACTAAACATGGCATACAGGACACCCATGACCAACAGAAAACACTAGAAGGGTTTGGTGGGCATTGACCTTGAGTTTGGGAGTTGTAGTTCCCCTACATCCAGAGAGCACTGTGGACTCAAGCAATGATGGATCTGGACCAACTTGACATGAATACCCAATATTCCCAAATATGAACACAGATGGAGTTTGGGGGAAATAGATCTTGACAATTGGGAGTTGTAGTTTCTGGGATTTATAGTTCACCTACAATTAAAGAGCCCCCATGACCAACAGAAAATACTTAAGGCCATCCAGTCCAACTCCCTTCACCAGGGCAAGAAAACATAATCAAAGCCCTCCTGAAAAAGAGCCATCCAGCCATAGATATAGATAGATATGATTCACACACAGATATAGTATCATAGATCTGAAAGGGACTCCCAAAGAAGAACAATGATATCTTGCATGTTCCAGAGTAGGCATACCAGACAATCTCTACATCAACACTGACAAAGAAACAACAAGAAGTACTGTTTATCCAGAAGCATAAAGAAATTACATATATTAGAAACAAACACTTTCTCATTACTTTATTTTCCAGATCACCAGACTGGTGATGGTTAGGTGACAGCTAGTAATATAATATAATATAATATACATATAATATAATATAATATACATGTAATATTGATAATATTATCATCTAATACAATATAATATTACTACTACTAATACAATATTATAATTATATATTTTATATTGCATGTAATATTACTAATAATATTCCAGTATAATGATATAGTACAATATAGTAATATATAATTCAAATATTGTGCTATGATAATAATATAATATATTCTATTTACATATTACTTGTTAGCCACCCTGAGTCCCCTTTGGGGTGAGAAGGGAGGCATATAAATGTCGTAAATAAAATAAGATACAATAAATTGTTGTGTATTCAGAAGTTTGTCCTAATTTCATCCTTGCTAGGAGGTCCTTTGGGTGGATTCAGAAAATCCAGAGTTTATTTGATTTGGAGTAATAGTGAGATAAAGGGCACATGTGGATGCATGTGTGTTTGTATGGGACACAAAGTCTTAATCTGGTTTCACCTACACATTTCAAAAACTTTTCTGCTCTCTCCAGTCTTAAGTTCAAATTTTTATTTGTCCAGCCATCCTATCTGCATTTGGTTCTATTTGAACAGAATACATCATGGAGCCCCCAGTGGCGCAACGGGTACCAGCAGGACTGCTGACCAAAAGGTCAGTGGTTCGAATCCAGGAAACAGGGCGAACTCCCGTCTGTCAGCTCCAGCTTCCCATGAGAGGACATGAGAGAAGCCTCCCACAGGATGGTAAAACATCTGAGCCTGCCCTGGGCAACATCTTTGCAGATGGCCAATTCTCTCACACCAGAAGCGACTTGCAGTTTCTCAAATCACTCCTGACATGGAAATAATAATAATGGAGATCTTCCATGAGTCTTAGTGGAACAGATGACTATGTTTAGCATTTCTGCAGTTCCATCAACTGTATGCATAAAGAGAAGTTTCTTCACCATAAATCCAATTTGTTCCAATGCCCTTTTGGCATTAATTCCCCAGACAAAATAACTCCAATCCTAAAACATTCTTAACTGGATGTAGACAAAAAGCAACAACACATTCATTCACTAGCAAAGGCCACTGGCATGAACTATGCACATCTGTTTTCATTCTCCTTTTAATGCAATGCTCTTAATACAATTGCTGTTTAATTTCTCCACTGTGAAGATAGTAGCACAGTAGAAAAGTGGTTTTTCCTTGTAGACAGACTCTCCTTTGGCACTTTTTAACTCCTTGAGGTTATATATTTGAATTAGATTTTGGATTGCATGATTTTAAACAAGTGGTTTGAAGGTTTTATATGTTTTTAATTATTGTTTTAATGTATATATTCTAATTATGTGTGTTTCTGGCATCGAATTGCTGCCTATATGTGTAAGCCACTTTGAGTCCCTTGTGGTATTGAGAAAGGCGAGGTATAAATATGGTAAATAAACAAATAGATTTTCACACTGCCAGATATGAATTTCCTTGTGCCAATGGTCTGAAACAAATGGAACTTGTGCTTTAAATGGTTCTCTTCTTCCATTGGGAAAAAAGACTGCACAAGGGAGGAGAGGTTTCACACACACACACACACACACCCCGTCACACAGACCAAAATATGCTCTCGGGGGACCAGGAAAATTATGCTTATTGACAAAACAATGCTCAGAGGCGGCCCTAGGTAATATTCAATGGTAAGCAAACAGTATTTTGGTGCCCCCGCCCCCCAACCAATCACTGACATATATTTTCTGTTCGTTGTGGGAGTTCTGTGTGCCATATTTGGTTCAATTCCATCATTGGGAGTTCAGAATGCTCTTTGATTGTAGGTGAACTATACGTCCCAGTAACTACAACTCGCATATGTCAAGGTCTATTTTCCCCCAAGAGCGCCTCAAGAGCGCCCCTGGGCAAAATCAACTATACTGCGAATGCTTACTTTGCGTAATGGGTTGAGCCACCCCTGACAATGCTCTAACTTTACCACACATCAGGCAGAAGTACTATGGTATACAAAAAGGTAATACAGTTAGCCCTTTGCGTCCTGCACCCATAGATTCTGTATCTATAGATTCAACTATCCATGACTTGGGAGCAGGGTGGGTGGATGGGATATATCAAAAGCAAACCTTGATTATACCATTTTGTAGAAGGGAAACCAATTTACTACTCCATTGCATATAATGAGACTAAGCGTCCATGGATTTTGGTATCCGCAGGGCATGTGTGTTTGTCCCGGAACCAAACTGCAGTGGAATTAGCCAGCTTTTAGTGTCTACAAGACACTTTACCAGGCACATCAGAGTGGAAACTATACTAAAATGTCTATACAAGTTGGTTAGAATGCAGATGCCTCCTTCCATCCTGAATCTATCCCCCAATTTCAAAAGCTACAGCTTTACAGACAAGATGGAATTACTTGTTACTGTTGCCAAAAATGGTTTCGTGGTGTCAAGCACTTCTGTGTAACATGTAGAAATGTTGGATGACTTCACCTGACTGCGTGGTTTCTCCAATTCTATTGGGCAATGCTCAGTGATATGAAGGGGATGGTGGAGATGGGAAAATCAAGAATGTGATGATATCACGGTGTGTGAGAAATGATAGGATGTCATACAGCACTTCGGAGAGGGACCTCAATACAAGACGAGTCTCTGGAAGCAGCTCCACATCTGTTAATGCATACTACTGTTGAGCCCCCGGTGGTGCAGTGGGTTAAAGCCCTGTGCCGGCAGGACTGAAGACCGACAGGTCGCAGGTTCGAATCCAGGGAGAGGCGGATGAGCTCCCTCTATCAGCTCCAGCTCCTCATGCGGGGACATGAGAGAAGCCTCCCACAAGGATGATAAAACATCAAAATCATCTGGGCGTCCCCTGGGCAACATCCTTGCAGACGGCCAACTCTCTCACAACAGGATGCTCCAGATACGACAAAAAAAATGCATGCTACTGCGCTACACTTTTTTCCCATGTCAGGAGCGACTTGAGAAACTGCAAGGTGCTTCTGGTGTGAGAGAATTGGCCGTCTGCAAGGACATTGCCCAGGGGACACCCGGATGTTTGGATGTTTTACCATCCTTGTGGGAGGCTTCTCTCATGTCCCTGCATGGCGAGCTAGAGTTGACAGAGGGAGCTCATCTGCGCTCTCCCCGGATTCGAATCTCCGATCTGTCAATCTTCAGTCCTGCTGGCACAAGGGTTTAATTCACTGCATCACAGGGGCTCCTTGCTCTATGCTAAGACACAGGAAAGAAGCAAATGACACCACAAGAAGGTGCCTGTTGTCTCGCAGCTATCTATCTGGGATAGGTAAAGTGTACTCTGCAAGTTTTAGTAGGACTGCAAACTCCATCAGGCCTCCCATATTAAGGAGCAATGGAAACTACAGTACTAACATTAGGGGAGATACATGTTCCCTTCTCCTGTCTATTGTGGCCTTCTTCTCTCTTTTTATTTTCACTTACTCATGCATTAGATAGAAGCAATGACGTTTGCAGTTGCCGTAACTGCCATGGCTCAATTATATGAAATCCTGGGAGTTGTTGTTTTACGAGGTCCCAGGATTCCACAGCATTGAGCCATGGCAGTTAAAGTAGTGGCAAACTGCATTCATTTTACAGTGTGGACACACTCCTTGTGTCCTTGAGATAGCCAGTGACTGACAAATTATAGTTTGAAGCATCCTGAGACCATTAGGCAACTTGCCGTGGCTTTATGGTGCTCTAAAGACTTCCTAGGGATTGCCCTAGTTATTGTCCAAACAAGCTTTTGAAGCACATCAGAATGATTATTAGCTCCATACAACAGTGGGGAGGCTCCAGATTCAAACTCATAGTCTGTGTAGTGACAGTTAAGCCTGGCAAGGCAGGAATGGAGGACTTTCTTGGCTTAAGAGTTTATACATGGCACGCTACCAGTCACAGGAGAGTTACTACCACAAGAAGTTCCCATGCCAAGGACTTTCCCAGCCAACTTGCATGCCCCAGCCCATCTGTGCCAGTTTCCAGCTTTGTGAAAGAAGAGGGAGCAAAAGAGCACCTTACCGTCAGGTCTTCCCCATAGAACTGGAGCATCGATGTGTCTGCCACCAGCAGGGTCTCCACATAGCGAGCCTGAGAGGTGAACCGTTTGGCTCTGCTGTTACTGCTGCCCGGTCCGGCCTGAGTGTCCCCTTCTGGGATGTCCTCAGGGGCCTCTTTTGCCCAGCCCCGCTTCTGGAGCTGGTGGACCTGCAGCAGGAGCTCTCCGCTCCCTTGACCTTGAGGTTGGATGACATACTTCTCTCCATCCACCAAGAAGGAGCCATGGATGCCTTGGCACAAGCTGACGGCCACCAAGGAGTCTGGCTGCGAGTTGACAGTCCCTGAATAGAAGCACCTTCTCTGCAGCCTTGCATCTTCTTCTTCGGCCAGAAACTCTGCAGTGGGCTCCTTCTTTCCAATGTGTTGGATCTTCAGCCCGGGTGCCAAGAAGCTGGCATCGGGCTCCAAGTGCAGCACGAACTCCCTCCCGAAGGCGGCCAGGGAGAAGGACACCTGCCCTTCCCTGCTGCTCATAGGGGTTGCCAACCAGACTGGCACCACCTCCTGGGAGTCTCCGCCAGGGATGGACAAGGCCAGGGCATGGGGCAGGAGCATCCAGAAGAGCACCCAAGGGGAGACAAGAGCAGGTGCCAGCCTGCCAGAAGAAGAGGGAATAGAAGAAGCGGGCATAGAGGCAGGAAGCCTGGAAAGGCAGAGGAAGGCTTGGGTTGGGAGAAAGAGAAAGAGATAGACAGAGAGAAGCAAACTCACACTGCAAATCTGCAAACTGCAGTCTCAGAGGGCAGTGAAGGCTCTGGGTTAAATCAAAACTGATAGGAAAGAGAAATGGATAGAGAGAGAAATGGGAAAGAGATTGGTGAGATTGTTGCTAGCTGGATGGCGCAATTTGCCCAAGTGTGGGAGGGAAAAAGTAGGCAAAGTGCTCTTTCTGCTCCCCCAAAAAAGAGTGGATCTTCTGATACCCAAGCTCCTTTCCAACACAGTGTCATGCAAAAAATAGCAGCAGAAAGAGGAGGAAGGAGAGTCGTCCCTTTGGAAAAGAGTGTCGAGCTGCAGGAGGCTTGGAGAGCTTGTGATGCCAGGCAGCTCTCACTGGATGGATAGCTCCTTCCTTCCTTCCTTCCTCAGCCTTGGAAGCACCAAAGCAGGCTGCTGAGCTCTCGGTATTTATACTTTCTTCCCCCTGCTTTGACATAAGAGGGTTATTTTTGATCTCACGATCCCACATTCCCCTCCCCTGGGACCTAGAAGAGGAGGAGGAGAATGAAAAAGCGGGTGTGTATCTGTATGTATGGGAAGGGGGGAGGTTTGGGATGCAATCTGAGCTGGGAAGACCCGCCTCTCTTGCTTCAGTGTCAACCCAAAGGCTCCCCCTCTCCATTCTCTTGGAGTTAACCCTTCCAAGGCCTGAAGTTGGAATAATGAGTCCTTTCCAATTATTATCCCCCCTCTTTCTTCCTTTCCTTGTTTTGTCATGTTTTTATTCCAAGGGAAAAAACTTGTCATGGGGAAAACCTTTACTATTTATTATGATTGCAGCTTGGAAATAAGGAAAGGGCATCACTGAGTAGGTAAAGGCATGATTTATAGTGGTTGCATGGAAATGGAATAAGGGCTTGGATTGTTCCACATTCAAAGAAGGGATATATACTCTGTGGGACGTCATTTCGTTTTCAGAAAAGGAAAATCTGACTTAGTACAATCTGTTCTTCCTCCCCTCCTTGCCAGGTTATGTTCGTCGCAGGGATAGAAAGGAAAAGAACTCTCCTCTGCAGGGATGGGAAGGAAAAGTACTTTGAGGTTGCTTTTGATTACCTTCTACTCGTAAAGAGTAGAGACATCACACTGGCAACAAAGATCCGCCTAGTCAAAGCCATGGTATTCCCTGTAGTAACCTACGGATGTGAGAGCTGGACCTTAGGGAAGGCTGAGCAAAGGAAGATAGATGCTTTTGAGCTGTGGTGTTGGAGGAAAGTTCTGAGAATGCCTTGGACTGCGAGAAGATCCAACCAGTCCATCCTCCAGGAAATAAAGCCCGACTGCTCACTGGAGGGAAGGATACTAGAGACAAAGTTGAAGTACTTTGGCCACATCATGAGGAGACAGCAAAGCCTAGAGAAGACAATTATGCTGGGGAAAGTGGAAGGCAAAAGGAAGAGGGGCCGGCCAAGGGCAAGATGGATGGATGGCATCCTTGAAGTGACTGGACTGACCTTGAAGGAGCTGGGGGTGGTGACAGCTGACAGGGAGCTCTGACGTGGGCTAGTCCATGAGGTCACGAAGAGTCGGAGACGACTGAACGGATGAACAACAACAAACTTCTTACTTAATAATAATAATAAACCTTTATTTATACCCCGCTAACATCTCCCGAAGGACTCGGTGCGGCTTACAAGGGGCCGAGGCCCAACACATCAATAAAACAAAAGCATAACAAATACAACAATAAATAAACTCATAAAACAAGCAATAAACATTAAAACAATAGCAATAAACATTAGACAATAACACCACGACGCATTTAAAACTAAGGCCGGGCCAAATGTAATGATTAAAATTTTAAAAATGCTGAGCATGACAGGTGAGATGGATAGGTTTTTGGAGATAGGTGCGGTGTGCGGACAATCTTAAATCTCTAGTAAAGTGCATTTGGGGCATGATGCTAGGAGTTTCCTATTCTGGGAAGGCACACTGGAACAACCACGTCTTCAAGCTCTTCCTAAAGACTGCCAATGTTGGGGCTTGTCTGATGTCCTTGGGGAGAGAGTTCCAGAGTCGGGGGGCCACCACGGAGAAGGCCCTGTCCCTTGTCCCCACCAATCGCGCTTGCGACGCAGGTGGGATCGTGAGTAGGGCCTCTCCAGATGATCGGAGAGATCATGTGGGTTCATGGATCCCAAACCGTTTAGGGCTTTATAGGTAAGCACCTGCACCTTGAATTGGGACCAGAAAATGAATGGCAGCCAATGGAGCTCCTTAAACAGGAGGGTTGACCTCTCCCTGTAAGGAGCACCAGTTAACAACCTGGCCGCCACCTGTTGGACCAGTTGGAATTTCCGGGCAGTTTTCAGGGGCAGCCCCACGTAGAGCGCATTACAGTAGTCCAATCTGGAGYTGACTAAGGCATGGACCACCCTGGCCAGATCTGCCTTCACGAGGTACGGTCGCAGTTGGCGCACGAGTCTCTACTTAGGTGATCCCTCGTTGGCCGAGGATGATGGCCCTCCAAGTGAAGTGTCTTGGTGMTGAGTCCGTAATAATAATAGTAATAGTAATAATAATAATAAAACTTTATTTATACCCCACTACCATCTCCCCAAGGGACTCGGCTTACATGAGGCCAAGCCCACAATACATCAATAATAAAGCAATAGCAAACAAACAATACAAACAGTTGAAATAAATCTCATAAACAGAAATAAAAATAAGCAATACAGTAACACAACAAGCAATTAAAAACCTATGGCTGGGCCAAATGTAAAATTAATTTTTTTAAAGATAATGCTGGGCATGGGCAAGGTAGGATATAACTGGGATAAAAATTTCAGAGGCGATAGGGCATGCAAATCAATCCTAAATCAATAATAAAGTGCATTTTGAGGACACATTGCTGAGAGTTTCAATTATTCTGGAAAGGCACACTGGAACAACCACGTTTTCAGGCTCCTCCTAAAGATTGCCAGAGTTGAGGCATCCCGGATGTCCTTGGGAAGCGAGTTCCAGAGTCATGGGGCCACCACCAAGAAGGCCCTCTCTCGTCCCCACCAATCGTGCCTGCGATGGAGGTGGGAGCCTGAGCAGGGCCTCATAATAATATACTTTATTTATACCCTGCCACCATCTCCCCAGTGGGGACTCGGAGCGGCTTACATGGGGCCAAGCCCGGACAACATATTACAGCGGAATAAAACCAAAAACATAAACAACAAACAACATCATCAAAATTACATTAAAAAAATCATTCCAATAAACACAGTCACGATAACAGTGGGCTGGCCACATGTACAGGATAAAACAATGAAAAGACTCTAATGAGATAAAAATAGGAGCAGGTTATTTGCAGGGAGCTCATAAAAACAAACAGAGTTGTGAAACTAAACTTCACATTTGGAGGGCATGCACTCCAGTGGCAAAAGCGTTGAGGGGAGCAATGGTATCATGTTGTACACCTACTCGCCAAAGGTGTAGCAGAAGAGCCAGGTTTTAAGGTTCTTTTTGAATGTTTCTAGTGAAGGGGCTTTCCTGATCTCTTCAGGTGATAAGTTCCAGAGTCGGGGGGCCACAGAGGAGAAGGTTCTCTCCCTTGTGCCCACAAGACGAGCTTGTGAGATTGGTAGGGGTGAAAGGAGGGCCGGGTTGGTACATGGCGAGAGATACGGTCACGAAGGTAGGCGGGTCCCAAACGGTCTAAGGCTTTGTAGGTGAAAACCTGTACCTTAAATTGGGACCAGAAAATAAACAACAGCTAGGGGAGCTCCTTAAACATGGGAGTCGTGGTGTGGAATGGCTGTGGAGTGCTATTCTTGATCCACATGTTTCCAAGCGAAAGGCAGTCCCGGTCAGGGTTGGCTTGACATGCCTTCCTCTTGGCATGTTTCTCCCTTTCACCCTCCATTTGTGCCTCTTCAAATTCTGCAGCATTGCTGGTCACAGCTGACCTCTAGCTAGAGCGCTCAAGGGCCAGGGCTTCCCAGTTCTTGGTCTCTATGCCACAGTTTTTGAAGTTGGCTTTCAGCCCATCTTTAAAACTCTTTTCCTGTCCACCAACATTACATTTCCTGTTCCTTAGTTGGGAGTATAGTAACTGCTTTGGGAGATGGTGATTGGGCATTTGGACAACATGGCCAGCGGAGTTGATAGCGTAGGAGCATTGCTTCAAGGCTAGTAGTGTTTGCTTCTTCCAGCATGCTGACATTTGTCCACCCGTCTTTCCAAGAGATTTGCAAGATTTTTTGGAGGCAATGCTGATGGAATTGTTCCAGGATTTGAGTGTGACATCTGTAGACAGTCCACGTTTTGCAGGCGTATAACAAGGTTGGGAGGACAATAACAACATCCCAAAATATGACCTTTTCTTGTTCTCGATCTCTGCAATCTGGTTCTGTCTTTATTTATAACATGCCTTTGATTACTTACAGCAGGCATGGGCAAACTTTGGCCCTCCAGATGTTTTGGACTTTAACTCCCACAATTCTACTTACAGCTCAATCTGTTTTCAAACTGCTTAGATCAACAGTAAGCTGAGCTGACAGTCGGGAGTTCATGCCCATCTGGGACTTTGAACTGGTTGGAAGATTTTATCATTGCTGGTGATTTACCAGCTGTTCTAAAGCCCGACTGTCTTTTCTTGTGGAACATCATGACTCTGCACAGAACATGCTGTCCCTGGATTTGTTTTCATAGACTTTCTTCACCAAGCTTTGAAAAAAGTGACAAGCAGAATGTGGGACTGCATCTTTGGTTATGTGTCCATTGTATTAAAATGGAGCCCCCGGTGGCACAGTGGGTTAAACCCTTGTTCCAGCTGAACTGCTGACCTGAAGGTCGGTGGCTTGAATCCACGAGATGGGGTGAGCTTCCATCTGTCAGATCCAGCTTCCCATGCGAGGACATGAGAGAAGCCTCTGACAGGATGGTAACACATTCGGTCATCCCCTGGGCACTGGTCCAGTATCCTCAGGGCTTCCTTGGATTCTGATGGAAAAGAGTAGTGGAGTTGGGTGTCATCTGCGTAGACATGGCACCATACTCCAAAACTCTGGATGACCTCTCCCTGCGGTTTCATGTAGATGTTAAAAAGCATGGGAGACAGAATAGAACTGTGCGGGACCCACAGGTCAATGGCCAGGGGTCCAAGCAGGAGTCTCCCAGCTTCACCAACTGGAAACAATCCTCCAGGAAGGACTGGAGCCCCCGAGTCCCATCCCAGCGAGCCTCCCCAGAAGGATACCATGGTCAATGGTATCGAAAGCCGCTGAGATATCCAAGAGAACAAGCAGGGTCACACTCCCCCTGTCCAGTTCCTTGCGGAGGTCATCCATCAAGGCGATCAAAGTCATCTCGGTACTGTGCCCAGGCCTGAAGCCAGACTGCGAACGATCCAGAAAATCGGTGTCATCAAGGAATCCCTGAAGCTGCGAGGCCACCATCTTCTCCAGAACCTAACAAGTTCAGCAGCTCAGTGGTTTAACCTGCTGCACCATCAGGGGCCCTAGGTTCCCAGATATAATCCCAATAATCCAGTGGGGCTTTTTAAAGAAAAAATAATAACATGCCCCTCCAAATCTCAAATTAATGAACAGCACCAAATATCAGTTCTATGCATGCATTTGTTCTGTAACCCTTCTGCAGTGCAATTTTCTGCAGCCTCATCCCCATCCCATTTAATGGAGTCAATTTTGCCTAGTGATAAGCACCTAATAGTTCCGTGGCCCCTCTCCTCACTTTAATTCCCAAGGGAGTTGCAGGTTATCAGGATTGGAGCAATCCCGCAAAGTGGTCCCTACCTCCCCCTTTGCAACGCGCTATTTAAAGCTGTAATCCCCCCAAATATTTGAACGAATAATATAAGCAGTGTTTTGAGGTTCCAGATACCTGCCTCCCTGGGAGCTAGGAAATCAGCTTTATGGGAAAGTCTTGGGGACGAGGGTCAATGTTTAAAAGACCTTTGACTCTGCATAAATGTCTGGTGTGACTGTTGGGGGAAGAGCATCTCCATCTGCTAATCATGGCTGAAAAGCCCCCTTCGTATACTCAGACGCACACGAGCTGTGTCTTGAAATAGCCACCTAATGCCCTGGGGCCCAACATTTCTAATGCCTGGATGTCTTTTTATAAAGTGCAGCTCTTTAGGGTGGTTTAGAAAACAACTGCTCAAAAATAACAACAATGCAAAGCCACAATGGGTGCTCACTGGGTTGAGCATTTCAGATTCCTAAGCTGATATCACAGTTGCAATAATATTGATATGTTAAAAAGCATGGGTTGAAACCTGCAACCTCTCATGAATTGCTGCAAGAAATCTGGCCCACAGGGTAAACTTTGGATTGACCTGTTGTTGTTGTTCATTCGTTCAGTCGTCTCCGACCCTTCGTGACCTCATGGACCAGCCCACGCCAGAGCTCCCTGTCGGCTGTCACCACCCCCAGCTCCTTCAAGGTCAGTCCAGTCACTTCAAAGATGCCTTCCATCCATCTTGCCCTTGGTCGGCCCCTCTTCCTTTTGTCTTCCACTTTCCCCAGCATCATTGTCTTCTCTAGGCTTTGCTGTCTCCTCATGATGTGGCCAAAGTACTTCAACTTTGTCTCTAGTATCCTTCCCTCCAATGAGCAGCTGGGCTTTATTTCCTGGAGGATGGACTGGTTGGATCTTCTCGCAGTCCAAGGCACTCTCAGAACTTTTCTCCAACACCACAGTTCAAAAGCATCGATCTTCCTTCGCTCAGCCTTCCCTAAGGTCCAGCTCTCACATCCGTAGGTTACTACAGGGAATACCATAGCTTTGACTAGGCGGATCTTTGTTGCCAGTCTGATGTCTCTACTCTTTACTATTTTAGGATTGACCTGAAGATCTATCATATATGCTGTTCCTGGAAGTCTAATAGACTGGGAAGAAAGGAGCCCTCTGCTGGTATCTTTAGCAAAATAGTTCACTGAAAGATAGCTGTCACTGAAGATAGTTCACTGAAAGATAGCTGTCTGGATTGATAAATCAGTCAAGTGCTCGGACACTAGAAAGTTTTCCTGCCAGATATTTGGCTTTCAAAGTAATTGTGTGCTTCCTTGTGCTGAAATCAGAAAGCCCATGAGCTGGAAAGTCAAGCTGCAAATGCTCTCAGCTGTTTAAGCCCCCGTCTACACTGCCCTATAATGCAGTTCTATAATAACTGCGCCCCTATTGGTGCAGTAGGAGCCCCCGGTGGCGCAGTGTGTTAAACCCCTGTGCCGGCAGGACTGAAGACCGACAGGTCGCAGGTTCGAATTCGGGGAGAGGTGGATGAGCTCCCTCTATCAGCTCCAGCTCCTCATGCAGGGACATGAGAGAAGCCTCCCACAAGGATGATAAAACATCAAATCATCCGGGCATCCCCTGAGCAACGTCCTTGCAGATGGCCAATTCTCTCACACCAGAAGTGACTTGCAGTTTCTCAGGTCGCCCCTGACATTACAAAAAATAAAAGTGGTGCAGTGGATTAAACCCCTGACCTGCTCAACTTGCTGACCGAAAGGTCACAGGTTCGAATCTGGGGAGCAGGGTAAGCTCCCGCTTTTAGCCCCAGCTTCTGCCAACCTAGCTGTTGGAAAATATGCAAATATGGAAAATAGAGATTATTACTTAAAGAAAGTAAATAACAGACAGAGAAGACAACAGCAGGGAAGCAATATATTTCACAACTCAGAAAAAAGACACTAAAGACCCTCAAAGACTTGATGGAAGTCCTCCTTTTTTTGGGTACTTTTCATATTTTTGATACTTTTTGTAGTAACTTTTTGCTAACTTTTCTCTATCTTTTTTCTCTTTTTTACTTCTTTTTTTCTTAGTAAACTAGCCGTCCCCTGCAACACGTTGCTGTCGCCCACATGGGGGTTCTGCGTGGGAGGTTTGGCCCAATTCTATCATTGTTGGGGTTCAGAATGCTCTGTGATTGTAGGTGAACTATAAATCCCAGCAACTACAACTCCCAAATGAAAAAAACATTTTTTTGAGTGAAGGACATACATTGGGTTGTTAGGTGTCTTGTGTCCAAATTTGGCGGCAATTCATCCAGTGGTTTTTGAGTTCTGTTAATCCCACAAACGAACATTACATTTTTATTTATATAGATTACTATTCTTTCTTTTTCCACTGCTTTCCTATCAACAATTAATATGTTCTCCCACTTTCGATGTTAAAAATCTCAGTACATCTATTAATTCTATAAAACTAATCAATAAAAATATTTGAAAAAAGAGCAAATATGCAAACGTGAGTACATTAATAGGTACCGCTCTGGTGGGAAGATAACGGCTCTCCATGCAGCCATGATGGCCACATGACCGTGGAGGTGTCTATGGACAACGCCCGCTCTTCGGCTTAGAAATTGAGATGATCACCAACCCCCAGAGTTGGACACAACTGGACTTAATGTCAGGACTTAATAAATGCAATTTGTTTCATAAAGATCAAGTAAACAGAACATACTGTAAAGAACATATTGTAAAGAACAAAAATAACTTTTTGGCCTTGCATTGCACAATTTAGTGCAAATATTAAGACACAAATAGTGTTTTGTAGTCCACAAAAAATAACACTCACAAAATCTGCCTTCAATTGAGGAAGCACTGAGATCCAACTAAGTTGGCTCAGTCATATTTTAGTTGAAACCTGTTCTATAAGAGCCTTTTGCAGGAAAAAGATGCATTCTGGAAGTCTCTCTATACCCAGGGCCCTTCTACACAGTCAGGTTTAGGACAGCTGGTAAATCATCAGCAATTATAAGAGTGTTATTATTATATCTATCAACCAAATGGTTGCAAGTTCAAAGCCCCGAGTTGGGGCCCTGAATTGGCATGAGCTGCCAAGTGTCAGCCTAGCTCATTGTTTACCTAGCAATTCGAAAACAACTTTAGCTGTGATTACAGAAATTAGGTACCACTTAAAGTGGGGGAGGTGTTTTATAACGCCATAAAGAAAGAAGATCAGAAAATGCCGGGCAACCAAAAGGAAGGAGGAAGTCCTGACGGCTCTTTGTCATAGAACAGTGTTTCTCAACCTTCCTACTGTCGTGACCCCTTAATACAGTTCCTCATGTTGTGGTGACTCCCAACCATAACATTATTTTACTGCTACTTCATAACTGCAATGTTGCTACTGTTATGAAAAATAATGTAAATATCTAATATGCAGGATGTATTTTCATTCACTGGACCAAACTTGGAACAAATACTTTATACACCCAAATTTGAATACTGGTGGGATTAGGAGAGGGGAGCTAATTTTGTCATTTGTGAGTTGTAGTTGCCGGGATTTATAGTTCACCTACAATCAAAGAGCATTCTGAACTCCACTAACAATGGAATTGAACCAAACTTGGCACACTTAACTCCTATGGCCAACAGAAAATGCTGGAAAGGTTTGGTGGGCGTTGACCTTGAGTTTTGGAGTTGTAGTTCACCTACATCCAGAGAGCACTGTGGACTCAAACAAAAATGGATCTGAACCAAACTTGGCACAAATACTCAATATGCCCAAATGAGAACACTGGTGGGGTTTGGGAAAAATAGACCTTGACATTTGGGAGTTGTAGTTGCTGGGATGTATAGTTCACCTACAATCTGAGGGCATTCTGAACCTCACCAATGATAGAATTGGGCCAAACGTCCCACACAGAACCCCCATGACCAACAGAAAATACTATGTTTTCTGATGGTCTTTGGTGAACCCTATGACACCCCTTCACGATTCCTCTGGGGGTCCCAACCCCCAGGTTGAGAAACACTGTCATAGAAGATACAGCAACAGCACCCCCTGAACTTAAGCCCAACCATCCATGGCACCTCCTTCTGTTCTGTCTGTCTGTGTATTGTCTATACAATGTTTGCCGTATATGCCCCAAATCCCCTTTGGAGTGAGAAGGACAGAATATAAACAAAGTGTTATTATTATTATTATTATTATTATTATTATTATTACACAGAATATCAAGGCTGAAAATTCCAGAATATCTGCTTAGAACTGGGTTATCTGAGTCCACACTGTCATATATTCCAATACAAAGCAGATCATGTAGGATTTAATTCAACTGTGTGGAAGGGACCTCAGGTGAGAAGATAGATCCACCCTCTTTTTTGGCTCATTGACATCTTATATTTTTCTTAATCCAACAAATATCTGCATTGCTAAAGACATAGGAGGCAAGCCAGACCACTCTGTTGTGACTTGCCATCCATGTGCATCTACAGACACCGCATCTGCTGGCTATTGGCAAACGAATCAGTCAATCAATCAATACTTAGTTTGAAAGCGGCAAGAACACAAAGTCTTGCCTGCATGATGCTTGCACACAATGCTTTGCCGCAGGATGCATTTCATTCCCATGCCCTCCTTTTACTTTTGACCTCTGAGAACACCGTTGGTGGTTTTTGATTCTAGGTGGTCTCCGTTTTCATTAAATGGTGGCCTGGAATTTCTGGTCGTTTCAGGCAGCCCCCCAAGGGCTGATTAAAGTGCCTTTGGAAGAATAGCCCAAGACAGCCCCAGGCAAGCAAAACTACTACTTTATTTAAGTGCCATTTTTAACTAGGGGAGTAGAAGAAGTAAATAGCAAAACTCCCTGAAAGTTTGAAGCAGAGCTACAACATGCAGAACCTTAACCATTATGGCCTCTTGCTATATTGCATCAAGGATTCTGAGATCGATAGTCCAAAAAGAAGCATCTCCAGATTTGGGGAAGTAATCACCTGATTCATTCATCTCACCCTTCTCGTGCTGTTAAGTGTTCTATCCTGCATTTGTCTCCAAAAGCACAAGGGAACATTTCACTTGTACCACTTGATGTGTGCTAATGGAACTCTGGAACTCACTTCCAAAGGATATCAGGCAAGCCCCCACATTGGCACTCTTTTGGAGGAGCCTGAAAATGTGGCTGTTCCAGTGTGCCTTCCCTGAATAAAGGAAATAATTCCCTGCAAAATGTCCTCAAAAGCACTTTAACAATCTGTTGGGTTGTTCTCCCAACATTTCCTTTAAAACCCTCCTAGTGGCGCAGTGGGTTAAAGCACTGAGCTGCTGAGCTTGTTGATCGAAAGGTCGCAGGTTCGATTCCAGGGAGCGGCGTGAGCTTCCGCTGTCAGCCCTAGCTTCTGCCAACCTAGCAGTTCGAAAACATGCAAATGTGAGTAGATCAATAGGTACCGCTCCGGCGGGAAGGTAACGGCGCTCCATGCAATCATGCTGGCCACATGACCTTGGAGGTGTCTACGGACAACGCTGGCTCTTCGGCTTAGAAATGGAGATGAGCACCACACCCCAGAGTCAGACATGACTGGACTTAATGTCAGGGGACTACCTTTACCTTTTACTAGATACATCCTACCTACCTCTGTTCATGCCCAGTGATTATTTTTTTAAAAGTTCAAACTATTACATCTGGCCTGGCCATAGGTTTTTAAACCCTTGCGTATTATTGTCTATATGTTGAGTTACATTAATTGTATTGTTTTATTTGCTTATTGCTTTTGTTTTATTGATGTGTTGTTGGGCTTGGCCTCATGTAAGCTGCTCCGAGTCCCCTTGGGGAGATGGTGGCGGGGTATAAATAAAGTTGTTGTTGTTGTTGTTATTATTATTATTGTTATTATTATTATTATTATTATTATTATTATTATTGGGTTGTTGTAGGTTTTTTTGGGCTATGGCCATGTTCTAGAGGCATTCTCTCCTGACGTTTCGCCTGCATCTATGGCAAGCATCCTCAGAGGTAGGCCAGGATCATCCACCTCACCTCGCCCCTCACAAGGAACATGAAAGGCACTGCAGACTACTTCAACCAGAGAAATCAGCCATAGCAGGGCACCTGATGAACCAACCTGGACACAGCATATTATTTGAGAACACAGAAATGCTGGACCACTCTCACAACCACCATGTCCGACTACACAGAGAACCCAGTGAAATACACAAACATGTGAACCATTTCAACAGAAAGGAGGAAACCATGAAAATGGACAAAATCTGGCTACCAGTATTAAAAAACTCTAAAATTGCAACAGTAAAACAACAGAGAGGAAGCAGGCAGGGACATCTAATTACCTCTCAACAAAAGTTTGCTCCAGGCACAGTCAGTCCATTGTATGCTAATCAAGGTGGTCAGTTGAAACATTCACACCTAGCTCCAGCAGACAAGAGTCCTTTGTCTCACCCTGGTCATTCCACAGATATATAAACTCTTTTTCCTAGTTCCAACAGACCTCACAACCTCTGAGGATGCTTGCCATAGATGTAGGCAAAACGTCAGGAGAGAATGCCTCTAGACCATGGCCATACAGCCCGAAAAAACCTACAACAACCCTATGATTCCAGCCATGAAAGCCTTAGACAATACATTATTATTATTATTATTATTATTATTATTATTATTATTATTATTTTGTTGCATGGATCTTACATGCTTCTTTTCATCAAGTGTGGCACCGGCTGCGATTACTTTGATCTGTCCTAAATCAGGCATCTGTTTGAGGCTGGTTCTCACATTATACGCAGGGACAGGGCTTTCCAGATGTGAGCATCAATCTCCCACATCTCTGCATTCATGAAAGCAAGCCGGGGTGGTCCAGTATCTCACGGATGTTAACATAAGGCAAATGGAGTGATATGCATCTCTTTTGAAGAAAAACACCCCAAGGTGCCAGCGGCTGGTGCTTTCTGACAGCTGTTGGCTGCCAGCAGACAAATTACTTAGTCCCTGTGAATGCAGATGCAGGAGTAACAGCTGTGGGTGCGAAATAACACTCAAATGTGTCTTGGTAGCCAGCCATTAGGTCATTGCCTCTGAAGCACCAGAAGTCAGGCAGGGACAATGATCCGTTCTGCAAGGAGCCACTGGCTGGCTGTTAAGACACTGGCTCACCATATTCATGCTATAATGTCTTAACAACCAGTCAGTGGCCTTAGGTGCCGGGCTTAGCACAGCAGGCTAATCTGCCCTGTTGCAGAAAAATCCTGCCAATTGAAAGGTCAGCAGTTTGATCCCAAGTTGGGGTGAGCGCCTGCTCTTAGCCCAGTGGTTCTCAACCTTCCTCATGCTGTGACCCCTTAATACAGTTCCTTATGTTGTGGTGACCCCCAACCATAACATTATTTTCATTACTACTTCACAACTGTAATTTTGGTCCTGTTATGAATCATCTTGTAAATATCCAATATGCAGGATGTATTTTCATTCATTTGGCACAAATACTCGATATGCCCAAATATGAATACTGATGGCGTTGAGGGGAGGGTTGATTTTTGTCATTTGGGAGTTGTAGTTGCTGGGATTTATAGTTCACCTACAATCAAGGAGCATTCTGAACTCCATGAATGAGAACCCCCACGACCCCACACGGAACCCCCACGACCAACAGAAAATACTGTTTTCTAATACTCTTTGGTGACCCCTCTGACCCCCCCCCCCCCCGTGACCCTCCCCAGGGGTCCCAACCCCCAGGTTGAGAAGCACTGTCTTAGCCCCAGCTCACCTGCCCAGCTAGGGTAAAGGTTTTCCCCTGACATTTCTGACTCTGGAGGTTGGTGCTGATTTCCATTTCTAAGCTGAAGAGCCAGCGTTGTCCATAGACACCTCCAAGGTCATGTGGCCAGCATGACTGCATGGAGCACTGTTACCTTCCCATTGGAGCGGTACCTATTGGTACCTTACCTGCCCAGCTAGCAGAAATGTGAATAGATAAATAGGTACTGCTTTTAAGAGATAATAAAGGCACCTTTAAGGACATTGATCGATTGGAGGAAAGCTCTTTGGCATTGAAGATGGAGACACAGTCATCCCCCCATGGCCAGAGTCAAACACAGCCTCCAAGATGCTGGAAATAAGATGGGAAAAATTGCCTTTACCTCTGTTTGTGTTGTCTGTCCCTGTTAGGTGTAATCGTATAATCATATAATTGGCATTACAGAATATACACATATGATATTGAATGTTTACCATATGTGTATATTCTGAAAGCCACTCCAAGTCCCCTTCGGGGTGAGAAGTATTTATTCTGTAAATAAATAAATAAATAAGAATAATTCGCTTCCTCTGTGCTGAAGCTGTGGCTTTACAGTGAGTTTTTGCATCATCATCATCATCATCATCATCAACAACAACAACAACAGAAAATTAGATCACTTGAGGCTGTCCTTGTTTTGCTTGAAGTTGACAATGTTGACGTTGGAAAATTCTGTGATTATATATTAATTATATATAGTATGGATGACTGTCCTGTCCGCCCCCTCCCCAAATTAGGCATTTAAGTTTCAAATGTTGTTAATGCAATAAAAAACAGAAACAGAGATTTAAACAATATCTCAAATATGTACCTTAATCAATGATGCAGTTATTGACTGGCTCCAAAGTGTTTTAGATGGTGGCAATACGTATTGTGGTAGTTTCAAGGGGTCTTCATCACATTTATTCCTTGGGATTTTATCTGGCCTGCCAATGACATTGAAATTCAGGGGTTTTGAGTTACAATGAAGTGCATTTTCATATATTACATAGTCAATATAGGGTATTTGCTATCACAAATACACACCTTTAAATGAGTATTGGGCAATGTTTAGATGCTGGCTAACTAGCCGGTGGCTAATGGTTGGGCTGCAACTGTGGAGATCAGAGTTCAAATCCCTGCTCAGTCATGAAACCCACTGGTGACCTTGAGCAAGTCACACTCCCTCAGATTTAGAGGAAGACAAAGATAAATCACTTGTGAACAAAGCTCACCCAGGTAAACCACATGATTGAGTTGCCTTAGTGTTGCTAGAAGTTGGAGATGACTTTAGCAACAAACAAAATGGTTCCTGATCAGAGGCTGCATGCCTGAGAATGCCAATTGCTGAACAGCAATAGAAGGAGAAAACTACTTCCTTCTCATTTGGATTCTGTATTTCCAAGAGTCATCTAAATGGTCATAGTATGAAACACATTACTGGACTCTATAGACTTTTCATATGGCTCAGATCCAGTACAGTTATTCCTGAATTTACAGTACCTTGGAATGGTATTGATGTCTCCAGTGTATTTATCTCAGCATGTTTCTTCATCTCAAGCATCAAATCAACGACAAAAAAGACAATTTCCCCCTTGAAATTTAATATCTTTACAGGCATTCTGTTGTTATATTTATCATCTATGGTACTTAGCACCGGGATTGTGGCGCAGCTGGCTGAGTGTCAGCTGCATTAAGATCACTCTGACCAAAAGGTCATGAGTTCGAAGCCAGCCGGGTTGGAGTGGGTTTCCAACCAATTGTGTGTAGCCTGTTGTCGACCTTTGCAACCCGAAAGACAGTTGCATCTGTCAAGTAGGAAAATAAGGTACCACCTTAAAGTGTGGGGAGGCTAAATTAACTGATTTATGAGGTCATAAAGAAGACTCCAGCAAAGCATTCCAGTGGGGAAGCATGTGGGGAATGCGGAAGTGCTTCATCAGTGTTGCAGATGGACGATGAAAGCGACAGCTCCCCTGGTGGCCAGAAAAAGTAAATAGCCTCTGTGTATGTCTGTATATGTTTGTATGTCAAAAATTGGCATTGAATGTTTGCCATATATGTGTACACTGCAATCCGCCCTGAGTCCCCTGCGGGGTGAGAAGGGCGGAATATAAAAGCTGTAAATAAATAAATAAATAAATAAATACTTTAGTGGGGTGGAGACTAGCAAAGGACTAGCAGAAACACTTGAGTGTCCAAATGCCATGTTAAGATGATGCTTGTATCAGCCAAAAGACACAGAACTCTTTAGCTAGGTTTTGAAGCTTCATAGGCATCTTCTTCATCCAGCAAATGTTTTTTTTGTTGTGTCAGGAGCAACTTGAGAAACTGCAAGTTGCTTCTGGTGTGAGAGAATTGGCCGTCTGCAAGGACGTTGCCCAGGGGACGGCTGGATGATTTGATGTTTTATCATCCTTGTGGGAGGCTTCTCTCATGTCCCCGCATGAGGAGCTGGAGCTGATAGAGGGAGCTCATCCGCACTCTCCCCGGATTCAAACATGCGACCTGTCAGTCTTCAGTCCTGCCTGCACAGGGGTTGAATCCAGCAAAGATGGTAGAAAGGCATACAATGAAAGGGAAATAAGTTGATGGTGTTGTCGGATCCTCATATGTCTTATGGTCCGCAAAGATGGTTCTCTATTTAGGTATCCAAAATTATTATGCCAGAAGACATATCAGAGATCATCCATGACAATACAAAACTATAGGCGATGACTCAACCTCATAACTCTACCTAATGACTTCAAGTTCTTAATCTTTTTGTCACCAAAAAACTACCAGCAGATGTCAGTGTTGTCTTACTGTCTCTGATTTTCACTGCAAAAATGGATGTAAAAATTGAGGGGTAATGAACTCCACAAAAGTTAAACCCACAAATTAAAGTATACTGTGTATGTATATTAAAAAGGCATTTCCTCAAATCCCCCCACACTCTTGCGAGACCAAGAAATCCAAGCTCAGTATACAGCTGGCGGCTAGCTCTGTTCTTCATTGCAGGTCTTTTCAGGGACTTACTTACTTAGGTGATCCCTCGTTGGCCGAGTAGGATAGTCTTCCAGGATCAGTGTTCTGGTGGGTCCGTAGGTGACTGTGGAGCCCTATTCTTGAAAATTATAAAAGTACAGTCCCTACACTTGAAACAGCACTCTACTTCTGTAGTGATTAAACCTCTCTAGAGGTTTTTAAACAGAGACTGAATGGCTATCTGTCAGGGGTGCCTTGATTGTGACTTCCTGCCTGGTAGAAGGGCGTTGTAGTGGATGACTTTTGGGGTCCTTCCAACTTTAGGAGTATTTGAATCTATAGACCTATTTCTGCACGGACTCGCTAATGTTTATGAGGCTGGATGGCCATCTGTCAGGAGTGCCTTGATTGTGCTTTACCTTCCAACTTTAGGAGTATTTGAATCTATAGACCTATTTCTGCACGGACTCGCTAATGTTTATGAGGCTAGATGGCCATCTGTCAGGAGTGCCTTGATTGTGCTTGGCTGAAGAGGATTGGACTGGTTGGGGAGGGGAAGCATTTTTCATATGACACACCTCTGGACTACAGGTCCCAACACATGGTTTGGAAAGCTCTGCCATTGTAGTTGTGTTCAGGATTGCATTCCGAATACCTTTCGTTCAAAAACGGCACATTTTCCCTTGCCTCAAGGGGTCACTTGTGTTACATTTTTATTCAAATGTGATTTGTTTGCACTCTCTCTTTTTCAGGCTGTCTCTATAAATGGGCTTTCCCCATCCTTGATAGTTTAATGTCATCTTGACAATTTCAGTGTTTGCTTCTAGATCATTATGAGGAAATCAACAAATAGTGGTTTTAAAACAGAAACTTTGGGGGACCTTTTAGTACAGTTTTTGTTGTGTGCCTTCAAGTCATTTTGGAATTATGATGATCTGCTATCACAGGGGTTTCTGAGGCTGAGTGTGTGTGACTCCCCCAGGGGGGTTTCTGTGGTTGAATGGGAATTGAACCCTGGTCTCTAGAAACCTAATCTAACACTCAGACCACTACACCATACTGGAGAATAGCCCCCAACATCCGATCCAAAAAGGAGTCATATTTGTGCATAAGCAACACTTATGTGCTCTTATGTCTCTAAGCAGGCCCATAGCCAGGATTTTGATTTGGGAGGGGCTGAATTTGATTCCGGGGGGGGGGGCTGAGTCTGAGTGAAGGAGGGTCTACCCTAGCAAACCTTTTGTATTGTTACCCCAATACTACCATGCATATGGGAAATACTGAGTATGGTGATCAGATCATGATATGAATAAACATAGCAGTTTAAATAATGCACCAGTAAGGCCTTCTTGTGGACCACCATCAGAATTTTTTTTTTTTTTTAAGTTTTTTTTTTTTTTAAGGGGGTTTTTTTTGGGGGGGGGGGGTTGGGGGGGGGGGGGGGCTGAAAAGCTTTCCAGACAGGCCTTCTCGCTCAAGCCCCTCAAGCTACATGCCTGTCTCTAAGAGTATCCCTCTCAACATCTGCCTAATAACCTTTTAGCAAGACTATGTGGAGGACCAGAAATCAACCCAGGTTCTAGGAGATGATGATGATGATGATGATGATAAATCATTATCAGATATTGCAATCCCAGGCAACAGCAGGATTGAAGAGAAACAACTAGAAAAGCTGACATGATACAAGGATTTAAAGATTGAACTGCAAAGACTCTGGCACAAGCCAATCAAGGTGGTCCCAGTGGTGATCGGCACACTGGGTGCAGTGCCTAAAGACCTTGGCCTGCACTTAAACACAATCAGGGCTGACAAAATTACCTTCTGCCAGCTGCAAAAGGCCACCTTACTGGGATCTGCATGCATTATTCACTGATACACCACACAGTCCTAGATACTTGGGAAGTGTCTGACATGTGGTCCAATACAACAGCCAGCAGAATGATTTTATTTGCTGTGGACTCATCTTGTTGTGCTTCACCTCAAATAACCA
>NW_026847882.1:33611962-33684296 GCF_025583915.1 Anolis sagrei ordinatus | reverse complement strand
GTCTGACATGTGGTCCAATACAACAGCCAGCAGAATGATTTTATTTGCTGTGGACTCATCTTGTTGTGCTTCACCTCAAATAACCAAACCAAATCTAAAGTTGACCAAAAACCGATTCGTAACCCTTTTGGTGCTAATGTTGGAGAGTGATCCCTGCTCACTCTCCAACATTAGCACCAAAAGGGTTTTGTTATTTGAGGTGCTGATTCAGAAAATTGTATTGGATAGTTTCTGATACAGAGCATATGACATCCAGTAGTCACCACAGAAAACCATATTCAACAAGCCTCAGCACTGTAAAAGGGTTTTGCAAGAACAGGAACTCTTGTAGTGTTGAAAGATTTGCCATTGCCTCTCCTTCCACCAGATTCTCATTTTGAACAGCTATGTGATGGAGAGCTGTAAATCGTTCTTCTCTATGTTAAGAATCCTTGTACTGAAGGATGGCTGAGAATTTCATTTGGCTTATTTTTGGTAAGAATAACTCATCGCCCAGATTTGTCTTTTTCATTGTAAATTAGAGGGGAAAAGGTGGAGATTTAAGAAATGAGGGAGAAAAGAATATGGACAGATTCAGCTGGACATAAGAGAAGTACATCTGGGTCATAGGATAACCACAGAAATCTTGAATTGCATACAAGCGAATCGGAGATGGCTAGAGCTTTTTATCTGTGTGATGCTTGGCCATAGTATCATTTGAAGCATCCAGATGTGATAATGTAATACAATCTTCAATTGAATTAACTAAAATGAAGATTTTAAAAACAAAACAAACAAAAGTGCAACTCTCTCAAGCCCTTGCTTATCTCAGAAAGCAGTTTTAGTTGCTCATCTTTGTGTTATCTGGAGATGATCAGCTGGAATAACCACAGTCAACATCAGCTGGAAAAAAGTGAGAAGGCTCTGATCCAGATTTTGTGGGTTACTGTGTTTAGACAAAGAAATGAAGTTTAAAAAACCAAACAAAACTATTGGCCTGGCCACGATGTACACGCTTGGTATTTGGGTAGTGAACATGCTGTGAGCCAGGTTTATTCCAGATGTGTAAACTCTGAGCAACCTCTCTCAGCCTGTTGCTTTGCAATTTGGTACGGGCAAGTTTCCTTCGACACAAGGTAAGTCTCTGCCCACACATTTCCAATTGGGGATGCTCAGCAGGAGGTTTATTAATCTGGAATGAACCTCCTACGGAATAGGTATATGCAATATAATTTTATATCAATATTGGCTGGGCATGAAAGCCTCGACCTATGAGGACTCAGTCCAATGCACTCCAGCGTACAGATGGCTGTTCTGCTACATATGTGAAAAGCCTTCTGTGATTGGGGTGAGCATTCCCCAAATATCCCTTTGGCCAATCTCACTTCTTTGAGCGGAGATTGAGAAGCTCCGTTTTTCCAGATGTTTAGAACGCCATCTCCACATTCCCTTAATATTGACTATCATGACCTGGGGTGCATCTACACTATAGAATTAATGTATTTTGACACCACTTGAACTGCCGTTGCAGAGTGGTATGGAATCATGAAGGCTGTAGTGTTATAAAGCCGTTAGTCTTCTTTGCCAAAGAGTCCATGGTTAGGCCTGGGAAATCCATGGTTCTAAATGGTTCTAAAGTACTTACAAAACTAAAGTTCTGGTGGTGAAAATTTCAGAACTCTAACAAAACTTTCAAAATGTAATTATTATTTCATTACTGGTGATTTTTATGGCAGAACCAATTGGGAACTGCCATTTATAATGACATTTTGAGAGTTTTGTTAGAGTTTTGAAATGTTCACCACCAGAACATTAGTTTTGTAAGCACCTTAGAACCATTTAGAACCATGCATTGCCCAGGCCTAGTCCTGGTGCCTCACCAAACTATAGCTCCCAGGATTCCATACCATTGAGCCATGGCAGTTCAAGTGGTGTCAAACTGCATTCATTCTACCGGAGGCATGGGCAAATGTTGGCCCTCCAGGTATTTTGGACTTCAACTCCCAGAAATCTCAGCCAGCTTACTGGAGTTGAAGTCCAAAATACCTGGAGGGCCGCAGCTTGCTCATGCCTGTTCTACAGTGTAGATCAGGCAAGAGCAAACTTCGTCCCTCCAAGTGTTTAGGACCAACTTCCACAATTCCTAAAAGCTGGTAGATTGTTAGGAATTGTGAGAGTTGAAGTCCAAAACACATGGAGGAACAAAATTTGCCCATGCTTTGTGTAGATGGACTGGGTTGTTGTAGGTTTTTCAGGCTATATGGCCATGTTCAAGAAGCATCCTCTCCTGACGTTTCACCTGCATCTATGACAAGCATCCTCAGGGGTTGCGAGGTCAGAGAATGTGGAGATGGTGTCCTAAACATCTGGGAAAACAGAGCTTCTCTACCTCTGTTCAAAGAAGTGAGCTTGACCAAAATAATATTTGGGGAATGCTCACTTCTGCATTAATTCTACAGTGTAGATTCACCTTGGGTCTTCTGGGTAATGAAGTCTAAGAGCCTTGGCTCTTTTTCATGGAGGACGGGCAGCAAAGGCTGGCCTCGGAGGGACAGAGCGGGCGGAAACCCCTGCGGGCAACGCGCCTCCTCGCCGCTTCGGCTCCGCCCGCTAGTGCCGAGCCTCAAGGCATTGTGGGAGTTGAAGTCCACCACACCTGGAGAGCCATAGGTTCCCGACCGCTGCTCTAGACCAAAATGATACTTTTTTTAAACCAATAACAGCAAAAGGCTTGCAGGCTGGCTTCCAGCCTCTGTTAATGTTTAACTTTCAGGGTGCTGATGAGACTGTAGCAACCTTGGGGAAAATGCAAAGGGATGCTATTTTATGCAATTAAGGGGCAATGCAAACCAAGCTCCTGGAAGATGGAACAGGAGAGTCACAGTTCCACCAATTGACACACAGATTCAACCCAAGAGTAGGCAATTCTCCTCTTCTGGGAATAAAGATTTGCTTCTCTTTCGCAGATTGCAACAGCATATTTCCTTCCCCAGGCCACATCACCTTGAATACAGTTAAACTGAGAATTCACCAATTGGGTTGCTGTGGGCTGACTGTAAATAGAAGGTCAGCTGCTGTCCTCACCTTTTTGCCTTGTTTTTTACTCGTGTTCTATTTTGAAATGGTCACATGACTGGTCAAATAAATAAAAAACAATGATTATTATAATTGGGTTGCTGTGAGTTTTCGGGCTGTATGGCCATGTTCCAGAAGCATTCTATCCTGACATTTCACCCACATCTATGGCAGCCATCCTCAGAGGTTGTGAATGACACTAATTGTAGTTCGGTAGCAGCTGGTGGCTTCTATGTCAGAGAGAAAGTGAATCTATTCTTCATTTTCAGCTGAACTTTCAAATCTGCAATGCAATTTATTAAACCTATTTTAGGAACTGAGTTCCACACCTAAGGTAAAGGTTTTCCACTGACATTAAGTCCAATCATGTCCGACTCTGGGGGTTGGTGCTCATCTCCATTTCTAAGCTGAAGAGCCAGCGTTGTCCATAGACACCTCCAAGGTCATGTGGCCAGCATGACTGCAGTGGAGCACCGTTACCTTCCCACTGAAGTGGTACCTATTGATATACTCGCATTTACATGTTTTTGAACTGCTAGGTTGTCAGAAGCTGGGGCTAACAGTGGGAGCTCACTAGATTCAAACCTGCAACCTTTCGATCAACAAGTACAGCAGCTTAGCGGTTTAACCCACTGCGCCACTGGGAGCTCCACACCTAGGACAACATTAAAGCTGAGGCTAAAATATGAAACAGATTCATTGCCTTACTGACCAGCCATGGATGGAGCTGCAGCTAATGACACATGGTTGCGAATATACACTTGTTTCATTAAAGCTTTCTAAGCTCTGGCTTAAAACATACTAGTTGTATTCTCTGAAATCCCTCTTTGTTGGCTTGTTCAGCGCTACTATCTGAACACACAAAGCTTTTGTCTGTACTTTGCATCTTTTGTTGTCATTGGTTATCCTGACATGAACTGGCATACCTTTTTTATTCAGGCAGGTCTTTGCCAACTGTTTGTTGCCGTAGGGTTGACTTTTCTTTTGGAAAAAAACTGGATGAGTGTAGTATTTTTCTTTTACTGAGGTATTTTAAAATTCAGCTTTTAAACTTTTCTTTTGCATTTATTCAGTTTATGTATTATTTTATCTTACTCTAAGGCATGTTAGCCCCATTTGAAAAAGGCAGGATATGGATTTAATGGGTTTACTCTAGAAAACCAATTAGATGGAGACCTTTCTGTGACTCATGGGGTTGAATGCAAGACTCTCAGCTATGTATGACTTTGTGTATGTTTTGAAGATCTAAGTCAGGACTTCTACAGACTTTGATGGGAACATGGTGAGCTGGGTTTGTTGGGTCACATTTAAGATCTTTTTCACAGAACCCAACTCGTCTGTAACTGTAGTAATACCATTGACATGTGTAATTCCTCCAGTCAGGCTGGATTTTTCCAGTTTGTAATGCCTAAGTGCATTCCAAATCAAGCACTACTCCCTTAAGATGTATTTCTCTATTTAGGAAGCTTGGCCTGAAATGCCATTGTGCTCATTGCACATGGATGTGCACACACTTGGTTGCACACTTGGTATCTCAGTCCATTTGGGCAATGTTGCCATTTCTAATGTGATTAATGTGTAACTCTGTATGCAGATATGTGATTTATGCTATATGAATCATCTTGGCCACTCTAAGATAATAAATAATGACACACGGGCAAGATTTCTATTTCATCTTGGAATGTATTACACTATAAGCAATAGAAAGTGCTGTTATGAGTGAAATTCATATTTTAACACAAAGACAGGCAAGGTTAATCCCACTTTAACACCGGTGGAACCAGCACAATACAGACATTTGAGTGTTGGACTACAAGACTGGGAGCCCAGAGTCTGAATCCATGCTTGGACATGGAAACCCACTTGGGCAGGTCACATTCTCTCAGCCTCAAAGAAATCAATGGTAAACCTCCTCTTAATTTATTTTGCCAAGAAAACACAGGGAAGTCATGCTACCCTTCTATTCTGCCTTTGTCAGATCACACCAGGAATACTGTCTCCAAATCTGATGGTATCGAAAGCCTCTGAGATGTCCAAGAGAACCAGCAGGGTCCAGCTCCCTGCAGAGGTCATTCACCAAGACAACCAAAACCATCTCGGTACCATGACCAGGCCTGAAGCCAGACTGTGACTGGTCCAGGTAGTCGATGTCATCTAGGAATCCCTGGAGCTGAGAGGCGACCACCCGCTCCAGCACCTTGCCCAAAAAAGGGAGGCTGGAGATTGGCCTGTAATTGCTCAAGACCGTAGAGTCAAGGGAGGCCTTTTTCAGGAGTGGTCTAACCAGAGCCTCTTTCAAACCAGATGGAAATGTCTCCTGCTCCAATGAAGCATTAATGATCAACACAAACAAGCCCTATGAGGAGTGGCTCAAAGAGCTGGACATGTTTAGTCTGCAGAAGAGAAGGTTGAGAGGAGACATGATGAGGGCCATGTATAAATATGTGAGGGGAAGTCATAGGGAGGAGGGAGCAAGCTTTTTTTCTGCTGCCTTCGAGATTAGGATGTGGAACAATGGCTTCAAACTATAGGAAAGGAAATTCCATTGGAACACCAGGAAGAACTTCCTAACTGTGAGAGCTGTTCAGCAGTGGAACTCTCTGCCCTGGACTGTCATGGAGTCTCCTTCTTTGGAGGCTTTTAAGCAGAAGCTGGATGGTCATCTGTCGGGGGTGCTTTGAATGCGATTTTACTGCTTCTTGACAGGGGGTTGGACTGGATGGCCCACAAGGTCTCTTCTAACTCTATGATTCTATGTTTTCCCAAGGGTCTCCAGAAACCAGGAATTACTTGAAGGCACACAAAACCAGCAGAGCAGTTCCATTGAAATCAATGGGACATATGTCAGTTGTGACCTGGTGTATAAACTCTAGCTGGAACTAAAGTTGGATTTAGTCCAAATATGCAAAGTAGCTGTTGATGACTGGAACATTTTATGAAAAATGGATTATTTATTATCTTCGGATAAGAACCAGATTTGTGGGTTTGCATATGCATGTAGGGCATTTGGTTGAGCAACAATTGGTAATAAATGAGGGAAGAGATGATGGGGCCAGAGCTGCTCTTTCTGGTACATCATAAAAAATGGGTATAGCTCCAGCAGTGTCCCTATGCCATATATACTCAAGTATAAGCCAATGTTTTTAATAAGAGACCTTAATGTTCATGTTTTTATTCATTTTGTTATGGTTTTATTATCCAATTATTTTTATTGTATTGAAATTGCATTTTATGGTCTTGGCACCAATTGTAAACTGCCCCGAGTTGCCTAGGGCTGAGAGGGACGGAATATAAATATAGTAAATAAATAAATAAATCCGAATATAAGCCAAGGCACCTAATTTTACTACAAAAAAAAACTGGGAAAACATATTGACTTGAATATAAGTCGAGGGTGGGAAATGCAGCAGCTACTGGTAAATTTAAAAAATAAAAATAAAAACCATGAGATTACATTAGTAGAGGCATCAGTAGGTTCAATGTCTTTGAATATTTACATAAAACTGTAATTTGAGATAAGACTGTCTAACTCTTTAACTATTATTCTAACCTTCTTCAATGTAAATGTGTTTACGTAGCCTTCCAATAATAATAATAATAATAATAATAATAATAATAATAATAATAATAGAGTAAAATAATAAATGCAATAAAATAATAACAATAGAGTAAAATAATGTAAATGTAATCTATGCAAATAAAAATGTAATGTTCATTTGTGGGATTAACATAATGCAAAAACCACTGGACGAATTGACACCAAATTTGGACACTTACTTAGGCGATCTCTCATAGTCCGAGGATGATGGTCCTCCAAGTTCGGTGTCCTGGTGGTGGGTTCGTAGGTGGCTGTGGAGCCCTATTCTTGACCTGCATCTTTTCCCATAGTGAGGGCATTGGTTTCCATGTGGAAGGCGGTCTTGGACGGGGTTGGCTTGATCCATACCTATCAAGCCAACAAATGACCATCACTCATAAAAACACTGAAAAACACAGAGGAAGAGACCTAAAAAACAAAAAAAACCCAACTATTATAATGCATGTGCAAAACCACATATATAAATGCAAACACACACATATATATACACACAAAACACATATACACAGACTGGGCCACAACAATGCGTGGCAGGGGACGGCTAGTAATAACAATAATAGAGTAAAATAATAAAGGTAATAATAAAAATAATAAAATAATACATGTAATGATGATGATGATGATGATGATGATAGCAACAGATTAAAATAATAATCACTTTGATTAGAGTCTAAGGGGGAGGGGGGGCTTTTTCAGTCTAAAAAAGTACTGAAAAACTCAGCTTATATTCTAGTTTCAATTCCTGTTGTCCAAACTGGAAAAGGCCTCTGCTTGCAACCTTGGAGAAACACAACCAGTCAATGTAGTCAAGACAAAACTAGATGAACTAATGGTGCTATTCACAATGACGGAGCTTACTATATTTCCAAAGGCAATGGGAAGGTCCACAGTTCAGTGGCAGCAGATTCCCCAGGTTTATCCAGGGAGAACTCCATTGCGTTCCAAGCCTTGTGCTATTGACCTCCCACTTCTCCTCTGGAAGCCTACCGACTGAGCTTTATTCCCCACCATGTGTTCATTATTAGGCATTATTTGTATTCTTTTGTAACATATTCTCATCAGTTAAGGAAAATTATGGATGGGAATCGTACCAAGCTTCATTTTGCAATCAAAGAAGAATTTCAAATGAGTCCTTATATGAATCGAATGCCTGTGATCTAAGAGTCATTTTGAATGACTTTTTAGAAAGATGTTGTGTTAATTCTTCACTCAAATGTGCTGTTGAAGGAAATTGTACAGAGGTATAGATATGTCTCAGGTTAAGGCCAATGAAGTTTGAAAATCCAAGTCCCCACTAAGGTTGATGAGAGAGATGTAGGGGGAAAATGCCCGCTCCTTGGACTCTGCCTCCTATATTTTGTCTATTGCTTTTGTCCATTGACTTAAGCCTTAAGTCCTTGCTCCATAAATGACTGTGGCTTTCAGGTATGTTAAAAACCCATCATCTGTATTACTTGGCTACAAGGGGGAAAACCTTTTGCCTCTTCCAAATCCATCACCTGGATTTGTTTAAATTTCCAGGAGGAATCTTCCCCATTGCCAGGGCCTAGGATGATATGTGACGACTCGGTCCAACTGGCTTGCCTTTCGAACAAGGGATGAAACAATGATCTGGAACAACCCACTCCTTTTTGAAGGCAGTCCCTTTAAATATAACATCATCCCTCACCTTCCACATTACTGACAACCAGCTGCCTTATTTGGTGGCCACTTTGAGGGCTCCAGACAATGGAGGATGCTGTGTTGTTGTTGCTAAGCAACCCTGGGATGTGCTTTTGAGAAGGTGACAGAGGAGCATCTCCGAGTGTTGCCTGGCAACTGTTGCACGTCTTTCGTACACCTCCGTTTTCCCTGGCAGAAGGGCTGGCTACATTCATGGCAATAGTGAGGAGACGCTACAGGCAGGAGTATTCTAAGGAAAGTGACACGTGGGCCACTTTGCATATTAGGTATGACTAGGATGCTTGAGGTTTACATCTAAAACATGTGTCTTATCAAATGGACCATAGTAGTATACAAACAAACAACAAACAAAACTTTTCTCAAAGGTTTGTTTAAACCACCAGGTCTTCAGGCTCTTATGAAAGCAGGGGAGGGATGGGGCCTGTCTTATTTCTCCAGGAAGGGCGTTCCAGAGGTGGGGGCCCACCACCGAGAAGGCCCTCTCTCTCGTCCCCACCAACCGTGCTTGTGAAGGTGGTGGGAGTGAAAGGAGGGCCTCCCCGGAAGATCTTAAAGTTTGCACTTGTTCATAGAGGGAGATGCAATCGCGAAGATAGGCAGGGCCCGAACTGTTTAGGGTTTTATAGGTCATAACCTGCACCTTGAATGTGGCTCGGCAACTTATTGGCAGCCAGTGAAGCTGTTTTAAAAGGGGTGTTGTATGCTCTCTATAGTTTGCTCCAGTAAGGAGCCTGGCTGCCGCCTGTTGTACCAGTTGGAGCTTCCGGGCATCTTCAAGAGCAGCCCCACATAGAGCACATTGCAATAGTCCACTTTGGATGTAACCAAGGCATGGACCACGCTAGCCAAGTCAGACTTCACGAGGTATGGTCGCAGCTGGTGCATGAGTTTAAATTGTGCAAAGACCTTCCCGGCCACCACCGACACCTGAGCATCAAGTGACAGCGTTGAGTCCAGGAGAACCCCCAAGCTACAGACCTGTGCCCTCAGGAGGAGTGTAACCCCATTGAGCACAGGTTGCCACCCAATACCCCGGTCGGCCCTACGACTGAACAGGAGGACCTCTGTCTTGTCTGGATTAAGCTTCAACCTGTTAGCCCTCATCCAGTTCATCACAGAAGTCAGACACTGGCTCAGGGTCTGGGAGGTTTCCTTGGAGTTTGGTGGAAACGAGTAGTAGAGTTGGGTGTCATCTGCATACAGATGGCACCCAACTCCAAAACTCTGGATGATCTCACCCAGTGGTTTCATGTAGATATTAAAAAGCATGGGGGGTAGAATAGATCTTTGAAAGACCCCACAGGTCAAAGGCCACAGGTCCGAGCAGGCATCCCCCAGCTTCACCAACTGGAAGTGACCCTCCAGGAAGGAGTGGAGCCACTGCAGAGCAATACCCCCAAGACCCATTCTGGAGAGCCACCCCAGAAGGATACCATGGTAGATGGTATCGAAAGCCACTGAGATATCCAGGAGAACCAACAGGGACACACTCCCCCTGTCAAGTTCTGTCAAGTATAGCCAGCATGGTCCAGTGCTTTGAACATTGGATGATGACTCTGGATACCAGGATTCTATTTCCTGCTCAGCCATGGAAACCCATTGGGTGAGTCGCACACCCTGAGCCCCAAGAAAACCCATTATAGTTTCGCCATAAATCGGAAATGACTTGGAAGTCCATAAAAACAATGTATCACCCAGACACTGTATCACCCAAACTACCATTGGTGGCAAACCAACCATTCTTGATCCATAAAATGCAGAAGAGCCTTGCAAGAGAGTCTAGGAAAGATCCAGAAACTGGCTCTGCATCGAGGGAGAGGGGAAATGAAAGGGAAATTAATGAGGAAGCTGTTCCAGTGGCATACTGGTGGGGGGGGGGGGTGTCGGTCACTGAGTTATAATTGGTGAGGATCATCCTGTATCTTTAATGGCTGTGGAAAAGAGGGGAATTCAGCAGTGGTTGCTCATTATGCATGCACACAGCAAACATTAAGTCCCCTTTTCATCCAAGCACTAAAGATACACAGTCCTTTTCTGTTGACCATTTTCTGTTGGAAAATGACACCTCTGTCTATCACTGAGTCATGGTTTGGTTCCTTCTCATCACCCCTCAGTTATTCGGAAAGGCCCCAGTTGGTCCTTGGACTTCCTTCAGCTACTGAAAACTGAGTTCAAATGTTGCACTCCAGGACAGGAATAACCCTCTGATTTTAAAACACCACACGTTGAATAGGAAAACAATCCTTTTATTGAAGATAAGTAAAAACAGCAAAGTAAAAAAAAACACTTTAAAGGAATAGGTAAATACAATTAAGTAAAAAGATAAGCATGGACAAATTAGTCCAAGGTAGAGTTCAGCAATACTCAAAAACAAAGTCCACAACTCTCTAACAAAATCCAAATAACCAGAAAACATTGATCCAAGGCATGAGCAGATAATCACAAGAGACAAAAACCAAATCCTTAAGCATGAATCTTCAAAGCAAGGCTTCTCTAAGACGAGGACAAGAACTTAGCATGACTCTAAACGATGCTTCATCTGACTGTATTTTCCATGCTTGGAACTTTTAAGCCTTTCCAAGTACTCAGAAACTGTTTTTGCTTTCCTTGAGCGGCCCTTATCTTTTTCTGTTGAAGCCTGGCAGAACGCCGAAGGCTTCGCTCGGTCTGTCTGTTTTGACTAATTTCCGCCCACCTATCTATATGCTCATTCGTTTCTGCAGGTGACAAGTTGTTTTCAAGCCCCAAATCCTGGGAACTCTCTGGGAGTAATTCAGGGAGTAAACTATCATCCCTATACCCTGTAGGAACATTCTCATGGGAAACTACACTTTGAACAGGTGGCTCTCTGTCATTCTCTGTATCAATATCACTGACCAAACCATTGCCATCTTGAACCTCATTTACATCATTCTCCACATCCAAAGCTCCCTGATCCTGAAACACAATTGCAGGCTGAACTCCAACATCAAAGTGCAAAAGCTCTTTGGACTCAGGCTGGATCAATACTGCTATATAATAAATTTTCTGAATTCAGATTATCTGCTTCGAACTGGGTTATATGAGGGTACAAAGCAGATAATATGGATTCAGAAACTGGATTATATGGCAGTGTAAATGGGGCCTCAGTTAATTCCCATCAAAACCAGACATGACAGATAGGTCTAGGAATGTGCACAAAAGCAGTTAGATAGATAGATAGATAGATAGATAGATAGATAGATAGATAGATAGATAGATAGATAGTTAGTGTTGGGAATCAGAGCTGTTAGGCTAAAACATAACCCTCACGTGGGGTGATTCCACCATAAATATAGCAGAGTGCTAGAAGCAAACTTCACAACCAGCAGAAACTTACATGTGGTGAGTCAAGATTAGCTTCCATTGAACAGGATGGTACAGGATTGCAGAGACAGAACTTTAGATTCAAAATATTTATTGAAGTAAAAAGAAATCTATTCTAGATAGAAAAGGTCTTGGAGCTAACTTGCTTACTAAGCTCATAGTCTAGGGAAGGTAAAAGGATAAAACCCCAACATATCCATGCAGCTATATTTTGCCTGGAGAAAGGCAAAATGCATCTTCATTGGAAAGGAGACAAAGGCAGAGAGAGGGCCAACAATGGAGAATGACTCCTATGGCCAAGCCAGGGCAATAAAAATACATTTAAAGAGGAAGTTACATCATCCCTCACAGAGATTCCATTGCTACACCTTCAAAGGTGGAGGAAATAGTGGCAAGCAAGAACAGCAAAGACAAAGTCCTCTTCTGGGAGAAGCATGCACAGGAATGTGTGTGTGAGGTGGGGGGTGGGGAGGGGGAGGAATCCTTCACTCTAATCCTATCTCTAGTCTAGCTACTCATTGAGGACTGGAGACTTGATGACACAAGAGTCTTGTGCAGTGCAGGGAAGAAACCCAACAATCATACATGGTTTTGCTCCCATCTGGAAAATGTACTGTAAGGAGGGATTCAGGGGGCCTGTGGAAAATGCCAAGTATCTTTGAGACCCACAAATGTCAGGGTCCATGGGCCATGCTCTCAAAACTCTTTCCTCCCATTGTAAATACTTGGCTTGGAGAGGAGGAAGAATGCACTTGTTCCCCTCTTGGGCCAGGATCCAATTTGTACCACTGCCAGCCTCATAAGTGAAGACAAGTGGAGTGCAGATACAAAGCCAGCATATTTTTTCCAGCATTTCAGGTCATTCCCAGTCTATCTTTGGCTCGGAACTTTTCAAAGAACTATATTAAAACACAATATTCTTCTTGTTGCTGGAAAACGGAGACTCGGGTCTCTTGTTTGCTTCTTTTATCTGCTTTAACAGAAAATAGTGGCCTTTTTTGAGGTTTAAAAATCCCAAGTCCTAAAGACTCCCAAGGAAATTTCGTCCCAGGCAAATTTCGAGTGCAACGAAAAAAGAGACCTGTTCATTTGTAATAATCATATAATGGTTTCCAGATTATGGCACAAAAAATGAATTTGGAGGTGAGCAAGTTAGAGGATGAGAACCTTGTTGCAAAAGTTGGGTTTATTATATTGTTTCCTGGTATGTTAGCTAGATCCGATTCTTGCAAAATTTCATAAAGTTAGGGGAAACTCTGGAATAAATGGATGTTTATGATAGAGGCCCCATCTGCAATTTGAAACTGGATTATATGGTCAGTATAGAGTAATATAATGTAGTTTAACTGCATTAAACTGCATTATTTGAGTCTATATTGAACATATAAGGCATTCAAACTGCATTGCATGGTAGTGTAGAGGGGGCAAAATACTTGCTCTTCCATATTTGTACTGCACGCTGCTTGGAAAGGAGCCCCTGGTGCCACAATGAGTTAAACCCTTGTGCCGGCAGAACTGAAGACTGACAGGTGACAGGTTCGAATCTGGGGAGAATGCGCATGAGCTCCCTCTGTCAGCTCCAGCTCCCCATGCGGGGACATGAGAGAAGCCTCCCACAAGGGTGGTCAAAAAACATCAAAACACCTGGGCATCCACTGGGCAATATCTTTGCAGATGGCTAATTCTCTCACACCAGAGGCGACTTGCAGTTTCTCAAGTCACTCCTGACATTAAAAAAAAAAAGGACTGCTTGGAAACATTAAAATGTGCTCAGTAGCTTCCAAAAATACCCTCTCAGCATTAATATTGGGGATTCTGGGAGATGAAATCCACAAAATTGCCTTTTCAGGTCCTGCAATAGATAGATTAGATACTATATTGTTGGGCAGTCAATCCCACATGATATTTATCAGCTGATTAACTTTCCTAGCTTTGTTCAATAAGTAAACTGGCTTCTATACTGCCGTATAATGGGTGGTAGGCTGATGATATGGAATGAAGAAAATGAACTAATAAGACAGGAATGTTGTTTCAGTCCTTCATATTGCCTTTTCTCCCCAGTTAAAATCAGAGATTGGTGGCAAAAGCGGCATTTTGCCACAGATACTTGAATGATTCTCCAGATGTGCCTCTGCTTCAAAAATAGAAACCCTAAGAATGTTTGCTCGAAAATTAAAAGTTCAGCACATAGCCTATATCTTTATCTTAGTTCCTTTCTCTTTTCACCAGAGTCTTGACCTACAAGATGGACAACAGTATTATTGATACTGCTCCAAGTCATTCTTGCAACAATAACACTTTCTCTGGTCTCGCGAACTCAGGCTTCCTTGGTTGAGTCTATCTCTCTGTAATTCAATCCTTTTCCACCTATTTTTCCCCTTATATGACACCAAGCATCATTATTTTTCTAGTGAGTGGTTTTATTTATCATGTCAGGAGCAACCAGATCTACAGAGACACTCTAAGATCTACAGAGACACTCGCTGGAACACCCCAGCAAGCGAGAGTCCAAAAGTGGCAGGCTCAAACCCAGAACATCAATCAATGGCTGATACCAAATGAGAGACTCTCCCCTGGGCACACAGAAAACTGGCCGACTTGGAAGGCGCTGAACAGACTGCGCTCTGGCACCATGAGATGCAGAGCCAACCTTAAGAAATGGGGCTACAAAGTGGAATCCACAACATGCGAGTGTGGAGAAGAGCAAACCACTGACTACCTGCTGCAATGCAACCTGAGCCCTGCCACATGCACAATGGAGGACCTTCTTGCGGCAACACCAGAGGCACTCCAAGTGGCCAGATACTGGTCAAAGGACATTTAATCAACTACCAAGCTTGCAAACTTTGTGTTTTGTCTGTTTGTTTGTTTTGTTAAAAATTTAATACAAATGTCTGGTTGCTCCTGACACGATAAATAAATAACACATAGGTAAATCCCATTGAGATGCAAGCCATTAAGGGTAAATGTGTCATCCTGCCTGTCTGCAGCCTGAGAGCTTACAGAAGTCACCTTTGTGGACACCAGCTCCCAGCGTTCCCCATCTACCATGATCTCAAAGGAGCTACAATCGAATAAAAGCAACTTTTCAAACTCATTGACCTCACCATGCCTTCCGTTCTGAAGAACCACACCTTTATAGTGCACCTACTTGTGCCTGAAGTGCCTTACTGACCTTAACTATACAGTGCAATTAAAATGTGCTTTTCTTCCATAGAGTACAACTGTTATCAGCTGCCTTTCAAGAGCCCGCCTTCCTGCCGGATGGAGCTGGCCTATGCCATTGTGTCCCAGTGCCCTGCCCTCAACAGTAGTTGCTCAGCCTTTGCCAAAAAATGATCCAGGTGCCCAGGAAGGGAAGGCATGCCCTGTTGACTTAGCAATAAACAACTCCTGCCTGACCTCTCCATCTCCTTTTTATATCTGTACTTGAAACACAATTGACAAAAATAATAGGTAGATGGAAAAAGCACTAAAAATATTATAGTAACTTAGAGGAAGCTGAATAAAGCTCAAGGTGAGGAAAAGGGTCTATCTACATCAGGCATGGGCAAACTTTCTAACTTGGGGAACGCATGGTGAACTAGAGTGGGTTGGGTGGGCTGGGAGGGAGGGGGTTCTCCCCAAGTCCCCTCCCTGCCCTTTCCACCCCTTCCTCTTCTCTTTTGGAGGCAGAAAGTGAAGGAAATTTGGGAAATTTGCATCCCAAAAGGGTTAGCCTTGGTCAGGATGAGATAGTGGACAGAAAAAGTGTATCCATTAGACTCCATATTGCCTACTCCTGATCTAGAATCCTAGAATCCTAGAGTTGGACGAGACCTCCAAGGGTCATCCAGTCCAACCCCTGCAATGCAATCAAAGCACTCCTAATAGACATCCTCTGTGGAAAAGCCTCCAGAGAAGGAGACTCCACCACACTCCGAAGCAGCCTATGCCACTCTCAAGGAAGTTCTTCATAATCTTTTCAGTGGAGTCTCTTTCCTTACCATTTGAAACCATTGCTTCCATGTGCCCTGGTCTCTAGGACAGCAGTGGGACACCTTTATTTTAAATCTTGAAACATCTTGAAAAAATGGTTCTTATGTTCCCTCTCTACCTTTTCTTCTCCCAGCTAAACATCCCCAGGAGGAAGGGAAGAAGGGAGGGAGAGATGAAGAGAAGAATGGAAGGACAGGCAGGGTGGAAGGATATGGAGGGAGGGAAGTGGAAAGACAAAAGGGAAGGGAGGGAGGAAGGAAAAAGGGAGAGAGGAAAGGAGGGGGGAAATAAGGAAGGAAGAATGAAAAGGTGGAAGGGAATGGAGAGAGAAAGAGTGAGGGATGAGAGGGAGGGAGGAAAGAGAGAAGGGAAGAAAGACAAAAGGGAAGGAAGGAGAAAGGGAGAGAGGGAAGGAAGGAGGAAAGAGAAATGCCCAGCTTACTTGTCTGAATGCATCTCCCTCTATGTCCTGACTCGAGATCATCCAGGGAGGCCCTGCTTTCGCTCCTGCCAGAGTCGCAAATACGTCTGGCAGGGCCGTAGCCAGAAAAAAATTTCGGGAGGGGTTGAAATTTTGGGGGGGGGGGGGGAAAATTTCACGGGGGGGGGGTGAAACCTGCCTCCTAGCTCACGCTGAAGCCAAGAGCACAGCAGGGGGCAGAGCAGCCTTCAATAGCCTGCAGCTCCGCCCCTGTCAACCACCTCCACCAAGTCTGGCCTCCTTAATGAGAACATTCAACACACACACCCCACAATGACAATAATAATAATAATAATAATAATAATAATAATCTTTATTTGTACCCCGCTACCATCTCCCGGAGGACTCGGTGCGGCTTACAAGAGGCCGAGCCCAAATACAACAGTAAAAACAACAACAATACAGCAAAATAACTCAAAAACAAGGCAATAACATTAACAACACACCATGATGCAATTAAAATCTGTGGCAGGGCCAAATGTAATAATTAAAATTAAAAAGTGCTGGGCATGACCAGGTGAAAAGGGTAGGTGTTTGGAGGGGGATGGGCATGCAGTTATCCTGGCTGGGGCTTGCCTGATGTCCTTAGGGAGAGAGTTCCAGAGTCGAGGGGCCACCACCGAGAAAGTCCTATCCCTCGTCCCCGCCAATTGCACTTGCGATGCAGGTGGGATCGTGAGTAGGGCCTCTCCAGATGAACGAAGAGATCGTGTGGGTTCGTACACAGAGATGCGGTCACGCAGGTAGGCAGGTTCCAAACAGTGTGAATAAAGTGTCAATATTTGCCTGAGATAGTGCTTGCAGTTCTTGAGGGACTCTTAATTTTTGGCATCTCATAGACTTAGCAGGGGGATTTGGTTAACCAGTTAAAATTCATGAGTAAACCAGGTTTTTAAAAAAATCTGAAACATTTCGGGGGGGGGGGTGGGTTGAACCCCTAAACCCCCCCCCTCGCTACAGGCCTGACATCTGGCGGGGACAAGAGACAGGGCCTTCCCGGCTGTGGCCCCCGCCTGTGGAACTCGCTTCCCACCGAGGTAAGATCAGCTTCATCCCTCCCTCCTATTGTGGTTCTGGGACCAGGCTATTTGACATGAGGCATAAATAGTACTTTGGATTAGGAATTCGACTGGAATGGTGTTACGGCTGTTAATACTGTTTTTATGGTTTTAATTAATGTTTATTTATTGTTTTAATTATTGTTGTATTGCTCTGTTATATGTAGTGGCATCAAATTGTTGCCAAATGTAAGCTGCCCTGAGTCCCCCTTTGGGGGTTGAGAAGGAATGGGGTAGAAATACTGGAAATAAATAAATAAATAATAAATAGAAAAGGAAGGAAGGATGAAAGGGTGGAAGGAAAAAATGGAAGGAGAAAGAGGGAGGCAAGGAAGGAAGGGAAGAATGGAAGGAGGAAGGAAAGAGAGATGGAAGGAAGGATAGGATGGTGTGTGAGAGAGAAACTGAGAAAAAATCCCAAGGAGCTGCATCTGGCCCCCGAACCCTGGGTTATGATGGAAGACCTAGAGATTCCTAGGGAAAAAAAGCAAATTTTAATTCATGTTTTTTTTCTTACTTTCATTAGGATTCTTTGACCCTAACTCCATAAAATATGGAACGCTGACTGTATATAAATCTGGGGAAGGAACAATGTGATCCTCCAGATGTTCTTCAGCTCCCAGCAGCCCTAACTAGCTTAGCCAATGGCGAAGAATGCTGAGACTTGGAGTCCCACACCACACCATCTGAAGGACCGCATGGCTCCCACTCCCAGAAGAATAACTATTTGGAATGTAAAATAGGCCCAATGTGTCATAACGATTTTAAGTGTTTAGGAAATCTTGGAAGTCTTTTCTTTTTTTATGGGGGGAATGAAATCATGCTGGCATTGCAGAAAATTTAAAAAGATGGGTTAATTGCTTCAGATTGCATAAGTCAATAAAGTCCTTCTTTGCTCTTTTCAATAAAATGGAATTGGTTGTATTGGTTTCAAGTGAAGAACAATTTTCATTCTTGTATTTCTTTCCAAAAATCTGCTCCATTTGATGCTTTGGCTGGCATTCACCATTTGTTTTGATGTCTTTTGAAAAAACAGCAAACAACATTGTCTGCTTCTTCTTCTGCTGAGATCAGCATGGAAGGATGGTTTTGGAGGCTGCAGGAAGAGGCTATAAGAGGGCTGAGCTCCCAATGGAGTCTTTTCCATTTCCACATGTACATTTAGATTTTATTTTGTTCTTAAAGATCTCTGTCACATATTGTGTCGATCATGGCTCAATTCAGATGGTTCCAAGATGGCCTGAGATGATAGGAGCTGTAGTCCAAACATCTAAAAAACACTGGGCTGGGAGAGAGCGATTTAGAGAGAGATTATTGTGTGGGTATTCTGCATCAAACATATGCACCGCAGGAAATTTGGCAGAGTATATACATTTGGGGGTTGTTTGGGTTATATATTCCAAAAGAATGTGTTTTTACACACTTGGTTAAGAAACCATGCTAGATTCAAACTTCTCTTCAGAAGCCAGTGTGTCTGTACGGAAGACAGAGGTATCTTTCTAGCTCCTAATTTTCAGCAGCGTGGCAAAACTACAACTCCCGGCATTCTTTGGGATAAGTCACAAGAGTGTTTCTCCTGTTGGTGTGAATGTTTGCATACATGATCTGAAAGATGATACCAGTATTTATTTATTTACTGCATTTATATACCGCTTTTCTCACCTTTGTGGGGACTCAAAACGGTGTACATCAAGTAATGGTACGATTCAATGCCAACACATATACAAAACCAGAGTGTAATTACAGAAATGATAACATATAACTATAAAATAAACCATTAAAATCATATTAAACATAGAATATAAACAAACATGTAGACAATTAAAACCTAGAATTAAAAACACCTTAATATTAAAATCACATAATTCAAAATCGTAATCCGAAGCCATTCCAAGTGTTAATTGCATTTAATTCCTATTCATTTCTTGTACTGCATTACTTTACTGCCTGAAGGCTTAGTCCCATAGAAATGTCTCTATGTTTTTTTCTGAAAGCCAGGAGGGAAGGCGCTGGTCTAATTTCACTGGAGAGGGAGTTCCAGAGCTGAGGGGCTACCACTGAGAAGGCCCTGTCTTTCATTCCTACCAACTTGTCATGTTGCCAGGGCCTTGCCTATTTTAGATATAGGTGAACCAAACTCCCACTTTGTATCAAGCAGTTTAATTAAAACAGCACTTACTGTCTGGCTGTTTCAATTGTCCAAAATAAAAAACACAAAGATAGCACTCAGCCAAAGAATAAACAAAAACTGATAGCAAAAACATCTCCGTAGTCAAAAGGTCCAGTCCAGTGGTCAAACGTTGAGAGTTAAATAAACAAAATCCAGGGATCAAGAGTCTATACTGTAGTCAAAAGCCAGTCCAGAGGTTCAAGGTTCCAGGGTTCAGGAGACAGGTCAGGATACCAAAAATCCACAAACCTGGGGGAAAACCAGCAGCATCTACCACCAAGATAAAACAAGTACTTTTCTCCTGAAGATCAATCCCAAGGCTAGCTCCTTATATCCAGAAACACCCAGCTGCAGCCTATCTCTTACATACCTCCACCCTTAATTGCTTTCACCCATGAACTCTTACTTATAGATTACACAACCCTTTAGAACTAAGTCTCACATTAACCCTTCCATCACCAACTGCTAGGCCTACCATCACCATCAATTACAGAACATAATACATGACACAACTGCAGCTGCGAAGGAGCTGGGCCCAAGAGCAGGACTTCCCCAGAAAATCTTAATCTCCGAGATGGTTCATAGGGGGAGATGCTGGGCCAGAACCATTTAGGCTTTCTAGGCTAAAGCCAGCACTTTACATTGTGCTCAGTAGCAGACTGGCAACCAGTGGAGCTGGTGTAACAGGGGGATTGTATGCTCCCTGTATGTTGCTCTGGTGAGCATTCTGGCTGCTACTCGTTGGACCATTTGGAGCTTCCGAACAATCTTCAAAGGCAACCTGATGTAGAGTGCATTGCAGTAGTCTATTTGGGATGGAAAAAGAATGTGGACCACCATGGCCAAGTCTTGCTTTCTAAGTTATGGGCACAACTGGTGCATAAGTTTTAATTGTGCAAAAGCTCCCCTGGCCCCTGCCAAAACCTGGGGTTTCAGGCTTAACAATGAATCCAGAACTCCCAAGCTGCAAACCTGTGTCTTCAAGGGAGTGTCACCCCATCCAATGCAGGCAGTAACCCTATACCTTGTTTGTCCTTACAACTTGACCAGGAGTACCTCTGTCTTGTCTGGATTCAATTTCAATTTGTTTGTCCTCATCCAGACAGTTACAGCTGCCAAGCACCGGTTCAGGACGTGAACAGCCTCCTTAGCAGCATGCATCAAACCCATTTTGGAAAAAATCAGGGTTTTGCTTCCTGACCCATGATTTTAAATGTTTTAGCCTCATTTAAGTCATTGAATCCATGTAGGATGTCCTTTAGAGGTCCAAACAGGTCAAAGTCAGAAGGACAAAATCATAAACATGCTCCAAGCGATGATGGATGTCCTTAGGTGCACAACCTTTCGCCAGAAATCCAATGATGACTCCTTCTTTTAGCTTCAGATTCATGGTTCTAATCAGTCAATCAAAAAAAAAAAAAAAAGAAAAGAAGAAAAGACTAGATCAGTAGAGTAAGGTGACCTCTATCATATCATGCAGAGATAGTCCAGTAGCTGGAAAAGAAATAAAAGTTAGAGCAATGGAGGCATTACTTTTTGACCCACCCTCCTATTAGAAGACTAAAGGAGGCCCAGAAGCACCTCCACAGGGGAATATTTTTGGGAGCATGAAGAAGGGAAATGGTGGAGATCAATGGATTGCTGTGAGTTTTCCAGGCTGTATGGCCATGCTACAGAATATTCTCTCCTGATGTTTCACCCACATCTATGGCAGGCATCCTCAGAGATTGAGGGATATGTTGGAAACTAGGCTAGTGAGGTTTATATATCTGTGGAAGTTCCAGAGTGGGAGAAAGAACTCTTGTGGAGATCAAATCCATGCATGAGGAGGTTGTACTGGAGGAGATGGCAAAGAGCTGAAACTTGAAGCAGTAATTTGCAAGTGTTTGGCTGATGCTGCCCCAGAAAGGATGTGGTGCCTCCAATTTCAGCACAGATCCTGTATCCGAACATGACTCCCAAAACACACCACCTCCTGGTGCACAAGTACATGTTCCAGCCTGGATCTGGGTTGCTGTGAGTTTTCCGGGCTGTATGGCCATGTTCCAGAAGCATTCTCTCCTGACATTTCACCTGCATCTATGGCAGGCAGCCTCAGAGTTTGAGGGGTCTGTTGGAAACTAAGTGAGGTATATATATCTGTGGAATGACAAGGGTGGGAGAAAGAACTCTTGTCTGCTAGAGGTATGTGTGAATGTTGCAATAGGCCACCTTGATTAGCATTTAATGGCCTTGTAGATTCAAGATGTGGCTTCTTATTGTTTGGGGAATCCTTTGTTGGGAGGTGCTACCTGGCCCTGATTGATTCTTGTCTGGAATACCTCTGCTTTTTGAGTGTTGCTCTTTATTTACTGTCTTTATTTTGGAGTTTTTTTTAATACTGGTAATCAGATTTTGTTCGTTTTCATGGTTTCCTCCTTTCTATTGAAATTGTCTATATGCTTGTGGATTTCAATGGCATCTTTGTGTACTCTGACATGGTAGTTGTTAGTGTGGTCCAGCATTTCTGTGTTCTCAAAGAATATGATTTTGAGAGGGCACATTTGTCCACCTCTGCTGCTGCTGCTGCTTCTTCTTCTTCTTCTTCTTCTTCTTCTTCTTCTTCTTCTTCTTCTTCTTCTTCTTCTTCTTCTTCTTCTTCTTCTTCCTCCTCCTCCTCCTCCTCCTCCTCCTCTTCTTCTTCTTCTTGCTGTGTGCCTTCAAGACATTTCCAACCAATATCTCGGCAAGACTTGTGCAGAAGACGTCTGCTATTACATTCTGCTAAGGCTGAGGGAGTGTGGCTTGGCCAACATCACACAGCTGAGTGGTGATTCAAACCCTGGTCAATCTATTATGTTTTTGGGTTGTTGTAACTTTTTCAGGCTGTATGGCCATGTTCCAGAAGCATTCTTTCCTGACGTTTCACCTGCATCTATGGCAGGCATCCTCAGAGGTTATGAGGTCTGTTGGAAACTAGGAAAATGGGATTTATATATGTCCAGTTGGAGGTCGGTGTGAATGTTTCAATTGGCCATCTTGCTTAGCATTTAATAGCCTAGCAGTTTCAAGGTCTGGCTTCTTATTGCCTGGGGGAATCCTTTGTTGAGAGGTGATTAGATGTCCCTGATTGTTTCTTGTCTAGAGTTCCCGTTTTTGAGTGTTGTTCTTTATTTATTGTTATGATTTCTGAGTTTTTTAAAAATACTGGTAGCCAGATTTTGTTCATTTTCATGGTTTCCTCCTTTCTGTTGAAATTGTCCACATGCTTGTGGATTTCAATGGCTTCTCTGTGTAGTCTGAGATGGTGGTTGTTAGAGTGGTCCAGCATTTCTGTGTTCTCAAATAATATGCTGTGTGCAGGTTGGTTCATAAGGTGCTCTGCTATGTTTGACTTCTCTGGTTGGATTAGTCTGGTTGGATTAGTTCCTTGATTCTTGTTTGGGTGCTACGGAACACATTTCGCTGCCCACCTAGACGCTTGCCCTGCAATGTATGAACCTGGCCTAGGATTTGACTCAGGAAAGGAAGGGAAAGAAGGAGGGAAACAGTACGAATAAGGCTCCCTGGTTGAATTTCAAGTGACCTGTTGCTCTCAGCAGTGCACAGGGAGAGCTTTCCAAATCGGAAACGATAAGGCGGACGCTAATGAAGCGAGGGGAGACAGCAGGCAGGCCGATGCTCTTTTGGGCCCACTTCAAATGCTTCCTCTCCCTTCCTCCCTCCTTCCCCTAAAAGAGCATAAACAATTAAACATCCTCTCGGCTGTCGCCTTTGGCTCGTGGAGGCTTTTTCCTGGGGCTGGGGAAGACTCCAAAGGCTTGGCCGCAAACAAAACACAGCCCTAGGAAGAGAAAACAGCCGAGTCAGAGGAACAAGAGGAACTTTAATTAGAGAGGGAAGGAAGGGCAGAAAGGGAGAGAGAGGAAGGCATAGCAACCTTGAAGTGGAGCAAAGGGGGAAAGGGGAGGCAGGAGGAAGGGAAGCACCCGCTCATCCTTCGCCTCTTTATTATAACTTTATTTGTACCCCGCTAGCATCTCCTGAAGGACTCGATGCAGCTTACATAGGCCAAGGCCTCAAAAAACAACACAACAATACAACACCTAAAGCAAATTAAAAACAGTTAAGCAGTATGAACAACAAGCAATAAACAATACATCAAGACACTATAAAAACTGGGCCGGGCCAGAGTGATGGGTACAAGATTAAAAGTGCTGATGTGGCAGGAGGTATGTAGGATTATAAAGTAAGCGCAGTGTGCGGTGTGCAGCAATCTTAGTTCTACTAAAGTGCTTCTGGGACTTGGTATTGGAGATTCCTAATCAGGGAAGGCACATCGGAAGAGCCAGGTCTTCAAGTTCTTTCTGAAGACTGCCAATGTAGGGGCCTGTCTAAGATCTTTTGGGAGGGTGTTCCAGAGTCGGGGGGCCACCACAGAAAAGGCCCTGTCTCGAGTCCCCACCAAGCACGCTTGCGACGCAGGCGAAATCATGAGCAGGGCCTCTCCGGATGAGCAAAGTGAACGTATGGGTTCATAGACGGAGATGCGGTCACGCAGGTAGGATGGTCCCAAACCGTTCAGGGCTTTGTAGGTAAGCACCTGCACCTTAAATTGGGCTCGGAATATAACGGCAGCCAGTGGAGCTCCTTGAACAGGAGGGTTGACCTCTCTCTGTAAGGAGCCCCGGTTAACATCCTAGCTGCTGCCCGTTGGACCAGTTGAAATTTCCGAGCCGTTTTCAAGGGCAGCCCCACATAGAGCGCATTGCAGTAATCCAATCTAGAGGTGACCAAGGCATGGACCACCCCGGCCAGATCAGCCTTCGCGAGGTACGGTCGCAGCTGGCGCACGAGTCTCAACTGTGCAAAAGCCCTCCCGGACACCGCCGACGCCTGAGCCTCAAGCGTGAGCGATGAATCCAAGAGGACTCCCAAACTCTTTCCAAAGCACTTCCAACTCTTCATGACCTCATGGACCCTTAAGTCTATTCTTCACCTTCACTGTGTATTCACAAGGAATATTAGTGGGATCATATCTCACTGGCCTGTCTTGGAGCTAACTAGCTTATTAAGTTCATCTTCTAAGGAAGGTAAAAGGATGAAAAGTCAAAATATCCATGCAGCTACATTTTGCCTGGAGAAAGGCAAAATGTGCCCTCACTGAAAGGCAGATGGAGAATCACCATATGGCTATAAAATAACTTTAAAGAGCTACATAGAGTGAAATCAAGTCTTATGAAGCCTTGTTTCGTTTGATATTGTGATATGGCCTAAGGCAGTGGCTCTCAACCTTCCTTTGGAACCTCTGAATTTGGAACCTCCGAATAAATAGATAAACTTGAATTGGAAAATGACCCAGGAATGGCCCAAGACGATGGAAAGGATAAGGAATTGAATGAGAGGATATAGTTTTTAGTTTTTAATATTGTTATTATGCACTGCCTTATGTCTAATTGCACTATAATGGTTCTTTTTGTTTATCAATGTATGTATTTTTATGGCATCGAATTGTGCCGATTGTGTATGCCGCTCTGAGTCGCCTTCAGGCTGATATGAGTGGGGTAGAAATAATGCAAAAAAATAAATAAATAAATTCCTAATGCCACGGCTCCTGATGTTCTGGTGACCCTCAAACTTAAAATTATTTTCATTGTTACTTCATTATTGAAATGTTGCTACTGTTATGAATATAAATATCTCATGTGCAGGTGTATTTTCATTCACTGGGCCAAATCTGGCCCAAATACCGATACGCCCAAATTTGAATACTGGTGGGTGTTTTGTTTTTGTCATTTGGGAGTTGTAGTTGCTGGGATTTATAGTTCACCTACAATCAAAGAGCATTCTGAACCCCACCAACGATGGAATTGAACCAAACTTGGCACACAGTTCTCCCATGACCAACAGAAAATACTGGAAGGGTTTGGTGGGCAGTGTCCTTTGGTTTTGGAGTTGTAGTTCACCTACATCCAGAGAGCACTGTGGACTCAAACAATGATGGATCTGGACCAAAATCTACACGAATACTCAATATGCCCAAATGTGAACACTGGTGGAGTTTGGGGAAAATAGAATCTTGACATTTGGGAGTTGTAGTTGCTGGGATTTATAGTTCACCTACAATCAAAGAGCATTCTGAACTCCACCAATGATAAAATTGAACCAAATGTGGTTTCATTCACTGGGCCAAATCTGGCCCAAATACCGATATGCCCAAATTTGAATACTGGTGGGTGTTTTGTTTTTGTCATTTGGGAGTTGTAGTTGCTGGGATTTATAGTTCACCTACAATCAGAACGCATTCTGAACTCCACCAACAATGGAATTAGACCAAACTTGGCACACAGAACTCCCATAACCAACAGAAAATACTGGAAGGGTTTGGTGGCCAATGACCTTGAGTTTTGGAGCTGTAGTTCACCTACATCCAGAGAGCTCTGTGGACTCAAACAATGATGGATCTGAACCAAACTTGGCATGAATACTCAATATGCCCAAATGTGAACACTGATGGAATTTGGGGAAAACAGACCTGACATTTGGGAGTTGTAGTTGCTGGGATTTATAGTTCACCTATAACCAAAGAGCATTCTGAATCCCACCAATAGAATTGGGCCAAACTTCCCACACAGAACCCCCATGACCAACAGAAAATACTGTGTTTTCTGATGGTCTTTGGTGACCCCTCTGACACCCCCCTTGCAACCCCCCTAGAGGTCCCGACCCTCAGGTTGAGAAACACTGTTCTAGATAGAAAAGGTCTTGGAGCTAACTAGCTTACTAAGCTCATCTTCTATGGAAGGTAAAAGGACAAAAAGTCAAAATATCCATGCTGCTACATTTTGCCTGGAGAAAGGCAAAATGCGTCCTCACTGGAAGGGAGACAAAGGCAGAGAGAGGGCAATGGAGAAATCACCACATGGCTAAAAAATACCTTTAAAGACAAAGTTAGCTCATCCCTCACAGATTCTGTTGCTTCATCTTCAAAGTGGAGATAGTGGCATGCAAGAAGAGTAAAGATGAAGCCCCTTCTGAGAGAAACATACATTGGAATGGGGGAAAGGAATCCCTCACTGTAACCCTATATCTATGTCTAGCTACTTATAGAATCATAGAGTTGGAAGACACCTCATGGGCCATCCAGTCCAATCCCCCGCCAAGAAGCAGGAAAATCGCATTCAAAGCACCCTCAATAGATGGCCATCTAGCCTCTGCTTATAAGCCTCCAAAGAAGGAGCCTCCACCACATTCTGGGGCAGAGAGTTCCACTGCTGAACAGCTCTCACAGTCAGGAAGTTTTAGATGGAATCTCCTTTCTTGTAGTTTGTTTTCTGTATTTTATTGTGTTGTATTGTAGTGTTGGGCTTGGACTCATGTTAGCTGCCCCAAGTCCTCATTGGGGAGATGGTGGCGGGGTATAAATAAAGATTATTATTATTGACACAAAAACACAGTATGTCACAGCAAATGAGATCAATATGCTGGATTTCGTATCACAAAATCACAAGTCAAATACTTCCCAAGCGTCTAGGACTGTGTGATGTATTTTCGAATGATGTGCGCAGATCCAAGTCAGGTGGCCTTTTGCAGTTGAGAGATCATGATTTTGTCAATGTTTATTGTTTCCAAAAGCCGGCTGAGATCTTTTGGCAAGGCACCCAGTGCATCAATGACTACTGGGACCACCTGTACTGGTTTATGCCAGAGCCTTTGCAGTTCTAGGATGCAATGGAGCAATAATAATAATAGTAATAATAGGTTGTTGAAGGTTTTCCGGGCTATATTGTTGAAGGTTTTCCAGGCTATATTGTTGTTATCTGAATCTGGCATTGAATTGTTGCCATAGTTTGTAAGCTGCCCTGAATCCCCTTCGGGGTGAGAAGGACGGGGTATAAGTACAGTAAATAAATAAATAAATAAATATATGGCCATGTTTTAGAGGCATTTTCTCCTGACGTTTCGCCTGCATCTATGGCAAGCATCCTACTACCTCTGGGGATGCTTGCCATAGATGCAGGCGAAACGTCAGGAGAAAATGCCTCTAGAACATGGCCATATAGCCCGGAAAACCTACAACAACCCAGTGATTCTTGCCATGAAAGCCTTCGACAATATAATAGTAATAATAGTAATAATAATAATAATAATAATAATAATAATAATTTCCTCTTCTGATGTTAACAAGTCCATAGTTTTTCACTGAACCGTTTGTTGGAAATGAAAACTATGGACTTGTCAACATCAGAAGAGGAAATTATTATTATTATTATTATTATTTCTCCATTGCATCCTAGTCTCCAGGGCAGCAGAAAACAAGCATGCTCCCTCCTCCCTATGACTTCCTCTCACATATTTATACATGGCCCTCATCATGTCTCAGCCTTCTCTTCTGCAGGCTAAACATGCCCAGCTCTTTAAGCCACTCCTCATAGGGCTTGTTCTCCAGACCCTTGATCATTTGAGTCACCCTCCTCTGGACACATTCCAGCTTGTCAATCTCTCTTCAATTGTGGTGCCCAGAATTGGGCACAATACTCATTGAGGACTGGTGACTTGTGCAGTCCAGGGATGAAACCTAACACTTTTTGGTGTGCTATCCAGGAGGTGCTGCAGATCCTCATAGAACTGATCTACTTCTCCTTCTTCAGCAGCTGTTGTTGGGGCGTATGTTTGGATACAGGCCCATAGCCAGGATTTTGTTTCGGGGGGGGGGGGGCTGAGTTTGATTGGGGGGGGGGGGGCTGAGTCTGAGTAAAAGAGGGTCTACCCTAGCAAACCTTTTGTATTGTTACCCCAATATCCCCATGTATATGGAATATATTGAGCATGGTGATCAGATCATGATATGAATAAACATAACAATCAGGGCCGGCCCGTCCATTACGCGAAGTAAGCGGTCGCAGAACACTTTCTTTGCCAGGGGCGCAGAGGCGCCTCTGTAAATGTCCCTCGACCGCCACTTGAGCAGCGCCTCCTCAGCTAACAACAGGCCTAGCAGTCCGGGGGGAGCCTCGGCTTTCTTGCCTTGCTGCCGGGCGATCCTCTTCCCAAAGGGGCCGGGCCCTTGAGCCTCGCCTAGCCCCTCTCATTCCTGCTCCACCCGGCCACCGGGTGCGCGAGCAGAGCCAGCACTCAATCGTTCTCCGTGTTCGATCCCTTCCCCATGACCGGCTCCCTTTCCCGATCCCCTGGCGCTCCACCCGTCTCCTCTTCTCTCCCCAATCTGCGGGTGGGCCAAGGGGCGGAGCCGCCGCACCTGGCCCGCTTCGGGTCCGGAGGCGTGTCTGTCTGAAGACCCCACTGTGCGCACCAAAAGTCGCATCTTCTCCTGACTTTCTCTTCAGCCATTGGTACCAAGAGGGAGAGAGAAAGAGAGAGAGAGAGAGAACCCCTCCGGCTGGAGGTATCTCCCACCTCCGCTCCCTCCTTTGTTTTTGCGCCTACCTTCAGGAAAGGTGGGCATCTCCACCTCTCTCTCTCTCTCTCTCTTGGTCCCAATGGCTGAGGAGAAAGTCAGGAGAAGGCACGCCTCCGGACCCAAACCGGGCCAGGCAAGGGAGCAAGTGTGGCAAGTGTAGTTACTGGGATGTATAGTTCACCTACAATCAAAGAGCATTCTGAACTCCACCAATGATGGAATTGAACCAAATATGGCACACAGAACTCCCACGACAAACAGAAAATATATATCAATGATTGGTTGGGGGGGGGGCAGTGCCAAAATACTGTTTTCTTACCGTTGAAAATTACCTAGGGCCACCTCTGTTTATCCCTGACCCTCATCATGTCTCCTTTCAGCCTTCTCTTCTGCAAGTTAAACATGCCTAGTTCTTTAAGCCACTCCTCATAGGGCTTGTTCTCCAGACCCTTGATCACCTTCCTCTGGACACATTCCAGCTTGTCACTATCTCTCTTCAGTTGAGGTGCCCAGAATTGGACACAATACTCAATGAGGACTGGCGACTTGTGCAGGCCAGGAATGGAACCTAACACTTTTTGGTGTGCTGTCCAGTAGGTGCTGCAGATCCTCGTAGAACTGATCAACTTCTCCTTCTTCAGCAGCTGTGTTTGGGGCGTATAATTGGATAGAAGCCCACGGGCGAGTGTGCGCTTTAAAAGTCCACGAAGGAGCCGGAGAGGCGCCTCCCCTTCGGAAGGAAAAGGCGGGAGAGAAGGAGGAGGAGGAGGAGGAGGAGGGCGAAGGGGAAGAAGGAGAAGAAGAAGAAGAAGGAGCAGGAGGAGAGCAGCAGGAGGAGAGCAGCGCTTAGAAAAAAGCGTTGGCACATGACAGCGATGTATATATAAAGCCCTGACACGTCGAAGAGAGAGAGAGAGAGAGAGTAGTGGGGAAGAGAGAGAGAGAGAGGGAGACGGGAGAGAGATGCCCCTGTGAGGCTCCTGCTGGAGGGGAGTGGGCTCTCCGGCCTCGGCATGGCTCTCCTCCTCCTCCTCCTCCTCCTCGTGGGTCTGCCCGCCTTGGCGGTCCCGCTTGCGGAGGAGTCCGAGGTGGTGACTCCGCTGCGCCTGGATCGGGACCCTTCCGCCCGACGCCAGCCTTTCCAGCCCTCGCAAGACGGGGACGCTTCTCCCCCCGAGGTGGTCTTCCAGCTCCGCGCCTTCCGCCAGGACTTCTCCCTCCGCCTCAGGCCGGACTCGCGCTTCCTGGCTCCCGCGTTCGTGGCGCAATACCTGGGCGCCACCCCCAGCTCCGCGCCCCCGGACCTGCGCCACTGCTTCTACTCGGGCGACGTGAACGCGGAGCTGGACTCCTTCGCCGCCCTGAGCCTCTGCGGGGGGCTGACCGGGGCTTTCGGCGTCCGCGGGGAGGAGTTCCTCATCCGCCCGCTGCGGGAGCCCGGCCTGGGCGGGGGGAACCGGGCGCGGTGGGTCGAGCCCGGGCAGCACCTGCTCCAGCGGCGCCCCCCACTCGCCGCGCCCGCCTCCCGCTGCGGGGTGGCCTCGGGACTCAACGCCGGCGCCCTCCGCGCCCTCGAGCAGTACAAGCTCTCCCGGGAAGGGGAGCCCCTCCAACCCCTCCAGCCCTCGCTCTCCTCCTCTCCTCCTCCTCCTCCTCCTCCTCGCCCCCGCGCCAAGCGCTTCGTCTCCCTCCCGCGCTTCGTGGAGACGCTGCTGGTGGCCGACGAGTCCATGGCGCTCTTCCACGGCGCCGACCTGACGCACTACCTGCTGACCCTCATGGCCACCGCCGCCCGGCTCTACCGCCACGCCAGCCTGGGCAACGCCATCCAGCTGGCCGTGGTCAAGCTGCTGGTCATCGGGCGCGAGGACAAGGGCCCCAAGGTCACCGGCAACGCCGCCCTCACCCTCCGCAACTTCTGCGCCTGGCAGAAGAAGCTCAACAAGGGCAGCGACAAGCACCCCGAGTACTGGGACACCGCCATCCTCTTCACCAAGCAGGTCGGGACCCGCCGGGGAGGGGGGGGGTTGAGTTGGGGGGGGAGCCCGCCCTCTGCCCCTTCCTTGCACCTTTTCCTTTTGCTTTTCTCCTCCCTTTCCTCCCTTTCCCTTCCCTTCCCTTTTCTCCTTTCCTTCCTTCCTTCCTTCCTTCCTTCCTTCCTTCCTTCCTTTTCTCCTTTCCTTCCTTTCCTTTCTCCTTTCTCCTTTCCTTTCCTTCCTTCCTTTTTCTTCCTTCCTTCCTTTCCCCCTCCCTTCCTTTCCTTCCTCTTCCTTCCTTTTTCTTCCTTTCTTTCTTTCCTTTCCTTTTCTTTCCTTCCCTCCTTTCCTCTTTCCTTCCCTCCTTTTATTTTTCCTTCCTTTTTCCTCCCTTCCTTCCCCTTCCTCCTTTCTTCCCTTTTCTTCTTTCTTCCTTTCCCCCTTTCCTTTTTTCCCTTTCTCCTTCCTTCCTCCCTTTCCTTCTCCTTTCCTCCCTCCTTCCTTCCTTCTTTCCCTCCTTCCTTTCCCCTTCTCCCTTTTTCCTTCCTTTCTTCTTCCTTCTTTTCTCTTTCCCTTTTTTCCCCTTCCTCTCTTTCCATTTCCTCCTTCCTTCCTTCCTTCCTTTCCCCTTTCCCTTCCCTTTTCTCCTTCCTTTCTTCTTTCTTTCCTCCCTCACTCCCTCTCTCCTGCAGCAGTACCCACTAGGAGCTCTGCCCTTCAGTCTCTCCCCCTTGAATCAGCTGTACCCAGTCTTGTTGTTGCTGTGTCTTTCCTTGCCCTCTCTCTACAATCTTCCCTTCCTTATCAGTGCTGTGCACACTGGGCATCCTGTCCTTCCTCTTCCCATCTTTGCCACTGTGACCCCCCCCCCCAGTCTTCCTGCCCTACTCCCTCCCTGTGCCCACTAGGAGCTCTGCCCTTCCTAGCCCTCTCTACACACTCTGCCCTTCCTTATGGTGACTGTGCACACTAGGCACTCTGCCCTTCCTCCCTTGTCCTTGCTGCTGTGCCCACTAGTCTTCCTGCTCTTCTTTATCTCTTGCAGCCACTATGCCCACTAGAGCTCTGCCTTTCCTTGCTCTCTCTATGCACTCTGCTTTTCTTTATTACTGCTGTGCACACTGGGCATCCTGTCTTTCCTTCTCCCTCCCTTGCCACTGCGGTGCCCCCTTTTCCCTCCCTGTGCCCACTTGGAGCTCTGCTTTTCCTCACACTCTGCGCTTCCTTATCGCCACTGTGCATACTAGGCACTCTGCCCTTCCTCCATCTTCCTTGCTGCTGTACCCACTAGTCTTCTCTGCCCTACCTTACAGCCACTATTACTGTCTTTTCTCTTTCCTTCTGCTGCTGTGCACACTGGGCATCCTGTCTTTCTTCATCCCCTCCATTCAGTTGCTGTGCCCAGTATACACTCTGCCCTTCCTCGTCGCTAATGTACATACTAGGCCCTCTGCCCTCCCTCCCTCTTCCTTGCTGCTGTGCCCACTAGGCTTCCTCTTCTCCTCCTTTCCTTGTCACTGCTGGGCATGCCAGGCACCCCACTCATCCCTCTCCCTTCTTTGCACCCACTAGGACCTTTTCCTTTCCTTGTGGCTTCTTTGCACATTGCCCTTCCTTAGTGCCACTGAGCACATTAGGCCCCCTTCCCTTCTCCCTTCCTTGCCTCCCTGGTGCACATGGGGTGCCTGGTTCCTCTTGCTTGTGTGTGATAAGGAGGGATTTGGGGGCAGTGCTCTGAGGGACCCCTTTCCCACCCATTCTGTGCTTGCCTTGTTATTTATGTGTGCAACAATGTGATTCAAACCCATGAAGGTTGGACCAAACTGGGAAATAGGCCATTTGACTTAACTGGCACTGCAGTAGTGAGATTGTGGGGTGTGTATGTGGGAAACAGTGTGAGGATGGGCAGGGTTGGATTCTTGACTCTCAATGCCACACTGGCACTCTCTCAGGTGACCAGAGTGAGAGTCAATTGCATTGAATTCAAGGTGGGCTTCCTACCAAATAAAAGACGACATTGCACCTGCTCTAAAGGGCAGAGCTTGGGAATGGGGCTGCCTCAGCCTTGGCTTGGGAATTTGGGAGATGTAGTTCGAAAGATCTCATTCCCAAACTGGTTAGGGGATTATGTAAATGTTGTCCCTGATTGGGGATAATGGGAGGTATAGTCCAAAAGGCCAGGTCATGTAGTGTCTGGGGATTCTGGGAAAGTAGTTCCCAAATGTCCAATTCCTAAACTCTCAGGTTTTCTGCTGGGAGTACCTTTCTCCTCTTTGTTGTCTTGCCCCTTGCCATGCAGTGGAGCAGGACCCAAACTTGGGACTAAGTGCACGCAAGGCATGTGTTTGGAGGCTATGCACAGAGTTGGCCTCTCCTGTTGTCGCTTGTTGGCAGCTTTGAGAGAGGGCAGCTCATGGGGCGGGTGCTTGGCATACGTGGAATTCCTTTTGAACAGCAGTCCAGGGAGAGAGAGAGAGAGAAAAAAAAGACAAACACCCATTGGCACAGTTATTGTAATGATTATTTTCTTTTAGTGAGGCCAGTAAATGGGTCAGACGGAAGGCATTCTTCCAGAGGAGGCAATTCTGACAGGGCTCAAGATTGCCAGTGGGCCCCTCTTTGAGGATCTTTCGATCTGTCGTGCATCTCTCTTTCTCTCTCCACTCATTCTGTGTCTCCATCTCTCCTTCCTGTGCCTGTTTTCAGGGATATAATTGTTGGTTACCCAATGTAGTCACTGTTTATAGCCTGGAGCAGCCATTGCTTGCTGTTTTACTGCTAGGAAACTGTGGCCGGATGCATCTTTAAATGCATTTTGTGGATTTTTTTAGAAAATGGAAGACATGACAGAAATGGGGATAGCAAGAGATTTTCTAAATGTTAGGATTGCTTTTTGAAACTTCTAAGCATCCTGTTGAGGAGCAGATAAAAGAAAAGACATTTCTGCATTATCCATACTGACCCAAGACACTGGGTTGTTGTAGGTTTTTTCGGACTATATTGGCCATGTTCTAGAGGCATTCTCTCCTGATGTTTTGCCTGCATCTGTGGCAAGCATCCTCATAGGTTGTGAAGTCATGACCTCAAAGGTTGTGACCCAAGACAGTTTGTTGCCCGATACCAGAGACAAAAATGTGCCTTCTAGTGGCAGCTGGCGGTGCCAATAGGGCTGCATATCTGTCTGCTCTGGACTTGAAAGGGAGCTGTCCAAAGTGCTGAACGCTTGCCCCCCAAACAGAGGCAATTCCTTAGATACTGGAAAGTTCAGACTGAAACATGGAGTAGATTCTCTTTTCCAGGTCCTGCATTCAGGGCACAATGAGCCTGTATGACTTATGGCCGCAATCAATGGACAGTGTCACAAGTGAGACGTTTAGGGACAATTCACCTCTGCAGACACGGCAAGGGAAAGGAAAGTGTGTCCCTATAGATATTATTGGGCTGCAATATTAATCTTTCCATCTAGTATAGTCAATGGTGAGGAGTGCTGGGAGTTACAGTACGGCAGCATTTTGAGGGAGCACATTTGTCCACCTGTGCTTGTTGTAGTTGTTCTTGTTGTGTGCCTTCAAGTCATTTCCAACCAATGGCTACCTAACATTATCTCAGCAAGACTTGTGCAGAAGAAGTCTGCCATTGCATTCCTCTAAAGCTGAGGGAGTGTGGCTTGTCCAACATCACACAGGTGAGTGGGGATTCAAATGTGGTTGATCTATTATGTTTTTGGCTTGTTGTAAGTTTTTCGGGCCATATGGCTATGTTCCAGAAGCATACTCTCCTGACGTTTCACCTGCATCTATGGCAGGCAGAGGTTGTGAGGTCTCACAACCTCTGAGGATGCCTGCCATAGATGCAGGCAGAATGTCAGGAGAGAATGCTTCTGGAACATGGCCACACAACCTCTGAGGATGCCTGCCATAGATGCAGGCAGAATGTCAGGAGAGAATGCTTCTGGAACATGGCCACACAACCTCTGAGGATGCCTGCCATAGATGCAGGCAGAATGTCAGGAGAGAATGCTTCTGCAACATGGCCACACAACCTCTGAGGATGCCTGCCATACATGCAGGCAGAATGTCAGGAGATAATGCTTCTGGAACATGGCCACACAACCTCTGAGGATGCCTGTCATAGATGCAGGCAGAATGTCAGGAGCGAATGCTTCTGGAACATGGCCACACAACCTAACACTTTCAAGTAGTGGCTCCTTATTCTCTGGGGGAATCCTTTGTTGAGAGGTGATTAGCTATACCCTGATTGTTTCCTGTCTGGAGTCCCCCTGTTTTATGATTTTAGAGTTTTTAAATACTGGTAGCCAGATTTTGTTCATTTTCGTGGTTTCTTCCTTTTTGTTGAAATTGTCCACATGCTTGGACAATTTCTCCCACCCTGGACATTCCAGATACATAAACCCAGTTTTCCTAGTTTCCATCAGACCTCACAACCATTGAGGATGTCTGTCATAGATGCAGGCAAAATGTCAGGAGAGAGTGCTTTTGGAACATGGCCAGACAGCCCAAAAAACTTACAACAATCTAGTGATTCCGGCCACGAAAGCTTTGAACAATACATATTATGTTTTTATTCGTTCAAGCAATTCCCCCCCCCCCCCTAAAAATCTTACCAGAAGGTCTATGAAACAGCTGCAAAGGCATTTCTACATCCCGTGGGAGCTGGGATTTCTTTCCCCCAAGGGTCATTTTTCACTGTGAARGTTTTATTTACAGTCATGGTAAACACATTTAGGTTTATCAAGTTGCATGGCTTTTGGTCTCYGAGGAACATCCCTGTGTTGGAGTCCTAATTAGAAGGACTTCCTGCTCCTTGCTGTGCTTGTCTTTTGTTTGTGTGCTGATGGGAATCCATCACAGTCCAGTGAAGACAAGAGTCCTTAGTGTTTTAGTCCCATTGTTTATAGCTCTGGAAAAAGCCAAAATCTATCATGATTTCCTGCTGGTGAACCCTGCAGGGAGACCTTGTGAAGGAAGCAGAAGATGGCTTTCTAGCGCCTCCCAACTGTGTTCCCTTTGCTCTTCAGCCTCGCTGTCCATAATGACAGCTGGAGCGTTCCTTGCAATTGGTCGTGCCCGATGGCTTCTTGCCCAATAGGAAAACAACCACACACTTTACTCTTCATCTTTTGCTTTCCTTCCACCTGGACTGACTTCAGACCGGTGATTGACATGCAGCTTCCACAAGGAATTTCTGGCCATGCTCCAGGGCAGCGATCCCAGTGACGCTCATGGGAAACATCTCTGCGTGTCCAATTGGGATCTCTCATTTGACATGCAGAAACTTCAGCCAAAGCATGTGGCGAAACCTTCTTGCTGGTTGCGTTTCCATTTTTATTTCACCACGGCTCATTTTCTTATTTTTCAGGATTCTCATTCAGGGAGTAATACCTTTCCCCTACATCTATATTAGTGACTGCCATCGTTTGACATATTGAAGACTACCTTCTCATGGGCCTAGGGCAAGGCAAATTTCTCTACATCTCTCCTTGAAAAACATTGTAAGCTAACCCTAGAGGTACTACCATAGGTTACATCAGCAAAGTATTGTTCCTGAAGACTATTTTTAAGGGCCTTGGTTCTCCCAATTGTGGGGGGAGGTTTGTTGCTAAAGATGCTCTCAAATCTCTAGGGTGCAGGAAGGGACATTTTGCCCTCTTTTATCCACGTCCAGATGCTTTAAGTGTGTGTGTGTGTGTTAGGTTTTAAAACTAACAAGGACCCTGGAAATTCATGTCAGGTTTACTTCCTGGCTCAGCCGATAGGTATACAAATACAGTAAATAAAAAAAATATATATTATTATTTACAGTATTTATATTCTGCCCTTCCCACCCCACAGGGGACTCAGGGTGGATTACAATGTATATATCCATGGCAAACATTCAATGCCATGGACACACAACATCTACAGACAGACACTCAGAGGCTATTTAACATTCCAGCTTTTCATTAGGGTATTCTGGCCACCAGGGGAGCTGTCACTTCACCATCCATTTGTGACACTGATGAAGTACTTCCTCATTCTTTGCATGCTTGCTGGAGATTTTTATGGCCTCAAAAATTAGTTAAATTAGCCTTCCCACATAAGCGGTACCTAAATTTCCTACTTGTCAGATGCAACTGTCTTTCGCACTGCAAAGGTCAACAGCAAGCTACACAAATTGGTCGGAAGCTCACTCAAACCCGACTGGCTTTGAACTCATGACCTTTCAGTCAATAGTGATCTTAATGCAGCTGACTCCCAGCTAGCTGCACCACAGTCCTGGTGCATGTTGTAGATATAAAACAGGTTTTCTTGTGGGAGGAGAACATACTAAACATATTCTTCATGCCACTTAGGATGTAAGAGGTAAGGTTAGATGATGCATCATGCAACTGGATGGCAGAAGCTGGCTTCCTTATCCTTACTCTCTATGGCACCCCTCTCAATGCCAGGAAAATGTTGCGCCAAATGTGAGGATGGGGCTCCTGCTGAATAGGAGGGTGGGAGAATCCTTGAAAATCAAATCAAAGCTCACTGTTTGTGAATGGAGATCTTCCAATCTCCAAAGATAGATTCCAGAGCCAATCCTTGGGGATTCTTGGTGTAGTCTAACAACAGCTGGAGACTTATGTGAAAAGGGGTGACTTCACAGATTCATTGTTTCTGGTCCTGTTGGGACTGATGATTTTAGTAGCAGTATTAGTAGTAGTATATTGTATTACATAATAATATTATCAATATTATATGTATATGCAATATATTATATTATAAGCACATTTACATATACATATACACATTTTATCATCCTCATGTAATAAATATAATTTAGATCTACATGTCTCTCCCCTTTGTATGAGCCTATAAGAAGGGGATGAAAGGGAGGACCATGAAAGCATCCCACAAACTGCTGCGTCTTGGTATCTCTGTCCATGTTCTTGCCACCAGCTCTCTTGTACATGGATAAACTTCCTTGAAACAGCCATAGACTTTTGTGTAGTGAATGGGCCAGTGAAGCCAGCCCTTAGGCATACCTTCTGCTTCTCCTCCCCTCTTCCCCCTATTCTTCCCATGATGCCGGATTGGAAGAAGTCAGCTTTGGCTGTTTTCACTCTGCTGATCTATGGAGCGGGGCTGTAGAAACCTCACATGGTGTACATTAGAGCAGGATGTGGCTCGACGGATGAGACCCCTTGTCTTACTGAAAATGAGACCTGGAACTTTTCCACTGACTTTGAAAGGGAACTGAATGTTTTTCTCCAATTGCAGTGTTGCTGCACTGTGGCAAAGGATACAAATGTTTGACAAATGTGATATTACTTACTGGGTTGTCAAGAAACCCTTCATGGGGAACAGAAAGTTAAACGAGAAAGGGGAGAAATAAGGAATTGCTTTTGATTGTCAGCAGTCAGAAAAAGCGTTTCAGGATCATGGATGCTGAGGGACCGGTAAAACGAAGAAATATGGTATTTTTAATAGATAACGCAAAGGTGTCTTGTATTTTCCTTCTCTTTTTGTTTCTGTGGAATTCTATCCTGGAGCAGATGAGGAACTCACCCCACCACTTTTTAGCATTTTTTTTCCCTTGGGGAAGCTTTTTCCCCACAAGAAGTTTCAAAATAATATATTTTTGGAAATATAGGAAAATTGTAGCTATGTTGACAATGCAATGACTAGAAGACTGGATGTAGTGCTGACTTTCAGTTGAACCTGGGAAGATCCAACAAGAAGCACTTCCAGAGCAAGGAAGAAGAGTCAAGCAACTTTAGTCCCATTCCAGGCAATGGGTTTTTAAAAACATGACAACGGCATTGTTGAAGGCTTTCATGGCCAAAATCATTGGGTTGGTGTAAGGTTTTCAGGCTATATGGCCATGTTCCAGAATCATTCTCTCCTGACATTTTGCCTACATCTATGGCAGGCATCCTCAGAGGTTGTGAGGTCTCACAACCTCGGAGGATGCCTGCCATAGATGCAGGCAAAATGTCAGGAGAGAATGCTTCTGGAACTTGACCATACAGCCCAAAAACCTCACAGCAACCAAATGACAACTGCACTTTGTATGCCTTGTGAAGATACCAGCAAAAGAGACAGCGGGGTCTTCTTTTGCATTGATGCGTTGCTTCCATGGGGAGGATTCTAAGATTACAAGTGTGAGAAAGGAAGTGGATTCTCATAATTCATGGTAGAAGCATTTGGAAGCCTTCAGTTACATTTACCAGAAGTAGTGCCTGAATATCAAGTTAAAAGTGGGTGCTAGAAACAATATCATATGAAAGCTGACTGGCACAACCTGGGGATCACAACTAGACACATTGAAGACATCAGCCTTTACGCTTTGCTACTCTGCTTCTGATTATGCATGTTAAGTTTGGAACACATCTCAACACACTAAAACATAAGATGATGCTCTTAATGACACATGCCACATTATCACAGGGGGTCTGTGCCCAACACCACTGGAGAAATTACATTGCTTAGCCGGTATTGTACCACCTGACATCTGCTGGGAAGTAGCAGCCAATAATGAAAGGACCAAGGTAGTGACATCTCCAGCCCATCCCCTGTTTGGATATCAGTGCCTTAAATCAAGAAATAGTTTTCTAAGATCTACAGGGACACTTTCAGGAACACCTCAGCAAGCGCGAGTCCAAAAGTGGCAGGCTAAAACCTGGAACCTCAATCCATGGCTAATACCAAATGAGAGACTCCCTCCTGAGCACACAGAAGACTGGGTGACTTGGAAGGCATGGAACAGACTGTGCTCTGGCACCACGATATGCAGAGATAAACCTTAAGAAATGGGGCCACAAAGTTGAGGCCATGACATGCGAGTCTGGAGAAAAGCACACCACAGACCACGTATTACAATGCAGCCTGAGCCCTGCCACATGCACAATGGAGGATTTTCTTATAGCATCACCAGAGGCACTCCAAGTGGCCAGCTTCTGGTCAAAGGACATTTAATATAATGTCAAGTTTGCAAACTTTGTGTGTGTGTGTTTTCACATTTTGGGGCTTTTTTTTTGGTTTTTAAATACATTACAATTGTACCCTTGGTTTGCTTTTGATACGATAATTTTTTTTGTCGTGTCAGGAGTGACTTGAGAAACTGCAAGTCGCTCCTGGTGTGAGAGAATTGGCCGCCTGCAAGGACGTTGCCCAGGGGACACCTGGATGCTTTGATGTTTTTACCATCCTTGTGGGAGGCTTCTCTCATGTCCCCTCATGGGAAGCTGGAGCTGACAGAGGGAGCTCATCCGTGCTCTCCCCGGATTTGAACCTGCGACCTGTCGGTCTTCAGTCCTGCCAGCACAGGGGTTTAATGCACTGTGCCACCGGAGGCTCCATACGATAAATAATAGAGTTACATTTGGGATGGGTTTGGTCTTCAGCATTTAAGGCCTTGTCCCTCCTTTCAGACAATACCCTGTGTGCATATTTTCTGTATTACTGTGCTCTTCATTCCTCAAACCCCGATGTGAGGGCACTGGATCAACCAAGACATCTGCCTCTCTTGAACTCATCCATCTGTGGTCTCATGATACCATGGAATTCTTCTGGCTGCCAAAGGCTATTATGCAAACCCCAAACTCTCCTTTCATTACGGATGAAAAGAAGGGGGAAAAAAAAGAAAAAGTTAATTGATAGTCAGTTTGGGGTTGCCGTCAACATGCTAGGGATGAAGTGTGGATGCTCACTCTTATTTTGGCATTTTGAGATTCTTTCCAAGGCCGGTTCTCTAAACTGTAAATGGCTCCATATTGGAATCATAAAATCTTATTGCTGGAAGGAAAAAAAACAAAACAAAAAACTTGAAGACATACAAAAACGACATGTTAACATTAAGAGGTGGTTGGCTGCATACAGAGTCTTTGGAAATTGAAGCACCAGGGTGCTTTTGGAGATACGTTTCTAGTTCTTGCTTTCTACTGTGTTGTTTTATGGATGTTGGGGCTTACGATTGCTGCCCTTGTGAGATGTATTTTCCCATAATCCTTGACCATGTCTCATGCTAAGTTGTGGCTATGGAAGTCAAGTCTAAAACACATGCAGAGTGTCTGTCTATGTGTCCCAAGCTGTGTGGAGGGAGCACACAACTCCTTTGTTGCACCAGCTCCACTGGCTGCCAGTCTGCTACCGAGCACAATTCAAAGTGCTAGCTTTAGCCTACAAAGCCCTAAACCATTCTGGCCCTGCTTACCTGTCTGAACGTATCTCTCCTTATGAACCATCCAGGAATTTAAGATCTTCTGGAGAGGCCCTACTCTCTGTCCTACCTTCTTCACAGGTTTGGTTGGCGGGGACGAGAGAGAGGACCTTTTCAGTGGTGGCCCCTCAGCTATGGAACGCCTTCTCCAGAGATATTAGATCGGCTCCCACTCTCCTAACATTCCGAAAGAAGTCAAAACCTGGCTTTGTGAGCAGGCTTTCTCAAATGCAATGTAGTAAATAATTACTTGACCTCGGAACGGCTGGACAATTGCAATCGGATAAAGATTCTGGAAATTATATATGGAGGATTTATGTTTTATGTCTTACTGATTTTATTGTTTATGGAATTTTAAGGATGTTTATATGCTTTTAACTGTTTAAAAGCAACAGTTAAAAGCTTTTAACTGTTTGTGCCGGTTTTGTAAACCACCCTGAGTTGTCCTCGGGCTGAGAAGGGCAGTATAGAAATATAGTAAATAAATAAATAAATATATCTGGAATTTATGGTCTCCTAAGGCAAAGGACCCTAGCTATGCCCTGATGTCCACTTGAGCTTAAGCACAAGAAGAGTAGGGGTTAAAAGCTTCTTGCTAATCCCTGCCTGGATTGAGCAGGCGAGATCCACCAGAAAATGTGTGTCAGTATGTCAATGCAGGTGTTGGGCGGGAAGCCAAAGGCTCTTTTCAGCTAGTGAGGAAACAGGAATTAAAAAAAGAAAGAAAGAAAAAGAAGGAGTGAGTAAGGCAAAACAAATGGCCAGTCTCCACAGAGCAACATTTTCCCCTCTCAGATTAACTGATGTTCTACTTTTGGATCATACTTTCTGGATCTAGACAAGCCTCTGGAACCAAATACCCATAATGCTGTGTGTCTGTGGAACTAATTGTCTGTAATGCTTTGTACTTTCATCCAGATCTGGCAGAGCAAGAACCAGCTAGCATCACATCTGCAGCAGGTGCCTTTGTCTTAACTCAAGCCAACTTGTAGCCATTCAGGTATTATCAGAGCATAAATCCTATGGGTTCTACCCAGTGCAGCTAATAGGAAGGGATGATGGGAATGAAGCTCTGTCAATGATGTTGCTTACTGTTGTACTTCAGAGCAGAATCACCTCTGACTTTAAACACCACACCAGATGAATACAATTAGCAAGCAGTTTATTAAGGTTTATAAAAGGCCAAAGCAATAAAAAGCAATTGACAGTAAAAGGTTTTTTTTTTGTCATGTCAGGAGCGACTTGAAAAACTGCAAGTCACTTCTGGTGTGAGAGAATTGGCCGTCTGCAAGGACGTTGCCCAGGGGACGCCTGGATGATTTGATGTTTTTATCATCCTTGTGGGAGGCTTCTCTCATGTCTCCGTATGAGGAGTTGGAGCTGATAGAGGGAGCTCATCCGCCTCTCCCCGGATTCGAACCTGTGACCTGTCGGTCTTCAGTCCTGCCGGCACAGGGGTTTAACCCACTGCGCCACTGGGGGCTAGTAAAAGGTAATCCAATTGGTTGAAAAGAAAACAGAAACAAAGAGTCCAAAAAGCTAAACTCCAAAGAATTCCATGAAACCAGGTACTTGAATTCACTGGCAAAATAACAGCAAAGGCACTTAAATCCATGAACCGAACAAAGGCATTTTCCATAGAAGTACCAAGATCTTGACATTAGGAACTTGACATGAATCCAACCTGCAAGGTTCCACTCTGTCCCCCATACTTTTAAACATCTATATGAAACTGCTGGGAGAGGTCATCCGGAGTTTTGGAGTTCAGTGCCATCTCTATGCAGATGACGCCCAACTCTACTACTTGTTTCCACCTAACTCCAGGGAAGCCCCTCAGGTGCTGGACGAGTGCCTGACCGCTGTGACGGTCTGGACGAGGACGAATAAGCTGAGGATCAATCCTGACAAGACAGAGATCCTCCAGGTCAGTCATAGGCCGGATCAAGGTATAGGGTGGCAACCTGTGCTTGACGGGGTTGCACTCCCCCTGAAATCGCAGGTCCGCAGTTTGGGTGTCCTCCTAGATTCAGCGCTGACACTTGAAGCTCAGGCATTGGCGGTGGCTGGGAGGGCCTTTGCACAATTGAAGCTCATGCACCAGCTGTGACTGTACCTCGTGAAGTTGGATTTGGCCACGGTGGTCCATGCCTTACTTACCTCTAGATTGGACTATTGCAATGTGGGGCTGCCCTTGAAGACGGCCCAGAAATTCCAACTGGTCCCAACGGGTGGCAGCCAGATTACTAACTGGTGCGAATTACAGAGAGCGGTCAACCCTCCTGTTTAAAGAGCTCCACTGGCTGCTGTTTATTTTCCAGGCCCAATTCAAGGTGCAGGTTTTGACCTACAAAGCCCTGAATGGTTTAGGACCCGCCTACCTGCACGGCTGCATTTCTGTTTACGAACCAACATGACCTCTTTCATCTTCTCTCGCTCCTGCCCTCATCGCAAGTGTGACTTGTGGGGACGAGAGAGAGGGCCTTCTCTTTGGTGGCCCCCCGACTCTGGAATTCACTCCCCAGAGATATTAAACAAGCCCCCACCCTGGCAGTCTTCAGGAGGAGCCTGAAAACTAGGTTATTCCAATGTGCCTTCAATGATTGAATGTAAGATACTCCCTGCCCAAACTCTGCATAAAATGACCTCAGAAACACTTTATTTTATGGTTCGTGCAATTAAATCCTACCTCATCCTCAGATCCCCTTTTTACTTTGTCCTATTTCAGGCCCTTGCAGTAACTCAAGCCTCACATCCCCAAATCCTGGCCCAGAAAACAAATTAACATCCCCATTCCCTTCAGGAACATCTGCATGGACACCATCCCCATTCCCATCATGAAAATCAGCTTGAACATGAACATTATTCTCATTCCCATCATCCAAATCAGGATGATCATCAGACACAATCACAGGCTGAACAGGCTGACATACAACACTTACTCATACCATAGGCCACTGTGTTTCTAATCAGAACAGACGTGGAAGGATATGTCTGCAAAATCATCACCATTGTGTCCTTTTTCCTCCTTCTCTCCCTTCCCCTCTCCCTCTTATTCTTCCTCCATCATCTTCTCATTTGGAGAGAGAGTGGAGATGAATCCACATAGATTTTGTAGTGAGAGAAAAGCTCCTTTGCTGGATAGAGGGTCTATCTAAAGTCATATTCTATTTCCAACTGTGGCTAGCCAGTTGTCTTTGGGGATCTCACAATCATAACAATGGAGACATCCAGCTCCAGGTTGGGTTTACCACTTTCTTCATGACTTCTGCTCAAATAGCCTTTTGGTGCAGGAACCTATCTATCTTGATTTATCATTCAAAAACAGTCTTTGATTAGGCAAACCCCAGCATCATAGGGTCAAGTAGGGTCTACCATTTCTGAAAGCCTTGGTTTAGACTGGAACTGTAGGCTCTCACATTGGCTGGAAAGATTGTGGAAGCTATAAACTCAATGAATGGCTTTTCCAAGCTTTTATTAATATATACATTGAAACCAAAATGGAGTAAGAAATCAGTATTTATTATTTTATTCATTTACAGTATTTATATTCCGCCCTTCTCACCCCACAGGGGACTCAGGATGGATTATAATGTACATATACATGGCAAACATTCAATGCCATAGACACACAACATATAGAGACAGACACACAGAGGCTATTTAACATTCTAGCTTTTTCATGAAGGTATTCTGGCCACCAGGGGAGCTGTCGCTTCATTGTCCATTTGTAACACTGATGAAGTACTTCCTCATTCTTTGCATGCTTGCTGGAGATTTGTATGGTGTCGTAAATTAGCCTCTCCACATAAGTGGTACCTAAATTTCCTACTTATTATTTATTTATTTACGGCATTTATATGCCGCCCGCTACACAAATTGGTCGGAAGCTCACTCTGACCGGGCTGGCTTTGAACTCATGACCTTTTGGTCAGTAGTGCTCTTAATGCAGCTGACTCCCAGCCAGCTGCACCACAGTCCCGGTGCCACGACAATCATGGGTACAATATCCTTAAAGCCTTGTGCATATGCTCCATATATTGTGTCCAGACTTTTTCATACTTTTTATTGATGATGCCCTTTGAAACTGCAATTTACATTATTTTCTGTGAGGTCCTCTCAAACCTGGTTAAAATAGCCAGAAATCATTTGTTTAGCATCTAAGCTTTTCTGGCTAACTTTTTCACAGAGTTGCAAGATTAGATTTGATTTGGATCTTTGCAAACTGACAAGCCAACAAGAGAACCATCCTGGGAGTGAAGTACCTCCAGCCTCTTCTGTGCCCGTTTCATGAAAGAAACATGGAAACAGACTGAGGAATTCAGTAGCTTTCTCATCCTATCTCTTGAGAAGCAGAAAGGGTGATCTTGGTGATGAATGAGTTTAGCTGCCTCTCATAACTCACTTGACACCGTGAGACAAGAGAGAGAGAGAGAGAGAGAGAGAGAAAAGAGATAAATTCTTTCTGTGGTTGATGGAAAGCAGCACTGGGAAAACCCTTCCTTAGGAATGTCTGCCAAGGCTTTCCCCTTCACTGGCACTCACTGAGTGATTGATGTCTTATCTCCAGAAGAGATAAGGCCTCAATACCCTAAAGTCACCAGATCCTGACTGATCTTGGAAGCTAAGCAGGGTCAGCACTGGTTAATACCTGGATTGGAGAGCACCAACAGTGCTGTAGGTTATATTTCAGAGGAAGAAACTGGCACAGGGGCTTCTGGGTATTCCTTGCCTAAGGAAATCCTGCAAAATACATTGGAGACACCATAAATCAACTTGGAGGCACACACAAACCAGCACGATTTCTGGCCTTTGTAACTGGTACCTGTGTCAGAACTTGTTAGGATGGGACTTTATTTATTTATTTAAAACATTTTTACCCCGCCCTTCTCAACACCTAAGGGGACTCAGGGCAACTTCCAATTGGCAACAACAATTATAACAGTTAAAAACATAAACATTAAGACATAAAAATTAAAACAGTATACTTACAGTCCACTAAGCTATTGCCAGTCTGGTGGCTATTTATCTAGTCATATACTATTGGGTACTCCGTTTAACTTATCCAAATCCATTTCCAAGCCATAGTCATTTAACAATTAAATGCCCAAAGGCCTGGTCCCACATCCATGTCTTCTTTCTAAAGGTGAGGAGGGATGATGATGAACTAATTTCCCCGAAAAGTGAATTCCACAGGCGGGGGACCACCACCGAGAAGACCCTGTCCCTTGTCCCCACCAAATGTGTTTGAAACAGAGGCAGGGCCGAGAGCAGGGCCTCCCCAGAAGATCTTAAACTCCGAGGTGGGATGTAGAAGGAAATACGTTCGGATACGCTGGGCTGGAGCCGTATAGGGTTTTATAGGTCAAAACCAGCACTTTGAATTGTGCTCGGAACTGGATCGGCAGCCAGTGGAGCTGACATACAGAGGGGTGGTATGCTCCCTGTATGACGCTCCGGTGAGTAATCTAGCTGCCGCCCGTTGGACTAATTGAAGTTTCTGAACAGTCTTCAAAGGCAACCCCATGTAGAGTGAATTGCAGTAATCTATTTAGGACGTGACAAGAGCATGGACCACCGTGGCCAGATCCAACTTCCCAAGGTACAGGCGCAGCTGGCACACAAGTTTTAACTAAGCAAAAGCTTTCCCGGCCACTGTCGAAACCCGGGGTTCCATGCCCAGCGATGAGCCCAGGATCACTCCCAAGATGCAAACCTGCATCTACCCAACTTATTGGCTCTCCTTCACTTGCTATGATTCACCAAACTCTAAGGCTTAGTTTGCTTTCAATTGGAAGTCCTTGATGGGTCCAAAAGCTCAATTGCAAGGTTCTAGCAACCAAGCAGACAGCATGGTGCTCTGACTAAATCCTTGCATAGGGGCCAAGCAGCTTTGCAGGTCAGCAAAGATAGGAAGGTTAGCAAAAAAGGGTTAATAATACTGCATTGTTGTCAAAAACAAATAATCTAATCTAATTAACATTTAAATTATCTGTATGTTATATTGCTTATTTGAATTTTAATTAAGTGTCTGCACTAAAAACTTTACCAGGATGAAATGGGAGCATAATTTCTTCTCTTCGCACTTATCCATCCTTGTTTTGTGTTTGATAGAACATCACATCAATCCTTGAAATGGGGTGGTATGGAATCATAGACAATAGAGTTGGAAGAGACCACATGTACCATCTAGTCCAACCCCTTGCCATGCAATAAAAACACAATCAAAACATCCCTAACAGATATACATCCAGCCTCTGTTTAAAAGTGTCGAAGGAAGGAGCTTCCTCCAAGGCAGAGAGTTCCACAGTTAAACAGCTCGTATGGTCAGGAAGTTCTTCCTAATGTTCAGGTGGAATCTCATTTCTTGTAATTTGAACCCATTGCTCTTCATCCTAGTTTTAAGGGCAGCAGTAAGTATGTGAAATGTTGTCTTCCTTATGACATCCTTTCACATATTTATGCATGACTATCATGTCTTCTCTCAAGGAGGAGAATCATTTACTGACAGGGGTGATCTGAAAAGCCTTGAACACACATCATCCCACTGGAACTCTTCTTGAGTAGTTTGAATGTTGTGACCTAAAGAGTGTCGTTCCTCAGCCTTGAGGGACTAAAAGAAAGCAAGAAGCAGTTTTGCAAAAAATCCAGGCGAGTTAGGTTTTGGGAAAAGAACCAGCTGGGAAATGTAAAAATTCTTGGCGCTTTGGCAAGGACTCTCATGTAACAATTTAATTAAGTTATTTCTGGAATTTAGTTAATGCTGAAATTCCAACTTCAAGTCGATCAAATACCATTTAAAACATAAATTTTAGTAAGTTGATCCTTTTTGTTAGAAAATTCATAACCCAACTGATTCATTAATTGGTTTAATGAAATTGTTGCTGTCACAGTGTGCTGTTAGCCTATTTTGAAATGAAAAAAGCAGTCTGGAAAACTGGCGCCTGTTAAAAAAAGCGAGAGGATGCGTTTTATTTTCCCAAACTGCTGTTTCTCCATTCCAAACGTTTCCTGTGCCAGGCATCCAGTAAGTGACATAATGATGGCATAAGTTCAACCGAATGCCATGCTAAGTCACTTTAGTTGTTGTTGCAGGGTTGAAATAATGTACTGAACTTCTGCAATGACAAACCTTTCATTTTAACTGTAAGGGCATGCCCTCCAGAGCCATATAGTGATTGATGGAGAGCATAATGCATTGGTGAAAGATCTAGCTATGTCCCTGTTGCAATATGAAGAGAATGGCATCATCTGCCAAGATGGGTAGATGCGGGGAATGCTGTGGATGTAGCGTACCTGGATTTCAGTAAGGCCTTCGACAAGGTCCCCCATGACCTTCTGGCAAACAAACTAGTCCAATGTGGGCTAGGCAAAACTATGGTGAGGTGGATTATAATTGGTTAAATGGATGAACCCAGAGGGTGCTCACCAATGCTTCCTCTTCATCCTGGAAAGAAGTGATGAGCGGAGTGCCGCAGGGTACGGTCCTGTTATTAGTGACTTAGATGAAGAGTTAAAAGGCATGATCATCAAGTTTGCAGACGACACCAAATTGGGAGGGATAGCCAATACTCCAGAGGACAGGAGCAGAGGACAGGATTCAAAACGATCTTGACAGATTGGAGAGATGATTGGCCAAAACTAACAAAATGAAGTTCAACAGGGACAAATGCAAGATACTCCACTTTGGCAGAAAAAACGAAATGCAAAGATACAGAATGGGGGACAATGCCTGGCTCGAGAGCAGTACGTGTGAAAAAGATCTTGGGGTCCTCGTGGACAGCAAGTTAAACATGAGCCAACAATGTGATGTGGCGGCAAAAAAAGCCAATGGGATTTTGGCCTGCATCAATAGGAGCATAGTGTCTAGATCTAGGGAAGTCATGCTACCCTCTATTCTGCTTTGGTTAGACCACACCTGGAATATTGTGTCCAATTCTGGGCACCACAATTGAAGAGATATTGACAAGCTGGAATGTGTCCAGAGGAGGGCGACTAAAATGATCAAGGGTCTGGAGAACAAGCCCTATGAGGAGCAGCTTAAAGAGCTGGGCATGTTTAGCCTGAAGAAGAGAAGGCTGAGAGGAGACATGATAGCCATGTATAAATATGTGAGAGGAAGCCACAGGGAGGAGGGAGCAAGCTTGTTTTCTGCTTCCCTGGAGACTAGGACGGAACAATGGCTTCAAACTACAAGAAAGGAGATTTCATCTGAACATGAGGAAGAACTTCCTGACTGTGAGAGCTGTTCAGCAGCCCTGAAGTGTGGCAGAGGCTCCTTCTTTGGAAGCTTTTAAACAGAGGCTGGATGGCCACCTGTCAGGGGTGCTTTGAATGCAATATTCCTGCTTCTTCGCAGGAGGTTGGACTGGATGGCCCATGAGGTCTCTTGCAACTCTGTGATTCTATGATTCTATGATATCTAGAGGTCTTGAGGGATAATGCCATTGTCCTGCTTCTGACTATATGGACACTAAATGACCACAAAGAAGGACATCCTGTTAGGGAAAAATGTAATCTAGCCCTGTGTGCAGGACTTCTATGCAATGTCTCTGCAATGCAATTTTTTGCTTCATGCTTCAAACTGATATTTGCTCAGCATCACAGGGAGGCATTTCATACTCCACGATTGTAGCATTATGATTCCATTTTCCTTCCTCCGGCAACATCTTGTGGAATCCTCAGTTATGCAGTTTAGAGAAAGTTATTGAGATTTCTCAGCCAAAGAACAATAGCGTTTCACTGAATTGCAAACCTTAGCATTTAGTTCTTCAGTTGTGGACACTCTGGGTTGTTTCTCAACTGAATTATCTGTGGTGTTGTTATATGTGTGGAAAAAAAGTGCTGCGACATCCTGTCCAGAGACCCTTGCAAACCTATCACACTTAATTTCACTTGTTTTGGATGCTGGCCTATAAACTAAGTAGCTGCTTCTTATCCCCACACCATCTGATAATATAGGTTTCCTCTTAAGAACCAGTAGTTGCCTAATGGGAGAGATTTCTTTTTGGCTCACTACCCAGTTTACTTTCCGCTTCCTTTAAAAAAAAGTTTGTGCCAGATTATTTAGCATCCGCCACAAAGGAGCAAGTGGAGCCTACAGTGATGCAGTTTGCAGAAAGACAATGGAAGCTGTCCCATTTCCCTGTCCAGATTGTTGGTCGTTGAACATGGAGACACTGGGGCTGCAGGTTCTGAAGCAAAAGTTTTTATGCATCAAAGACCTATATAAATGGGCAGCTAGTGGCTTTCATCTCAGTGGGATCGTGATCCTGCTCAAGGTCTACATCTAACTCTACCTTCCTAATGCCATGACCCCTTAATACAGTTCTTCATGTTGTGGTGACCCCCAACCATAAAACTCTTTTCATAGATACTTCATAACTATAATTTTGCTACTGATATGCAGGATGTATTTACATTCACTGGACCAAATTTGGCACAAATATCCTATATGCCCAAATTTGAGTACTGGTGAAGTTGGGGGGGGGGGAATTTTGTCATTTGGGAGTTGTAGTTGCTGAGATTTATAGTTCACCTACAATCAAAGAGCATTCTGAACTCCACCAATGATGGAATTGAACCAAACTTGGCACACAGAACTCGCATGACCAACAGAAAATACTGGAAGGGTTTGGTGGGATTGCCCTTGAGTTTTGGAGTTGTAGTTTGCCTACATCCAGAGAGCACTGTGGACTCAAACAATGATGGATCTGGACCAAACTTGGCACGAATACTCAATATGCCCAAATGTGAACACTGGTGGAATTTGGAGAAAATAGACTTGACATTTGAGAGTTGTAGTTTCTGGGATTTATTTCACCTACAATCAAAGAGCATTCTGAACCCACCAATGAGAGAATTGGGCCAAACTTCCCACACAGAACCCCCAGACGAACAGAAAATACTGTGTTTTCTGATAGTCTTTGGTGACCCCTCTGACACCCCCTCATGACCCCCCCCCCCACGGTTCCTGACCCCCAGGTTGAGAAACACTGCTTCAAAGGAACTGTCCAAGGTGGTGAACCCAATCCCTCAAATATTTTCATCATCTTAGACTGGGGCCCTGGGAGAGTTACCAGTAGCCAGATGACAAAAGACACAGAAGAAACTTTCCTTGTCATCCACGGAGGTCAAGAAATGGTGTTTTGGTTGAGGGAGGAGAGTTCCATTTAGTTGTCATCTGGCATTGCAGAGCTTCAGAAAAAAATGCATTGCACAAGGAGGTACTGGTTACCTTCTTGCACAACAGCTGTAAAAGTACTGAAGTGTGTAGTCCTTGGTTGCAGAAGTCTAGATTACAAAGAGGACCCCAATCTTAGTTATTTTTGTTATTAACAAAAGAAATAATGTCAAACAACTTGTTACTTTTAACTAGTTGGTTCCAAGCTCTGCTGACCACACAACACAAGAGCAACTGATGACCAGACACAGTGGCTCCTGATTCCTTTGACTTGTTGCTATTATGAATTGGGCCATTCTAACACCTACCCTGTTGCTACTTTCCATAATATTTATGTTCAAGTTGGATAGGTCCCAGCTGTTCATACCATACGCATCTTCAACTTGGATTCCTCCAGCTCATGGTGAGACCCCAAAAGATGATAAAGGTGAAATATGTTGCTTGAGTCTTCCTGAAAAGATGAAAAATATTCCTGTGTTTAAAATCTGTCAAGCCATTTGTCTTCTTCTCTCTCCTCCTCTTCCTTGACCTTCCTGTGTGGGTTAAGTTCAGAGGAGACCCACCTCACAGGAAAGAAGGAGACCACATTAATCTCTGATAGAGAGAAGAACATCCAAGGACCAGTTAGATGGTGGCTCCAGGACAGCAAATTATTTTTATTTTTGCTGGCAGGGATGGAGGGTTTTGTATGGGCCTTTTTCTGGTTTATGTGTCTAAATAGCTTGGCTTTAAGTATTGTGGACTTTTGAGTACTACAATATGTTTGAGTTGGGGGCTGTGGCTTGAAAAAGTAACTTTTTCAAACTGACATTTTGCAGCATTCCTGCTTTCATAGGGCTTGAGCCAACACCAGTCTGCTTTTGGAACCAGCTGTTTTCTTGTGCCAAAAAGAGAGTGAAAGCTCTCTTGCATTGAATAGGGATGTTATAAATAGTTTGGAAAACATCAGTAGGTTGTATCAGTGTTCAAAGTTGGGAGATAAAACTGGTGTCCTCTCCTAAATTAGTGCCTTTTAAATATGCCTGGTCTTGCCATGTAATGGTCAACCCCCTGCTTAAAGTTGAGAAGGGATCCAGGAGATTTTGGAGGCCAGGTTTGGGCAAAGCAGCCCAACTGCTGCACCCTCTGCATCAGACCGTATTGAGGAATCGTGAAACATGACAGCATGTGTTCCTGTTTTAAGCGTTCTTTCAGCTCTCCAAGGATATGTCTTGGAGCTGTTCCTGTTGCTCTTCCAATGAGAGGATATGGAAGCAATTTGGAGTACGTAAATAAAGGCACTGCCCTCACTCAGGCTTGTGGACCGGCCTCTGCAGGCAACATCTGCAAGCCATGATGTCAGACCTGGCTCCTGAGTGAGAGCAAGAGGGCTTATCACTTAAGATGAGGATGTGGCAGAAATCCCCTATGATGTTTCTGGCGTTGGAAACGGCCATTCCTGTCTTTTCCAGCTGTGCCGGTCATTGGCTTAAGCATCCATTGCTGTGTGAGGAGAGTCCAGTAACTATAGGAAAGTGGCTAGCCTTAAGAATTCTATTTGGGGAGATTCATTATTATTTATTTATTTAGGGCTTTTATATCCCATCCTTTCTCAACCTCCGCAGAGGGACTCAGGACGGCTAACAAAGTGGCACCCCATGGTGCCCACATCAAAACATAAATATACAATTAACAGCAATGTAATAACAATATACAACAGTATAAACAATATAAAAACAGACAACAAATAGTCAGTGGTCACCAATTTAAATCATTATCCAAGGGCAGTCCATCAGTTCTAAATAAGTCATCACGTCAGTAGGTCAGCCTATTCTCCAATGGCCTGATCCTATAGCCAGGATTTTACTTGTTTCCGGAAGGTCAAGAGGGATGCAGCCGAGATCTAATTTCACTCGGGAGGGAGTTCCACAGCCGGGGGGGGGCACCACAGAAAAGGCCCTGTCCCTTGTCCCCGCCAGATGTGATTGTGACAATGGGGGGACAATGAACAGGGTCTCCTCAGATGATCTTAGGGCTCTAGGTGGATCATAGCGGGAGATACAGCTTTTATATTCCACCCTTCTCACCGCAGGGGACTCAGGCGGATTGCAGTGTACACATATATGGCAAACATTCAATGCCAATTTGACATACAAACATATACAGACATACACAGAGGCTATTTAACTTTTTCTGGCCGCCAGGGGAGCTGTCGCTTTCATCGTCCATCTGCGACGCTGATGAAGCACTTCCCCATTCCCCGCATGCTTCCCCGCTGGAATGCTTTGCTGGAGTCTTCTTTATGGCCTCATTGTAGCGGGAGATACGTTCAGACAAGTAAACTGGTCCAGAACCATTAAGGGCTTTATAGGCCAAAGCCAGCACTTTGAATTGTGCTCGGAAGCCGATAGGCAGCCAGTGGAGCTGGTGTAACAAGGGCGTTGTACCCTGTACCCAGCCCCAGTGAACAACCTGGCTGCCAAACATTGGACTAGTTGAAGCTTCCGGGCAGTCTTCAGAGGCAACCCCACGTAGAATGCATTGCAGTAGTCTATTTCGGATGTAACAAGAGTGTGGACCACCATGACCAAGTCCCAAGGTATCCCAAGGTACGGGCACAGCTGGCACACAAGATGAAAACCTTTGCTCTTGAATTTCCTCTGCTAATTTATTGAGCACCTCACATACACTGATCTAAATACACTCCATCACTGCATATTTTCCATGCTTCATGGCTGTCAAGAAAGACTGGGAGTTCTATGAGCCATACATTGTCAAAGAGCTGGAGAATCCTCCATTGGGGTGGTGGAGGGGCTTCCTAATGTTGAAAGCAAAACCACCTCTCTTCCGTTTTCTGGCGCCATGATTTTTCTGTCCTCTGCCCAGTTCTTTAAATGCTTTTCCAGCCCCATCGCCTGTGTTTACACCACAGTGCTGATCATCCTTCCTCTTCTGGGGGAGATCCCTTTTCTCTGCCAATTCAACCAAAGGCATCTGTGTCCAGGAGAGTACTTGAGTTATTTCACAGTTACATCTAGCAGATCCTAGAATAACAGGCTTGCCATTCAAGTTGACCACACAGATTACGTTATCAGATGTGTAGCAAAACTAGGATTTTCTGAGTGTATATGTGAAGTGTGAATACAACAGAAAGGGGTTTGCAGGCATATGCAACAAGAGTGGAGCAAATACAACTCTTCTGAGGCCCCTGGGTTCCTACAAATTAAAAAAAGAGACATTTTGGGGCCTAAACGTGCTCAGAATTGCTATAAACTGCAGTGGTTTTCCCCCTGCAACATCCAACTCATTAACTTTCAGTTGTAATGGCTATGTAAGTGTGACTCAGGGTGGAAACAGAGGTCAAAAATTGGCCCTTTCTGCTGTTGCTCATCCTTGGCATTGAGCGAGATTGATCAGTAAACTGTTTCTGGTTCTGTGGACTACAATATTCACTAGATTTTTGCAGGTACAGACCTGACTAATTCTCTGTTGTTTCCCTTTTTCAGCTGCTTTAAAAATGTCCCAGTTTCTCTCATCTTTCTCCCTTTTTTTTGTCAGCATACATCAGTTCCGCAATGTGGTTCAAAGTGCAAAAACTCTTTACACTCAGTTGACAATGTATTGTCGAAGGCTTTCATGGCCGGAATCAGTGGGTTGTTGTAGGTTTTTTGGGCTGTATGGCCATGTTCTAGAAGCATTTTCTCCTGGGAAAATCCTTTGTTGAGAGGTGATTAGGTGTTCCTGATCAAAATGAACAAAATGCAGCTACCAGTATTTAAAAAAACACTCTAAAATTATAACAGTAAATAAAGAACAAAACGAAAACACAGGGGAACTCCAGACAAGAACCAATCAGGAACCACCCCTCAACAAAGAATTTTCCCAGGTAGTAACAAACCACACTTAAAAACTGTCAGGCCATCAAATGCTAATCAAGGTGGCCAATTGAAATAGTCAAACCTAGCTCCAACAGACAAGAGTTCTTTCTCCCACCTGCTTCCACAGATATATAAACCCAATTTTCCTAGTTTCCAACAGACCTCACAACCTCTGAGGATGCTTGCCACAGATGCAGGCAATACGTCAGGAGAGAATGCTTCTAGAATATGGCCATACAGCCTGAAAAACCTTCAACAACCCATTCCATTGACCATTTTATCACATGGGGCAATTGAAGTGTGCTAGGATGCTTCTGCCCCGGTTCATCCATGGAGCACCTTACTTAGGCGATCCCTCATAGTCCGAGGATGATGGTCCTCCAACGTCGGTGTTCTGGCGGTGGGTCCATAGGTGACTGTGGAACCCAATTCTTGATCTGCATCTTCTCCCGCAGTGAGGGCATTGATTTCCAGGTGGAAAGCAGTCCCAGTCGGGGTTGGCTTGATGTGCCTGCCTCTTGGCACATTTCTCTCTTTTGCCCTCCATTCGTGCCTCTTCAAACTCCACAGAACTGCTGGTCACAGCTGACCTCCAGCTGGAGCGCCCAAGGGCCAGGGCTTCCCAGTTCTCAGTGTCTATGCCAGAGTTTTTAAGGTTGGCTTTGAGCCCATCTTTAAATCTCTTTTCCTGTCCACCAACATTCCATTTTCCATTCTTGAGTTCGGAGTAGAGCAACTGCTTTGGGAGACGATGGTCGGGCATCCAGACAACGTGGCCGGTCCAGCGGAGTTGATGGCGGAGGACCATCGCTTCAATGCTGGTGGTCTTTGCTTCTTCTGGCATGCTGACATTTGTCCACTTGTCTTCCTAGGAGATTTGCAGGATTTTCTGGAGGCAGCGCTGATGGAATCGTTCCAGGAGTTGCATGTGACGTCTGTAGACTATCCACGTTTCGCAGGCATATAGCAGGCATGGAGCACCACTGTGCCCATTGAAAAATGTAGAGTGACTTGTGGTGGGGCTCCTTAGATGAACTGGGATGGCAGCATGGTGGGATGCGGTCGCTGCCAAGACACAAGGGATGGGGAAGCATCTGCTGGCAGCCGGAGTAGAGGCTGGCAAATCATGGCTCTGGACCTCATCCATATGAGGTCCAGGATGAGGAAAGGTGGCAAAACATTGCCCTTCCTAGTTGTCTCAGGCAAGCACAGCCTGATTCACTCTCTCCTTTCTGGTGTGAGTTTCCTCATTAATAGCTTTTGCCACTTTGGCCATACTCTGATGTTGGTTGGCTACATGTGGCCCAGTTTACCTGTGAATGTTAATGAGTGTGGTTTTTCCTTTGTATAGTCATTATTACCATGAATTGGCTCATTATAGATAGGCTTTTATGGTTTAAAATAGGCCCCAAGGATAACATCCAAGTGGTCAAGATTTCTAAGGGTATGATTATCAATTTTGCAGCTGATTAGGGGAGTTGGAGGCAGAGAGAGCAATCTGCCAAGGTCTGGAGGAGGGGAAAAATGATCCCTGGACTGTTAGAAGTTGCCCATCCTCAGTATAATTTGTGAAATTGCCTTTGGCATTAGTCTGAATGTAGTCATGTTTGGCCTTTAAAGCATAACCCTTTGCACTGAACCTCAGTAAAAACACATCTGTTTTCAGCTGTCACCCGCCCACCTATTTTCAGGACTAAGTCATATTATAGTAGTAGCACCAGAAATCCTCAGTTCAGTGTCCATTTGGTGAGCTAGGAGACATTCAGGTTGCAGCATTTCTCTAAGGAGTGAAGGGTTCCTGGGTATTATGTTGTCTTTGCCCTCTATGTTAGGTTCTTGGGTCTTTATAGGAAGGGTTACAAGGACTTCTTCAGATTGGCATGGCTTTGCCTGAGCAGGGATACCCTTTTCTTTGCTTCTGGCACTTAGTTCCAGCTTTTATTGTCTGCAAAAGTCTTTTTCTTTTCTTGGCTGTTGTTTGACATCTGCCCCAGCTCAGCTCTGATACCTTTTCAGCATGAGCAGACCTTTTTCAGTAGAACTCAGCACGTTGAATAATAGAATCATAGAGTTGGAAGAGACCTCATGGGCCATCCAGTCCAACCCCATTCTGCCAAGAAGCAGGAATTGAGCTTGTCTTGAGAATGGTTCACCATGATTGTGGTGCTCAGGACAACGGAAGTGGGGAAGGGCCTTCTAAAAGATCCCAAGTTCAGGCTTGGGACCTTTTTAAATTAGATACTTATAGCAACTTGATTGAATTTGACTTCTATGGCTGTGTCCTGTGATATCTCAGGATTAGTAGTTTAGGATGGGACATTTAGAATATGCAGAGCACCTCACCAAGTACATACCCTAAGCAGGGCAATAGCCGGGGGGCTTAAACCCTAAGAAGGGCCATAGCTGGGAGGGGTTAAAAATTTAATCCTGCCCAGAAATGTGTCAGGTTAAAAAAGAAACCTAGTTTACTCAGAACTTGGTTAACAAGTTAAAATTTTTGAGTAAACTAAGTTTTTTTTTGGGGGGGGGGAAGGGTAGAACCCTTAACCTCCCCTTTGGTTACAGCCCTGACCCTAGGATGCCATAAAACCAAGCAATGGCCATTGAAGTGGATCTATAGTGTGATAATTAACAAAATGAGTAGAATGAAAATGTCAGGATGATATCTGGTTGGACAAAAATACATTATTAGATCACTATTCCTGTAACTGAACCTTACAACCAGGGCTTGTAGTAGATCGTCTCCCTCATATAATTTGGTTCCTTTCCAGTTTAGTTCTGTTTTCAACAGGATCCCTAGACCCCCAGAGGCTCTTCCTTTATTTTTTGATTTTTGGGTACAAAAACACAGTGTTCTCTCACGTATTGCGTGTGTTACATTACCTGCAATCCTGCGAAAAGTGAAAATCCGTGAAGTAGGGACTTTCTCTCTCCTTCTCTCTCTGTCTATACACACACACACACACAATCTCACGTTGGCAAGTAGCATCTCAAGCAGCCGCTGTAAAAGTCCTACTTTCATTTTTGGTGTGTATTCATTCACTGAGTATATCCTTGATGCCTCTCCTGCCTTTCTTTCCCTGCACTGGGTTGGTCTCGTAACGTCACACGGGTCTCCTCTACTCCCTCCTTCCCGACCTTCCTGCCATTCACCCCTCTAGACCTGTCCATCATCCTTCCCTTCCTTCTCTCATTTTCAATCCAGAAGGGCTCCCATCTCTGGGGGAGAGTGGAAAAGAGGAGGAGGAGGAGGAAGCAGATGATGATGAGGAGCTGGGCAAGTGGGGTGCCTGCAGGAGGTGGTTTTCCAGGCTGGCATTTCCCATGATGCGCATGGCAAGGAAAGGTGCAGCTCCAGTGTAAATATATACATTACTGTATTGCAAAACCGCAAAACAGCGGGTCCACGAAAAGCGAACCACGAAGTAGTGGGGGAACACGGTAGCTATTACTTTCCTGAGCTGATGGCTCCAAGGCCCGGGAGTAGCTTTGTTATAGAAGAATGGTAGGTCATCCCTCTTTGGTGGGGTGAAGAAGGGTCCTTTCTTCCTCTTTTTTCTCAAATCCCCCAATATGGAAAGATTGTTGATTTTTGCCTTCATTTTAGTTTTCGTGTGTTGAGTAGAGCTGTTCACTGTTCTTTTCCTTCCATCTAGGCCTTGGCTTGACTAACTGTAATTCTTGCATAAAGAATCAGTTGTGTAGGAATGAATTTGTTATACAGAATCAATAACATCTGGGTGGTATCCTCTAAGCCATCTAGTCTAACCCTCTACTCTAGTGGTTCTCAACCTGTGGGTCCCCAGGTGTTTTGGCCTACAACTCCCAGAAATCCCACCCAGTTGACCAGCTCTAAGGAGTTTTGGGACTTGAAGGCCAAAACATCTGGGAACCCACAGGTTGAGAACCACTGCTCTACTCAGTAAAGGAAATCTAGAGCTATAATATCCCCAACCTGTTGGTCCTCCAGTTTCTGCCTAAGCTCTCCCAACCAGTAAAAGTCAAAGGTGTCATCATTGTCATCACCTCACCATTTTAAAATCTTATTGTTTAAAGTGTAATTTGAAATTGTTTTAATATTGCTGATAGATTAATTATGTCAAAATGTTGGTTTTTTATATGTTTTTTAACACCACCGTAGTCATTTTAATTTTTAGGGCACCTTGTGTTCCTACCTGGGAGAAAGTTGAACTATAAATAAAGTTAATGTCATCAGCAGCAACATCTCTTTGGGACTATAAGTCCCAGAATCTTCCAGCTAACATGGCGAATGACTGTGGTGGATTGGGATGTGGAGATCTGTAATCCAAAAAAGGAGCATTTCCAAGCTGTGGCAATAGCCACTTTTGCTGTAGCAACTCAACTACTGTGTAACATTTATCTTCCTTTTTGCATTGAGACTAAGATGCAATCTTTTCTTTGTGGCAGGACTTGTGTGGAGCTACAACCTGTGACACCTTGGGAATGGCAGATGTTGGCACCATGTGTGACCCGAAACGCAGCTGCTCAGTCATTGAAGATGATGGCCTTCCCTCTGCTTTTACCACGGCCCATGAGCTGGGTAAGGAATGATTTTTGTAAAGAGGGAGAATGAGGCAGACATTGGTAATATCCATGCTATTTAATCTCATTTTTCTTCACAAGGACAGCTCAGTGAAAGGACAGGTTGTCCAGGCCTGACCATATCTACCACAAATTCCTTCAATTTTCAGGTGAAATAGGGATGCACAACATTGGCCTCTGTGGTTGGCAAGCAGTACAAAGCTTCTTGGTTGGATCAATGAAATATAAACACATAGCAACTGGCCAGAAATGCAGAACTTTGGTTGTTCTACATTCCCCATTGCTAGCTCTAATGTCAATTCCACATCCCAATCACAAGGACATCTTATCCAAGCCTGGATTGTGGCATAGCTGCCTAAGGGACAGGACAAGACACAGGAAATGCTTTAGCTTCAGGCCAGATTGTTTGTCCATCTAGTCCAGTATTGTCAACTGATTGCTTAGAGCTTTTCTGGATTTTAGGCGGGGGGTTTATTTCCTGTCATTAGTACATGATTCAGAAAAGCATGCAGTCCAAACTGAGATGGAACCTGAGACCTTCTACATGTAAACAAGCATTCCACCCATGATCCCTGCCTTTTCTTGAAGTAAAGATTTAGATACCAGCTCTCTGTGTGCCCATTGATGTCTGTGATTCTGTGCCTGGTAGAAAGAATGGTGTTGTACCTGGGGATGTTGAGAGTTTGGATCTCCAAAATATTGCTCCATTTCTCAATGTGTTTCATCCAACTAATAATAATAATAATAATAATAATAATAATAATATAATAATAATAATAATAATAATAATAATAATAATAATAATAGAAACAACTGGAAAAGCTGGCATGATATGAGGATTTAAAGATCGAACTGCAAAGACTCTGGCACAAGCCAGTAAAGGTGGTCCCAGTGGTGATCGGCACACTGGGTGCAGTGCCTAAAGACCTTGGCCTGCACTTAAACACAATCGGTGCTGACAAAATTACCATCTGTCAGCTGCAGAAGGCCACCTACTCGGATCTGCATGCATTATTCGCTGATTCATTACACAGTCCTAGACACTAGGGAAGTGTCTGATGTGTGATTGAATGCAAAAGCCAGCATAGTGATCTTGTTTGCTGTGCACTAATCTTGTTATGTATCAAATAACAACAACAAAGAATGTTATTTTTAACTAGCCCTATACTCTGCCTCCATCCCCCTGAAGCGAACTTCTTACAACCTTCAGTGGTCTGAATAGTGCACAGTTCTGAGCTTGGATGGTCAACTGGTGCAAATCACTTGCCAAAGGATAGGGTTGATGGATAAAGTGCTCAATGCAGATGACAAGATTAGTAAGGAGAGCACTATGTCTCTAAAAGGGAGCAGTGGTAGTGTGTAAGATCTAATTATGGATCAAATTGGGAGCCAGAAGTATTTGGGGAACTCTCTAGTGGAAGGCACATTGGAACATCCATGTCTTTAGTTCTTTTCAGAAGGTGGACAAGGTGGGTGCCAGTCTAATCTTCCTGGGGAGAGAGTTCCAGAGCCAGGAGGCCACCACCGAGAAGGCCCTCTCTCTCATCCCCACCAACCATGTTTGTGATGAGGGTGGGAGCGAGAGAAGGGCCTCCCCAGAAGATCTTAGAGATCACATAGGTCCATAGGAGAAGATGTGCTCACAAAGATAAGCTGGGCCCAAACAGTGTATGGTTTTATAGGTGATAACCTGCACCTTGAATTGATACCGGAAACTTAACAGCAGTCATTGGAGCTGTTTGAACAAGGAGGTTGACTGATCTCTGTGGTTCACTTCAGTTATCAACCTGGCCACCGATCTTTGCACTAGCTATAGTTTCCGGGCCATCTTCAGGGGCAGTTCTGAGTTTGGATGGGCAACTGGTGCAGATCACTTGCCAAAGTATAGGGTTGATGGATAAAGTGCTAAAGGCAGATGACAAGATTAGGACCTCGGTGGTAGTGCAAGGAGAGCACTATGTCTCTAAAAGGGAGCAGTGGTGATGTGTAATATCTAATTATGGATCAAATTGGGCATTGCAATAATCCAATCTCCAAATCTGTTACAGCAGCCAACTTTGCCTCTGCCTAATTTTGCACGCTCCCTTTCAAATGTTGGCCAAGCATCCCTACATCATTCTGTGGCTAAGAAAGCAGCCACTTAAACCAAAGCCACAGATTGGCGCCATATCTTTGGTGGCAACCTGGGCAGCAGATTTCCTTTGGGTAGTGAAGCTGGTGACAATTGGTTTCTTTTCTTCCCTTTCTTTGCTAAATAAATACAGAATAAACCCTCTTGATCCATAATTAGGAGGGAGACAGGCATGTTGTTTAAAATAGAATGGTTCATTTGGATTCATTAAAATAGAATGGTTCATTCAGGAAGTTTAGACAATAACAAAAGCATCAAGACGAGTTGTCTGGGGAAACTCCTCTCTGGGTGCATACATAGTGTTGAGAAGTTACTTTTTAGGATTACATTTCCCATACTTTCCACCAGCAGGGCCAAGATCTGTACTTGAATCTTATAGAGGTTGTAGCCCAAAATTAACTTTGGTAAGCAATCTTTCTCTAATGGAGTGAAAGAGACAGAGAGACTACTAAAGCCAGCATTTTAGTCCCAGTGTTGCAGGGAGGTTTGACTGGAACTGCTGGAAAACAGCTGTTAGGAAGTCAAACAAGCCCAAGCTGGAGAACGCTCTCTCCTGGCTCTGCTCTAGCTTCATTTCCCAGACTCCAGAAATCCTAAAATAACATGTCACGGCCAGGATGCATTCGATACACACCTAGATCCGGAAAAAAGCCTAGTGCCAGATTGTCAACAGGATTTACAGCCAAATTGCTTGACTTTTTATTTGGAAAACAGGAAGAGAGTCAGGGTTTCTGATTAGCACCACAAGAAATCCCCCATTCCCAAACTTGATTTGGAAGCAGTCCCACTTCCCACAATGGGATCAGTGCAGAATTGAATTTTTACTGTCAGAATGGATTATCTCACAGTTTCTGTGTGTGTCACTTGTGTACTGCAAGCTGAGCATCTCTTATCCAGAATTCCAAAATCCATGGATATGGATTTAAACCCAAAAGTCATTGATTTAATAGTTTTAAATTGTTTTTATATGAATTTGATTATGTGAATTAACCTGTTTTAAACAATGAATTTGTGTGCATTCGGCATCTAATTGTTGCCAGTCTGTATGCCAACTTGAGTCACCTTCGGGCTGAAAAGGGCGGGATAAAAGTGTGGTAAATAAATAAATAAATAAAATCTGAAATACCCCAAAATTGTTCAAATGGTGACAAATTTTGGTTAAGGCACAACACTATTAAAAATATTGTATGAAATTACTTTTGAGCTTTCTGCATAAGGTGTATTTGAAATATAAATGAATGTCATGTTTAGACTTGGATCCTTAAAATATGAAATTTCAAAACACTTAAGTGTTTCAGATAAGGGGCCCTTAGCCTATAACGTTCAATGCATTTGAATAAGGCTACCCATATGAAGGAGCCCCCAGTGGTGCAGTGGGTTAAACCGCTGAGCTGCTGAACTTGCAATCCAGAGAGTAGGGTGAGTTCCTGCTGTTAGCCCCAGCTTCTGCCAACCTAGCAGTTCAAAACATGCAAATGTGAGTAGATCAATAGGTACTACTCCAGCGGGTAGATAACGGTGCTCCATGCAGTCATGTCGCCACATGACCTTGGAGGTGTCTACGAACAACGCTGGCTCTTTGGCTTAGAAATGGAGATGAGCACCAACCCCCAGAGTCGGACGTGACTGGACTTAATGTCAGGTGAAACCTTTATTTTTACCGTACCCATATTAAAGCTGCTGGGCTTTGCAATGGGATCACTAGGCAAGTGAGGTTTATATATCTGTGGAATGTCCAGGATGGGAGAATTTCACAGAAGTATATAAACTTTCCACAGATATATAAACCTCACTTGCCTAGTTTCCAACAGACTTCACAGTCTCCGAGGAAGCCTGCCATAGATGTGGGTGAAATGCCAGGAGAGAATGCTTCTGGAACATGGCCAGACAGCCCAGAAAACTCACAGCAACCCAGTTATTCAGGCCGTGAAAGCCTTTGACAACACAAGGATCATTTTGTTTGGCTGTGGCAGGGCCTCAAATAACATGTATTTTTCATGTGCAAACTAAGCCAGTTAAAACAGTGATTAGATGTCTGTGGTGGCGTGAATTGCAAATTTGGCAGTTTTTATGCTTTCAGAAAACATTTATATGTGGTGTGATAGTCAGAAAATGAAGACTTGTTCTAATAGCACCTGTTTGCCCATAAAGGATAACACAGCAGAAGAAAACAGGAAGTCTTTGTGTGATGGTTGGTGGCTTTGGAGTGTAGGGTAACACAACCCAAAGAAAACAATTAGAAATTAAATCCAAACATGGTATTAAAGGTCACAGATATATTAGAGGGAAGGGATATAAGCATGTTTTCATCTTCTCTTTCTCAGAATAATAGTACTAATAACGGTTGGTGACTTCCATGTTTATCGCACGATCAATCCACCTCAAATTTTCCCTATAACTTTCAAGGAACTATCCAGGGTGCTGAACTGGTTCTCCAAACAGTCTCAGCATTGTGGATAGCTGCTCTAAAGTTTGAAATAAAACCTAGAATAGGTTCTCTGCACCCTGATATGGCAGTCGCCAACTGCTTTCAACAATAGATTCAGGGGGTAAACAAATGCACATCATGATATGGTGGAATATGGGAATAGCTAGGGCCCTGGATGGAGCCCCCGGTGGCGCAGTGGGTTAAAGCACTGAGCTGCTGAGCTTGTTGATCGAAAGGTCGCAGGTTCGATTCCGGGGAGCGGTGAGCTTCCACTGTCAGCCCTAGCTTCTGCCAACCTAGCAGTTCGAAAACATGCAAATGTGAGTAGATCAATAGGTACCGCTCTGGCGGGAAGGTAACAGCACTCCATGCAGTCATGCCGGCCACATGACCTTGGAGGTGTCTACGGACAACGCTGGCTCTTCGGCTTAGAAATGGAGATGAGCACCACACCCCAGAGTCAGACATGACTGGACTTAATGTCAGGGGACTACCTTTACCTTAGGGCCCTGGATGTCTTTGAAAATGGGGTTAGATAAAGCCATGGTGGAAAAATGAGTCAGTGGTTACTAGACCTCAGGATGACGATATGTTGTCTTCAGCCTCAGAGACAACATACTAATAAAAACATTATTGCTAGAGAATAACAGTGTTCGTGTTAGTTGTTGTGTACTTGGCAGGAATTCACTTGACCATTATGAGAAACAAGATGTGGCATCAGAAAGGTCTTTGGTCTGATCCAGCAAAACTTCTAAACATTAGAAATGGTAGTAGCTGTTCAATAGTGTTGGTGGTTGTTGTGATCTCTTTCATTTGAGATCTTTAAATAGATAGCAATCTCTCAAGAATACTTTGGCCATTTCTTCCTGGAAGGCAAGGGGTTGGACTAGATGGCCTTATGGTCCTCCCAACTCAATGTTTATTTATTTATTTACTCTATTTATACCCCACTTTTCTCTATCCCGAAGGGGACTCAAGGCAGATTTCCATATGGCAGCAATTCAATGTCTTTGGACGACAAACAGAATACACTTAAGTTAAAAATTAAAATTAAAATTAAATACATATTAAAACATATAAGACATTGCATTCACTATTAAAACCACACTATCCTCAATCATTTAATAGTGAACCATTGCATTCAGTATCACACCATCCTTCCATGTTTAAGAAAGACATGCCGTGGGACCGGTGCTTGCAGGACTATTCACATCTCAAAATGACAGCTCTGTTGCTTGTTTTAATGCAAATGCTTTGGCCAACGTTGAACTCAGTCAAATTTATTTTAGGTCTAATTTCTAACAGGGGAGTGTTCAGCTATTCCCAGCATATCAGACATCTGCTTTCAGATGTTCAGAAGGAGCCCAAATATTGGGAACATGGAGAGGAGAACCACGTTCCCAGGGTATCCCGGGTGTATGAATAAGGAAATTATTTCTCTCTGCTCCTCCCCCATTTCCACTTCTCCTCCAGTTTCTCAGGTTTCCTTCCCATGTCTTTTGGAAAGGCGAGTGTCCACACACAAAGCAGATGGTGTGAATCTTGGCCAGCAAATTGCTGGCTTGCTGGCTTTTGCTGGCAAGGGCTGCATGCATCTGTTGTAACTTTTCCTGCCTTTGGGGGCAATCTGCTCAGACCTTGAGAAGCCAGCAAGCAGCGCAGCCAGGAAGGAGGCTCGGAAGGAGCAACAACTGCGCTGCAGGCATTTCCAGGACCAATCAGCCTCATAAGAACGAAGGGTGTCTTTTATGGATTGTTAAAGGAAGGTTAGAGAAGTAGTTGTGAAGAAAGGCAGGTAGGCCTGTCCAGTTTATGACCCACCAGATCAAACACATTCCAACAGATGTATTTTGTGGCCTGCCAGTTTACTGACATCCCTTCCATATGTGTGTACTTACTGTCCTGCCAATTGGTGCCTTTGAAACATGTGCATCATATATCCTACGTTAAAAGAGCTGTAATGGCAAAACAAAAAGGAAAGAAAGGAAGACGCAGAAAAAGAGATGAAAAGACACCTCTTTAGTGTCTGCTGTCAACTATCCAAAGTCTAAATTCTCCCCCAAATTCCAGTACCTGCAAAGTTATCTTTTTGGATCACAACTCCCAGAATCCCTAAGCCAGAATGCCCACTAGATTAAAGGGTTCTAGTGGTTGTAATTCCTCAAAAGAGGTGTTTTCCAAGCTGTTCCCCATTCACGATGCATGCCATCAGCCCAGCAAAACATTTTTATTCACCCCTCCCAAGCCTCCATGAGAAAATATCAGTGAAGACCTTTGGCCATTGATAATTTCATTCACACAAAGTTGCCTTCCTGTTTCCTCTGTGGTTTTCAATCAATCACATTTCTGTTTACGAACCTACCCGATCTCTTCGATAATCTGGAGAGGCCCTGCTCTCGCTCCCGCCCACTTTGCAGGTGCAATTGGTGGGGACGAGGGAGAGGGCCTTCTCTATGGTGGCCCCCCGACTCTGGAACTCACTTCCCAAGGATATCAGGCAAGCCCCCACATTGGCAGTCTTTAGGAGGAGCCTGAAAATGTGGCTGTTCCAGTGTGCCTTCCCTGAATAAGGAAATAATTCTCAGCTAAATGTCCTCAGAAGCACTTTAACTACTCGTTGGGTTGCTCTCCCTTTATTTCTTTTAAAACCCTCTTACCAGATACATCCTACCTCTGTTCATGCCCAGCGTTTATTTTTTAAAAAACCTGAAAACGTGGCTGTTCCAGTGTGCCTTCCCTGAATAAAGGAAACAATTCCCTGCAAAATGTCCTCAGAAGCACTTTAACTACCCGTTGGGTTGCTCTCCTTACATTTCTTTTAAAACCCTCCTACTAGATACATCCTACCTCTATTCATGTCCAGCATTTTTTTTTTAAAATTTTAAATTATTACATCTGGCCTGGCCATAGGTTTTTAAATCTTTGCGTGTTATTGTCTATATGTGAGTTATATTAATTGTATTGATTTATTTGCTTATTGCTTTGTTGTTTTTACTGATGTGTTGTTGGGCTTGGCCTCATGTAAGCCACCCTGAGTCTTTTTGGGAGATGGTGGTGGGGTATAAATAAATTATTATTATTATTATTCATCATCATCATCATCATCACTCTTTGTCTCTCTAGGGCACGTGTTCAACATGCCCCATGACAACGTGAAGGTCTGTGAGGAGATCTTTGGCAGGCTGAAAACCAACCACATGATGTCTCCCACGCTGATCCAGATTGACCGCACCAACCCATGGTCAGCTTGCAGTGCAGCCATCATCACTGACTTTTTGGACAGTGGACATGGTGAGCAGGGGATGGGACATAGAGGGGTGAAAGAAGACCAAGAACAAGGGAGATCTATAGGGACAAGGACTGGGTGGCTAATATCTCTTGGTATATTTCTTTACTATAAACATGCTCAAAACTAGCAAATAAAAAGTAATACTTTTATTAAGCGGTTTACACCAAGAGGGCTTTAGATAATTAGAAATGCAAAATCTAAATGCTGCTCTAAACAGTCATATGGTTTTAACTTTGAGTATGTTTTAATGGATTTTGACAGAATTTTTTAAAAAACTGTTTATATTTAATTCTGTTTTAATGTTTGCATATTTGTATATTTTAAATTGTATGCCAATGCTTTTATGCTAAGCCACTTCAGGAGAGATAAACCAGAGTATAAATAAATAGGAGTAGTAGTAGTAGTAGTAGTAGTAGAAGAAGAAGAATGTGAAAATGTGTGGCATCAGTTTGGCTGGATTCCAACTGAATTGCTTGAAATCTGTATTGTTGAAAGCTTTCATGGCCAGAATACTTTTAATGTATTGTCGAAGGCTTTCATGGCTGGAATCACTAGGTTCTTGTGGGTTTTTTCGGGCTATAAGGCCATGTTCTAGAGGCATTTCTCCTGACGTTTCGCCTGCATCTATGGCAAGCATCCTCAGAGGTAGTGAGGTCCTGGGTTGTTGTAAGGTTTTAGATAATCACTGGGTTGTTGTAAGGTTTTCGGGCTATATGGCCATGTTCTACAGGCATTCATGTTCTAGAGGCAAAAACCTACAACAACCCACTGCTTGAAATCTCCTTCCCATTTCAATTGGTTAGATGTTGTCTATGACTTTTGTATACTACCTTTCAATTTTAATTTCTCTTTTAGGCATTATTAAGTTTGGACCAAACCCTATATTGTAAATATTGTTAATAAACTCCAAATTTGCTAAAAGCAAGATTAGGAAGTAATGGATCATCGGGGGGGGGGGGGAGACTTGTTAGCAGCAAAGTTTGAAAAAGTTACCTTTTAGACTTCAATCCTTTGGATCCTTGAACTTTGTTTAGCAGATTCAGTTGCTGAATGGGCTACAAAAAGGGTCCTACTTATTATTTCTGAAAACACAGTCTCTATGCAGTCTGGGTTGCCACACTTTTCAAATGAGTTTTGTTTACAGTTCATCTGAAAGCACAGCTTTTGATTCTCTCAGTTATCTCATCTAGTTTCGTTTGTGATTGGAACATCAGATACTGAATCTCAGCCTGAAGAAAATGATCCACTTCTATGATGCCTTCTTTTTTTTGCTGAGCTCTTTCCTGCCTTTTCTAGGTGACTGCCTCTTGGACCAACCCACCAAACCTATCCCATTGCCTGAGGAACTCCCTGGCACCAACTACAACCTCAACCAACAATGTGAGCTTGCCTTTGGTACGGGCTCCAAACCCTGCCCTTACATGCAGTATTGCACCAAGCTGTGGTGCACAGGAAAGGCTCGTGGCCACATCATGTGTCAGACACGACACTTTCCTTGGGCTGATGGCACCAGTTGTGGAGAAGGAAAGTTCTGTCTGAAGGGCATCTGTGTTGAGAGACATAACATCAGTAAGTACCGGGTGAGTACCTGACTATTCTGTGCTGGGGATGTTGCTTGGGGTACGGATGGGGTTCTGTTTGCAAAGGTTTAGGTTGCTACACAATGGAGCTCCAAATCATGCAAAGAAGGTGTATACAAAATGTGGGGAAAGACCCAGTTTGTTTCAGCTGCAGAATTGGGGTATGCATAATTTGTGATTTAAAGGCTTCTCGTATTAGGTAGGATGAGACAACAGTTTGAGTTGGCAGATATTGGGGAAAAACAGTGGAGCTCCCCAAATGTTCCTTCTGAGCTCCTTGGCTCTTCTGCCCTCTTGTTCTGCAAAAAGCTTGGGAAAAAAAATACTATTTTAGACTATAGCCCCCAAAGGCTAAGGATTATTTGGGAGATATGTAAATTTCCATTTGGTTTTGTTCTCTATTTTAAAATGACTAACTTTACCTTTTCTTCTCATTGGAGAAAATTACAATTTTCTGCGTACAATGTTTTTTGTACACAAAATAAAACAAAAATGAGTAAAAAGTCCAGAATTACAGAATACCTTCTTGTAGTTAACTACGGGATGTCTTTATGTAATCCTTTCAGAGGGTATGCTTTAATTTTTTAAAATTTTGTCAATTGTTTTAGGCTTTATTGTAATGTTATATTTAGTAAGATATCTTGAATTTCAATCTTGTTGGAAAAGATGGGGTATAAATGAAGGTAATGCTTCTGAATATATGACAACACACCCCTTTTCACTAAATATTTGTGTTTTTGTCATTATCGCTTCCCTGGTCACACAGAGAGCATTGTTTATAATATCCAATAAGTACCAAGTATGGCTAGATTTCAAGATGTGACACATGGAAGTTCCTGGTTTTGAAGATGAAGACTAGGAAGTGCTAAAGAAATTGGATGGAATGGTTCAGATGAAGCATTGGAGATAATGGGTGTAGGCTTCTTGTCCCCTTAACCAAATCTATTCTTTTTAGGTGGATGGCAATTGGGGGAAATGGGCACCTTATGGCCAGTGCTCCCGGACCTGTGGTGGAGGGGTCCAGTTGGCCAAGCGCGAATGCAACGACCCATCTCCCACTAATGAAGGGAAGTACTGTGAAGGGATTCGAGTTAAATACCGCTCCTGTGGGCTGGACCCCTGTTCTGATTCAGGTAAGTCCTTGTTTGAAGGGAGATGGTATAGTTCAATAAATAATAGGAAATCCATTTTGTATTCTTGAGTGCCTGCATTCCTAAAGCTAAGCAGGCAGAGCATACAGGAAGATACGATTTCAAAATAAATGAGAGCAGTTGAAAAGACCCGGAGAGGTTGGAACCATAAACCTTCCTTCAATCACCTAGGCAAATGACAGTGAAATATTGGAATGTCAGCAACCACAGAATAACTCTCCAGTATCATATAACACATTTTCCTGGTGGAGTGAAAATACTATCCCTGTTCAGTCATTCTGCCTTAACCCAGGGTGAGCAACTGTGGCCCTAAAGCTGTTTGCAAATGACAACTCCCATAAGTCCCCTTGACTATTTTGGTTGAGATCGATGGGAATTCTAGGCCAAAAATTCAAGAGGGACACAGTTTCCTACACATGCCTTAGGATGCAATGCTAACTCACCATTATCACCAAGAGCCAGCAGAATTGATACTGGGGCAGCAGAATTTGTGTTGAGGTCAAACCCTTCCCAACCCAAGTATGCTAGAAAATGATGCACAAGGCTAACCCTTTTGTGGACTAATTTTCTGGCTGAAAAAATATCAAAAATTTCATAGAGTTTTCTTAGGCCAGGAAAAAGCAGTTTTGCTACTTCCTGCCTTCCTATAGCACCTGGTATTCATTGGTTGCCTCCCATCCAAGTATTGACCCTGTTTCGATTCCAAGGTCAGACAGGACTTAAGGGGGGAGGGGGGGTATTCCTGCTTTTGTGACACAACCTTAGAATATGTTTTGCAGAGACTGAACTTCTGAAAGGAATTGTTTTCTTATAGTTCCAGGAAAGAGCTTTCGGGAGGAACAGTGTGAAGCTTTCAATGGTTACAACCACAGTACAAACCGGCTCACTGCCACAGTCTCCTGGGTCCCCAAATATTCTGGAGTTTCCCCTCGGGACAAATGCAAACTCATCTGCAGAGCCAATGGAACAGGATACTTTTATGTCCTGGCACCAAAGGTGAGTGGGAATCTCTTGCTGTTGGTGGTACTGGGTGCTGTCATTGTCTTCCAGAGGGACACAGAATGGAGACAGAAAACTAAAAACTGTGAAAAGTTAATATTATTAATATAATCACAAAATAAAAATGTCTTAAAATCTAAGTGGGAGTGACTTTACATGCTTCCTAAAATGTAATAAAAGAGTGAATTGGTCCCAATTCCAAGTAGATCAGTAGTTCTCAACCTGTGAGTCCTCAGATGTTTGGGCCTTAACTCCCAGAAATCATAACAGCTAGTAAACTAGTTGGGATTTCTGGGAGTTGTAGGCCAAAACACCTGGGGATCCACACCTTGAGAAGCACTGAAGTAGATGTGATGCTACCATGAAATACATTGGTTCAAAAGGTTGGCTTCCAGCACATTGAGTGGCTATGGACATAGTGGTCACATACATTTTCGTCTGACATGTCAGAAAACGAAGCCAGTTTAGTATGAGCAGATGGGAGTGGTATATGTTTCTGTGTGACCAAAGTAACATAACATGCTTCTACCCTACCTTGGTGATCTTCAGGTTGTGGATGGTACGCCATGTTCTCCAGACTCTACCTCACTATGTGTCCAGGGGAAATGTATCAAGGCCGGTTGTGATGGGAAACTTGGTTCCAAAAAGAAGTTTGACAAATGTGGAGTGTGTGGAGGAGACAACAAAAGCTGCAAAAAAGTCTCTGGCTTGTTCACCAAACCCATGTAAGTGAGAAATGCCCATCCAATAGCCACCTAATTGCATTTAGAAGAAGACACTCAGTATAAGATTTAATTTCTAGTGTCCTTGGGCAAGTGGAGCAGAAAAAGATCCCTGCCTGAAACTTTGGAGGTATTCTATATGGAGATAGGTAGATTATGTGTAAGGAACATTTGGATTGACTTATACTCCAAGGTATCACAAATAATGAACAAATAATGAACTCATTAAAGCAACCGATTCAGAATAATTATAATATGCATTTTGCTTTAACTTTTTGGAAGATGTTTCTGATTAACAGTATTTAGTATGGAATGAAAATACTAAACATTTGCATGAGTGGTGATGAACAGCATTAGAAACAGATGAGGTGCCATTTAAAATTCCCATGATGCCTTGGAGTAATGCTTTGAGGGGAGTATTACAGGAAGTGTCAATGGTGGATATCAGACTGATGGTCAACTCTGACTAGCTTGAAAGCTGCACTGTC
>NW_026847882.1:33524563-33611862 GCF_025583915.1 Anolis sagrei ordinatus | reverse complement strand
CAGGGTGCTGAACTGGTTCTCCAAACAGTCTCAGCATTGTGGATAGCTGCTCTAAAGTTTGAAATAAAACCTAGAATAGGTTCTCTGCACCCTGACATGGAAGTCACCAACTGCTTTCAACAATAGATTCAGGAGGTAAACAAATGCACATCATTATATGGTGGAATATGGGAATAGCTAGGGCCCTGGATGTCTTTGAGAGTGGAGTTAAATAAAGTCATGGTGGAAAAATGAGTTAGTGGTTACTAGACCTCATGATGACTATATGTTGTCTTCAGCTTCAGAGACAGCATACTAATAAAACGTTGTTAGAGAACAACTGTGTTTGTGTAAGTTGTTTTGTACTTGGCAGGAATTTACTTGGTCATTGTGAGAAACAGGATGTAGCATCAGAAAGGTCTTTGGTCTGATCCAGCAAAACTTCTGAACATTAGAAATGGTAGTAGCTGTTCGATAGTCTTGGTGGTTGTTGTGATCTCTTTCATTTGAGATCTTTAAATAGATAGCAATCTCTCAAGAATACTTTGGCCATTTCTTCCTGGAAGGCAAGGGGTTGGACTAGATGGCCTTATGGTCCTCCCAACTCAATGTTTATTTATTTATTTACTCTATTTATACCCCACTTTTCTCTATCCCGAAGGGGACTCAAGGCAGATTTCCATATGGCAGCAATTCAATGTCTTTGGACGACAAACAGAATACACTTAAGTTAAAAATTAAAATTAAAATTAAATACATATTAAAACATATAAGACATTGCATTCACTATTAAAACCACACTATCCTCAATCATTTAATAGTGAACCATTGCATTCAGTATCACACCATCCTTCCATGTTTAAGAAAGACATGCCGTGGGACCGGTGCTTGCAGGACTATTCACATCTCAAAATGACAGCTCTGTTGCTTGTTTTAATGCAAATGCTTTGGCCAACGTTGAACTCAGTCAAATTTATTTTAGGTCTAATTTCTAACAGGGGAGTGTTCAGCTATTCCCAGCATATCAGACATCTGCTTTCAGATGTTCAGAAGGAGCCCAAATATTGGGAACATGGAGAGGAGAACCACGTTCCCAGGGTATCCCGGGTGTATGAATAAGGAAATTATTTCTCTCTGCTCCTCCCCCATTTCCACTTCTCCTCCAGTTTCTCAGGTTTCCTTCCCATGTCTTTTGGAAAGGCGAGTGTCCACACACAAAGCAGATGGTGTGAATCTTGGCCAGCAAATTGCTGGCTTGCTGGCTTTTGCTGGCAAGGGCTGCATGCATCTGTTGTAACTTTTCCTGCCTTTGGGGGCAATCTGCTCAGACCTTGAGAAGCCAGCAAGCAGCGCAGCCAGGAAGGAGGCTCGGAAGGAGCAACAACTGCGCTGCAGGCATTTCCAGGACCAATCAGCCTCATAAGAACGAAGGGTGTCTTTTATGGATTGTTAAAGGAAGGTTAGAGAAGTAGTTGTGAAGAAAGGCAGGTAGGCCTGTCCAGTTTATGACCCACCAGATCAAACACATTCCAACAGATGTATTTTGTGGCCTGCCAGTTTACTGACATCCCTTCCATATGTGTGTACTTACTGTCCTGCCAATTGGTGCCTTTGAAACATGTGCATCATATATCCTACGTTAAAAGAGCTGTAATGGCAAAACAAAAAGGAAAGAAAGAAAGACGCAGAAAAGGAGATGAAAAGACATCTCTTCAGTGTCTGCTGTCAAATATCCAAAGTCTAAATTCTCCCCAAAATTTGAGTATCTGCAAAGTTATCTTTTTGGATCACAACTCCCAGAATCTCTAAGCCAGAATGCCCACTAGATTCAAGGGTTCTAGTGGTTGTAATTCCTCAAGAGAGGTGTTTTCCAAGCTGTTCCACATTCATGATGCATGCCATCAGCCTAGTAAAACATATTTATTCATCCCTCCCAAGCCTCCATGGGAAAATATCAGTGAAGACCTTTGGCCATTGATAATTTCGTTCACATGAAGCTGCCTTCCTGTTTCCTCTGTAGTTTTCAATTCATCACTCTTTGTCTCTCTAGGGCACGTGTTCAACATGCCCCATGACAATGTCAAGGTCTGCGAAGAGATCTTTGGCAGGCTGAAAACCAACCACATGATGTCTCCCACGCTGATCCAGATTGACCGCATCAACCCATGGTCAGCTTGCAGTGCAGCCATCATCACAGACTTCTTGGACAGTGGACATGGTAAGCTGGGGATGGGACATAGAGAGTTGAAAGGAGACCAACAATAAGGGGGATCTATAGGGACAAGGACTGGGTGGCTAATATCTCCTGGTGTATTTCTTAACTATCAACATGCATGAAACTAGCAAATAAAAAAGTAATACTTTTATTAAGTGGTTTACACCAAGAGGGCTTTAGATACTTAGAAATGCAAAATCTAAATCCTGCTCTAAACAGTCATATGGTTTTAACTTTGAGTATGTTTTAATGGATTTTGACAGGATTTTAAAATACTGTTTATATTTAATTCTGTTTTAATGTTTGCATATTTGTATATTTTAATTTGTATGCGAATGCTTTTATGTTAAGCCACTTCGGGAGAGATAAAGCAGAGTATAAATAAGTTGTAGTAGTAGTAGTAGTAGTAGAAGAAGAAGAAGAAGAAAGTGTAAACATATGACATCAGTTTGGCTAGATTGCAATGGAATTGCTTGAAATCTCCATTCCATTTCAATTGGTAGATGTTGTCTATGACTTTTGTATACTACCTTTCAATTTTAATTTCTCTTTTAGGCATGATTAAGGTTGGACCAAACCCTATATTGTAAATATTGCTAATAAACTCCAAATTTTCTAAAAGCAAGATTAGGAAGTAATGTATCATCAGAATGGGAGGGAACTTGTTAGCAGCACAGTTTGAAAAAGTTACATTTTAGACTTCAATCCTTTGGATCCTCCAGCTCTGTTTAGCAGATTCAGTTGCTGAATGGGCTACACAAAGGGTCCTTCTTATTATTTCTGAAAACACAGTCTCTATGCAGTCTGGGTTGCCGCACTTTTCAAATGAGTTCTTTTTGCAGTTCATCTGAAAGCACAGCTTTTGATTCTCTCAGTTATCTCATCTAGTTTCGTTTGTGATTGGAACATCAGATACTGAATCTCAGCCTGAAGAAAATGATCCACTTCTATGATGCCTTCTTTTTTTTGCTGAGCTCTTTCCTGCCTTTTCTAGGTGACTGCCTCTTGGACCAACCCACCAAGCCTATCCCATTGCCTGAAGAACTCCCTGGCACCAACTACAACCTCAACCAACAATGTGAGCTTGCCTTTGGTACAGGCTCCAAACCCTGCCCTTACATGCAGTATTGCACCAAGCTGTGGTGCACAGGAAAGGCTCGTGGCCACATCATGTGTCAGACACGACACTTTCCTTGGGCTGATGGCACCAGTTGTGGAGAAGGAAAGTTCTGTCTGAAGGGCATCTGTGTTGAGAGACATAACATCAGTAAGTACCGGGTGAGTACCTGACTATTCTGTGCTGGGGATGTTGCTTGGGGTACGGATGGGGTTCTGTTTGCAAAGGTTTAGGTTGCTACACAATGGAGCTCCAAATCATGCAAAGAAGGTGTATACAAAATGTGGGGAAAGACCCAGTTTGTTTCAGCTGCAGAATTGGGGTATGCATAATTTGTGATTTAAAGGCTTCTCGTATTAGGTAGGATGAGACAACAGTTTGAGTTGGCAGATATTGGGGAAAAACAGTGGAGCTCCCCAAATGTTCCTTCTGAGCTCCTTGGCTCTTCTGCCCTCTTGTTCTGCAAAAAGCTTGGGAAAAAAAATACTATTTTAGACTATAGCCCCCAAAGGCTAAGGATTATTTGGGAGATATGTAAATTTCCATTTGGTTTTGTTCTCTATTTTAAAATGACTAACTTTACCTTTTCTTCTCATTGGAGAAAATTACAATTTTCTGCGTACAATGTTTTTTGTACACAAAATAAAACAAAAATGAGTAAAAAGTCCAGAATTACAGAATACCTTCTTGTAGTTAACTACGGGATGTCTTTATGTAATCCTTTCAGAGGGTATGCTTTAATTTTTTAAAATTTTGTCAATTGTTTTAGGCTTTATTGTAATGTTATATTTAGTAAGATATCTTGAATTTCAATCTTGTTGGAAAAGATGGGGTATAAATGAAGGTAATGCTTCTGAATATATGACAACACACCCCTTTTCACTAAATATTTGTGTTTTTGTCATTATCGCTTCCCTGGTCACACAGAGAGCATTGTTTATAATATCCAATAAGTACCAAGTATGGCTAGATTTCAAGATGTGACACATGGAAGTTCCTGGTTTTGAAGATGAAGACTAGGAAGTGCTAAAGAAATTGGATGGAATGGTTCAGATGAAGCATTGGAGATAATGGGTGTAGGCTTCTTGTCCCCTTAACCAAATCTATTCTTTTTAGGTGGATGGCAATTGGGGGAAATGGGCACCTTATGGCCAGTGCTCCCGGACCTGTGGTGGAGGGGTCCAGTTGGCCAAGCGCGAATGCAACGACCCATCTCCCACTAATGAAGGGAAGTACTGTGAAGGGATTCGAGTTAAATACCGCTCCTGTGGGCTGGACCCCTGTTCTGATTCAGGTAAGTCCTTGTTTGAAGGGAGATGGTATAGTTCAATAAATAATAGGAAATCCATTTTGTATTCTTGAGTGCCTGCATTCCTAAAGCTAAGCAGGCAGAGCATACAGGAAGATACGATTTCAAAATAAATGAGAGCAGTTGAAAAGACCCGGAGAAGTTGGAACCATAAACCTTCCTTCAATCACCTGGGCAAATGGCAGTGAAATATTGGAATGTCAGCAACCGTCAAATATTTCAGGTCATTCAGAAGCAGAGCCACAGAATAACTCTTCATTGTCATATAATAAATTTTCCTGGTGGAATAAAATACTATCCCTGTTCAGTCACTTTGCCTTAATCCAGGGTGAGCAACTGTGGCCCTAAAGCTGTTTGCAAATGACAACTCCCATAAGTCCCCTTGACTATTTTGGTTGAGATCGATGGGAATTCTAGGCCAAAAATTCAAGAGGGACACAGTTTCCTACACATGCCTTAGGATGCAATGCTAACTCACCATTATCACCAAGAGCCAGCAGAATTGATACTGGGGCAGCAGAATTTGTGTTGAGGTCAAACCCTTCCCAACCCAAGTATGCTAGAAAATGATGCACAAGGCTAACCCTTTTGTGGACTAATTTTCTGGCTGAAAAAATATCAAAAATTTCATAGAGTTTTCTTAGGCCAGGAAAAAGCAGTTTTGCTACTTCCTGCCTTCCTATAGCACCTGGTATTCATTGGTTGCCTCCCATCCAAGTATTGACCCTGTTTCGATTCCAAGGTCAGACAGGACTTAAGGGGGGAGGGGGGGTATTCCTGCTTTTGTGACACAACCTTAGAATATGTTTTGCAGAGACTGAACTTCTGAAAGGAATTGTTTTCTTATAGTTCCAGGAAAGAGCTTTCGGGAGGAACAGTGTGAAGCTTTCAATGGTTACAACCACAGTACAAACCGGCTCACTGCCACAGTCTCCTGGGTCCCCAAATATTCTGGAGTTTCCCCTCGGGACAAATGCAAACTCATCTGCAGAGCCAATGGAACAGGATACTTTTATGTCCTGGCACCAAAGGTGAGTGGGAATCTCTTGCTACTGGTTGCTGTCATTGTCTTCCAGAGGGACACAGAATGGAGACAGAAAACTAAAAACTGTGAAAAGTTAATATTATTAATATAATCACAAAATAAAAATGTCTTAAAATCTAAGTGGGAGTGACTTTACATGCTTCCTAAAATGTAATAAAAGAGTGAATTGGTCCCAATTTAGATCAGTGTTCTCAACCTGTGGGTCCCCAGATGTTTTGGCCTTCAACTCCCAGAAATCCTAACAGCTAGTAAACTAGTTGGGATTTCTGGGAGTTGTAGGCCAAAACACCTGGGGATCCACACCTTGAGAAGCACTGAAGTAGATGTGATGCTACCATGAAATACATTGGTTCAAAAGGTTGGCTTCCAGCACATTGAGTGGCTATGGACATAGTGGTCACATACATTTTCGTCTGACATGTCAGAAAACGAAGCCAGTTTAGTATGAGCAGATGGGAGTGGTATATGTTTCTGTGTGACCAAAGTAACATAACATGCTTCTACCCTACCTTGGTGATCTTCAGGTTGTGGATGGTACGCCATGTTCTCCAGACTCTACCTCACTATGTGTCCAGGGGAAATGTATCAAGGCCGGTTGTGATGGGAAACTTGGTTCCAAAAAGAAGTTTGACAAATGTGGAGTGTGTGGAGGAGACAACAAAAGCTGCAAAAAAGTCTCTGGCTTGTTCACCAAACCCATGTAAGTGAGAAATGCCCATCCAATAGCCACCTAATTGCATTTAGAAGAAGACACTCAGTATAAGATTTAATTTCTAGTGTCCTTGGGCAAGTGGAGCAGAAAAAGATCCCTGCCTGAAACTTTGGAGGTATTCTATATGGAGATAGGTAGATTATGTGTAAGGAACATTTGGATTGACTTATACTCCAAGGTATCACAAATAATGAACAAATAATGAACTCATTAAAGCAACCGATTCAGAATAATTATAATATGCATTTTGCTTTAACTTTTTGGAAGATGTTTCTGATTAACAGTATTTAGTATGGAATGAAAATACTAAACATTTGCATGAGTGGTGATGAACAGCATTAGAAACAGATGAGGTGCCATTTAAAATTCCCATGATGCCTTGGAGTAATGCTTTGAGGGGAGTATTACAGGAAGTGTCAATGGTGGATATCAGACTGATGGTCAACTCTGACTAGCTTGAAAGCTGCACTGTCTAGATATTATCTACATAAGATCTCTGATGTGTCATTTAACTAGTTCATATCTGAGTGGGTGTTTGTTTTTTTTAACCTTCAAAGGCATGGCTACAACTTCGTGGTGCTCATCCCAGCTGGTGCTTCTAGCATTGACATCAGACAGCGGGGCTATAAGGGCCTGATCAGCGATGACAACTATCTGGCTGTGAAGAATGCACATGGCAAATACCTCTTGAATGGGCATTTCATTGTCTCAGCTGTAGAAAGAGACCTCATTGTGAAAGGCAGCGTGTTGCGTTACAGTGGAACGGGGACAGCAGTGGAAAGCCTCCAGGCCTTTATGCCTGTCCAGGAACCTTTGACTATCGAAGTGTTGTCTGTTGGGAAGATGACTCCACCTCGGGTGCGCTACTCCTTCTACTTGCCCAAGGAAAGCAAGGAAGACAAGTCCTTGTACCGGAAGGATGGGAAGCGCCCTCCGGTCCTCACCAACAGCATCCTCAGCTTCTCCAATCGCCTGGACACAGGCCGGCCGGATTACAAACGGCCCTCTTACAAATGGGCCACCACCAGCTGGGAAGACTGTTCTGTCACCTGCGGCAATGGGCTGCAGAAGCGCATGGTCATGTGTCGTGACACCCTTGGCCAGCTGGCGTCCGCTTGTGATGCCACTCAGCGACCCGTCGATATCCGGATATGCGGAGACCCATGCCCCACCTGGGAGGTCTCCCCTTGGTCATCCTGCTCCAAAACCTGTGGCAGGGGGTTCAAAAGGCGGATGCTGAAATGCACAGGGCGGGGTGGCAGCCTCTTGCCCCGGGACCGCTGCAACCTCCGGAAGAAACCCCAGGAGCTGGACTTCTGCACCCTGAGGCCATGCTGACCGGGCTGGACCCATTTCTGACTTAGGTGTAATGGTCAGCATTCTGGTTCTTGATGATGCAGTGGTGGAAAGTGTACAAAATAAAGATGTTGAAAAGCCTCCGAGGGGAGGAAAGGGAGTTGACTGAATGGAGGGGCGGGGTCTGTTACATAGCACATTTCAATAAACAAAAGGATTTAAAGTGGTCATAAAAAAGAGAGAGAAAGAGGGAGAGTGTGCCAACAAGACAAGGCTGAATAGTGGGGTTTGGAGGATCCAGTCACTCAGTGGTAAAGCAGGAATAAACAACTACCTCGAAGTTGCCAAATCACCCCAAATTCCGTTACAGCCTAGTGGTGCATTCTTGGGGTTTGAGGAGAAAGAAAGGCAAGACCAGAATTGGGAGAAATTGCCGTCCACAGATTGGACCAAAGACAGTCATTCCTAAGAACTATGGGCCCGTTTTCCTTCAAAGAAAAAGGGGGCATCTCTTGTTTTCTGGTGAGAGGGAGGAAGAAGTTTGGTTCCCACCCTCTTGAGCACCCTAGTCTTAAAGTGGACCCTAAAGAAGCACTGTTAACACCTGCAACAAAATGTAAGGTTGAACAGCTGGTACCACGTGGTACCTCCAAGGGCTACCAGCAAGTGACCCTCAGCCCTGGTGCATTGCGGGTATCTTGGCACACAGTTTGCTTGTTCGTTTTGTTTGTTTTTGACTCTTGTGCTTTTATGAAGGGCTGACAACCAGTCACTGATTGGTAGCTTTATTTCTGTTAACATTTATGGACCAAACAGTATACTTCTTTAAAAAAGAAAAGGTGCTTAACCCTGTTTTCTCTTGGACCTCCTTGGTGGATTTAGTTGCCAATTTCCCTGTGCCATACACTGTTTGTGGAAGTACATTTTATCCCTCTTCCTTACAAATGAGATTGAGAAGGCTCAGAGTCCCTCCCTCCCTTCCTTCCCACATGCCTTCTAAATTCGTTGTTTTGTCTGAGTGTCCCACTGTAAATTTATGCAAAATCCCTGTGGATCTGAAAATCCCTTCATCTGCAATGTTTTACAAATTTCTCCAGCCAATTATGTACTGAGTATGCAAAATCCTAATGGTCAGGGTAATGTTCTTATGATGATCCCTGTGTGTTACTTGGACCATTTGAGCAGCATATTACTGAGTAGAAATGACATTACAGTTGCTATAATTCCTGAGACCAAATTGATGGGTGTGCTAAGTGTGAGACAGAAGAGATTCCTTCCCTGCTAGACTATGGCATCCTCATCTAGGTTCTTAACTGGTAGAGTAATATTGCATCTTAAGAGTTATTTCTACCTTAACTGTCTGAGTTGGAATATAGCGGTTGTTGCTTACAATGAGCAAAGTGTGGCTCACATGTTGCTTGTAACCCCGAGGTCATTTTTGTATTTTATGGGGTTTTCCCAGATGCTTACTCCCCATACAAAACAAAATTGATTTGTTCCTGAAAGTCTTCAGAAGGAGTGATTTCGTGCTACAAGAAGGTGCAAGGGCATTTTCAGCATCTGTGTGGAAGCGGGGAGACCTTGTTTTCTTTTGCTTGACTGGAAATGAAGTTCTGATTGTTTCCAGGTTTGAAAAAAGAGGGGGAGAATTGACATTTTTGAAAAAAGGATGCAGCTGTACCAGGTGGCTGAGGGACCAAAAGGGCCCTTAGGCTGATGTTTTCTCTCTATAGGCTACAGAAAGATAAGGAGGAACAGGTGAGATGTTGCTATGTGGGAAATCAAAAACAATCAAATGCTTCTTACCCAGGCTTCAAAAAGAAGGAAGTACACCACTTCGAGTCCCCCCAGGGGTGAGAAAAGTGGTAAATAAATATAGTAAATAAATACAGAAATAAATATTTTCCCCATTGCCTCTAGCAATGGAGTAGGATTGTTCTACAGGTCAAAGGATGAGTTATTTTCAGATATACAATAGGGGTTGTTCTACAAAATGTGACTTGCTGAGCAAAGTGACAACCTGTGAAATGCTGGATTGTGTATACAAATTGTAAAGGTCTGCTTCAGATCATTAACGTTTCAGTTTGTACCTCTACAAAACCACCAGTGGGTTTTCTTTCCAGAAAGTGTGTTGTTGTTATATCCAGGAAGATGTACCAATGTAGCATTTGCCACATGTAGCAAAGGCGACTCTTCTTTTCAAGATGGTGCTCATTTGATGAGTATTTGAGGGAGGGCTCCTGGACACTGAAAGTGCTAGCAACCCACACCCTCCTTAAAATTGTTTACAAGGTTTTAAAGTTGTATTAAATATCATAGATGCAATGGACTGAGATAGATTGCCTCCTTGTCTATGCCACAGACAGTCAAAGTGGCTTGAGTACAATCAATAGATGAGCAGTGATGTTAAAAGAATTTGAGAAGGGGATGAGTCCTCCCTTCCCTCTGAGATTCTAAAGAAGCCTATAGAGAAACTTGGTCTCAGTAAAACTAGACTAAATGGGAATTCTAGATCGGCTGATCGGATTCGGAGATCATTGTGTAGCACCCCCAATTCAAGTATCATAATTTAGATTCTCAACAGATCTTGCTCACCTTTACTTGATATCCATTGTCTCCTTGATCTCAGGGATGTATTGTGCCAATCTAGATCAGCCTGTAGCATTCAGTCATTGACTATGAAACACCATAGCCATATGTTACCAATGAACAGGAGAAAAGACAAATGATTTTGATACTTATGGGCCTTTCCAGGGCATATCTGATCATCCAGTATGGTGACAATGATGTCGGACTAGATGGATTATTGTCTTGATCCAATATGGATCAAGACAATAATCCATTTTTTCAGTAATGCCCTTGTCCTCTAGAATGGAGATGGGGACTGTACAGCCTTCCATTGCCTGTATCATAGCTCCTAAGCAGTAGTTGTGCTATCTAAAACTAGTGACAGTTGGAGTTTAATAAATTTTACTCAGTCACACAATCGCCTTTTGCTTTGGATGCTAAATGAATCTTGGATAAACAAGTCATCCAGGTAGCCCAATGCTCTTTGCTTTATATGATGCTTTTGGTCAGTCTAGTTTCTAATTATACACAAGAAAGGCATATCAGTTTTATAACCAGCATCACAGACATTGTTTCCACATCACACTCCTGGGGAATTTGGGAATAAGGAGTGGTGACAAGTCCATTGTTTCCATGTCTTGGAGGAAGGAAGAGATGACTAAACTAGTTTAAATCTGTGATGTACACACACCCACAAGGAGAGAAAATGGAGTGGAAAGAGTATTCCTCACACAATGAAAGAATTAGGTAAGTTAAGTTCATGGAACTGGGCAACAAAATTATGTTATAGGCATCAATGTCCATAGTCAACTTTGTGGTACATTCTAAGCCCTCAGCAAATTTGTACCTGTTGTTTAAATATGTCATTCAGCCTTAGCAGTATTAGCTTTCTTAGCCATAGGTACATTGGAGATAATGCATAGTTTTTTTTCAAGATCACCAAACTTCATCCTCCCACAAATCTTTATACAGTTGTCGTCAGAAACGGATTTATTTCCAATTTATTCTTCTTTGGATCAAAAATGAGAATCATAATTCTTTGTTATCAGGATATTATATTTCCAAATAATACCACCACTAAAGATCCTGTCTCATGGGGTGAAGAGGGTAACGAATCTGGCTCTTGTAGTTTCAAGTATCAACTGAATCTTTTAAAAATGTTGGATCATGCTCTACTAGTCCTCCAGATGTTTCTTTCCAAAGATACCAACATAGCTGTTGATGCTTTAAGTTAAGGGTGTCTTTTCAGATGTTTTGATCTGCAACTCCCATCAGGACAAGTATAGGTAGCCAACAGTGAAGATGCATGGGAACTTCAGTACAACAACAACTAGTGGTCCATGACCTTCCCACCCAGATCTTTAGGTCCTTTCCACATTGCAAACCAGTGCTGAATTTCTGTCAGTTTAACCAGGTTGGTTAAGTAGCCTCTTGTCCAATCTTCTGTGATGATTAAGAAGTGATTAGAAAAATAAACTTGACCAAAGTTGTTTCTTTTGTTTTCCAGTTCAGTGGTTCTCAACCTTTGGCTTTTCAGATATCTTGGGCTTCAATTGCCAGAAGTCCCAGCCAGCAGTCAGGCATTTGGAAATTGAACTTCCAAACAACTGTAGGCTCGAAGGCTGAGAACCACTGGGCTGAACCATAAAGAAATGACATAGAGACATGTAGCATCAAGAACTAGGACACTTCATAGACATAGCATGATGAATTGTAGCTGTGGCTTCATTCCAGAATCCCGGAAACGGTAACTGGTGCTTAGGAATCCATTAGTGATCCTGGTTTTGTACAACTACAATTCCCTGGAGGAGGATAGTGAAATATGTGTTATATACTATAGGCAGGTTATAGTATCTTTGCCATGCCTTGAAAATGCATTATCATTGTCTTTTCTGTCTTACTCAGTAATGCCTTGATTGGTTACTGATTTTCCTAGAGGACCAACTAAAACATTGTAGGACCAAAAATAATTGATTTCCCCTAAACTACACAGCACTGACATCCTTTTCCATTGCGGTGTTATTTGGGTAGGGAGGGGCTTCTTTTTTGTTTTTCCAATATGGTTCTTTTGCAAAATGTACAGCAAAAGGATGGGAATGCCGAATGTACTGGCTGCTTTGTGTATACCATGTATACTGTATGTGGGTTACTGCTGTTTGTGTGTCAGTGGCAAACCTGAAATAAAATTTTTAAGTATTTAAACAATTTCAATGCTGCTGCACTCTTTGGTTAATGGCTTGTGTAATAAACTCATGACATACATAGTAATACTAATGTGAATAATTTATTATTCAGTTTTCACTGACCAAGATGTTTTGTGTGCTTGACATCCAAGTGAGCATAATGTTTAAACAGTGCCTATTTAAACACACATAAACAAACTTTGAGAGTGAAAAAGAGGGATGCTCTTGGAAAAGAGTGACAAACCTTTCAGGTCACATGTTCTTGTGGAAATCTATATACTACTACATTGACCACACAAAGGACATATGCAAATGTTAGGTGGATGCATGCTTATGTATCTTCTTCTTCTTCTTCTTCTTCTTCTTCTTCTTCTTCTTCTTCTTCTTCTTCTTCTTCTTCTTCTTCTTCATCATCATCATCATCATCATCATCATCATCAGAATTCAAAGTGGTTCACAATTGAAAAGAACAAAACAATAAAAACATACAAAAAGTATGTTAAAATAGAAATATAATTAATTACAATATTAAAACATCTGAATATTAAAATAGAATATAATTAATTACAATATTAAAACATCTGAATAAAAGAATAAAGTAGAATTAAAAAGATATAGAAAACTCTCTAAAATAGCGTTTCTCAACCTGAGGGTCAGGACCCCAGGGGGGGGGGTGTCATGAGGGGGTGTCAGAGAGGTCATCAAAGACTACCAGGAAACAGTATTTTCTGTTGTTCGTGGGGGTTCTGTGTGGGAAATTTGACCCAATTCTATCATTGTTAGGGGATCAGAATGCTCTTTGTAGGTGAGCTATAGATCCCAGCAACTACAACTCTCAAATGTCAAGGTCTGTTTTCCCCAAACTCCACCATATTGAGCATTCAAGACAAGTTTGTTCCAGATCCATCATTGCTTGAGTCCACAGTGCTCTCTGAATATAGGTGAACTACAACTCCAAAACTCAAGGTCATTGCCCACCAAGCCCTTCCAGTATTTCCTGTTGGTCATGGGAGTTCTGTGTGCCAAGTTTGGTTCAATTCCATTGTTGGTGGAGTTCAGAGTGCCCTTTGATTGTAAATTAACTATAAATCCCAGCAACTCCCAAATGACAAAATAAATCCCCCCCCCAACCCCACCAGAATTCAAATCTGGGTGTATGAGGCATTTTTGCCAAAATTGGTCCAGTGAATGAAAATATACCCTGCATATCAGAAATTTACATGACAATTCATAACAGTAGCAAAACGACAGTTCTGAAGTAGAAACCAAAATAATTTGATGGTTGGGGGTCACTACAACATGAGGAACTGTATTAAGGGGTCACAGTATTAGGAAGGTTGAGAATCACTGCTCTAAAACATTTCAGTTGAAGCAATACACCACCCCCAAGTTTCAGTATGCCTAATAGGAAGCTAGCCATCAAGTGAGAAAGACTCAAGTGATTGTCTTGGCCCATTTGATACAAGATGTCTTAATGTACAGAGATGATTTCCCAATGGGAAAAATGCTACAAAGGTCATAAGAACTAGCAAACCAATCATGGGGTTTTCTCTGCTGTATATGTTTGGAGTTTGCCATGGCTTTCTTCTGAGAGTGGAATTTGCCCAATAGCACCTGGTGGGTTTTCATATGGCCAAGCAGGAATTGGTCTCCTAAAGTCCTATTCCAACACTCAAACTACACTGGTTCTCAGGATTCTTGGGCAGATTGAAAAACTTACTTGGCCCCTGTGACTTCTTTCCCAACTCATCTTGGATGACTGCTGCAATATCTTGACTGCACTCTTGAGATAAGGCTATGTTTTCTTCTCATGTTTGGCCCAAAAAGAGCTGTCCCAGAACTTGTTCTCCTCTGCCCCCTTTTGTTGTCTCCTTAAAAAGTATCCCCACCTCCAAATGTAAGAATCTGCCATTTTGAAATTGCTTTAGCAAATTTCAAAAGCCTTCCACTTTTCAGCCAGAGAAGATTTATTGACTTGAATGTTGGATAATATAGCAACAACCCACACATTCTACCAACATCTTCTCTGAATGATTCACCAGAAGTGATGGATTGCTTTGTCTCCTGTCAAAATGGTTCTGCTTCTATTCCATTCCAGAGTGGCAAACAGCTTTATTAAAAACACATGGCCATATCTTCTAGCAAAGGAGGTGGAAAGTCACAGGTTGAAATGGCTTAGTAAAATAGGACCGGGGCTTAGAATGGGCCAGATGGACTTAGAATGCCATCAGCCCCCACCAGCTTGACCACAAATGAACTATGTCAGGAGAATTTCATGAGCTTCTGGAGGGTCATCTTTTACTACAGGTAGCATGCTTGAGACAAATTCTAGAGCACCCATGCTAGTGTGAACCAAATGAGGGCCAGATGGAGGATGATTGATTCCCTCAGTATAAACTGGGTCAGTTTGCAATGATTTCTATCTCATTTATAAGAAAAGGATGCAGCGATCATGAGGATGAACTCTGTCAAGACAGTAGTGGAACCAAATACATCAGGACAAGATCCTAGATGGCAGAGAGTCATTTATTTATTTATTTACTTTGCTTATATACCGCTGTATCTCAAGCCCGAAGGCGACTCACAGCGGTTCACAAACAGTAGAAACAGTAGAAACAGCAGTGGTTCCATACAACATATAACAATTGACTTAACACATTATCCATAAATTACCAATAAGCAATTACAATGCACAATTATTACAAAAAACAACCATACCCAATCTTCTCATCATCCAAGCGTAGTCCAGATTCGTCGTCCATTGTTCCATTCCTATGTTCCATTACCAGATTGCACTAAATTACTCAAACGCCTGCACAAACATCCAGGTCTTCACCTTTTTGCGGAATACCATTAGAGATGGTGCTAGTCTAATGTCCGTAGGAAGGGCGTTCCACAGCCGAGGAGCCACCACCGAGAAGGCCCTATCTCTCGTCCCCGCCAGCCGAGCTTGAGAAGCAGGCGGGATCGAGAGCAGGGTCTCCCCGGAAGATCTCAAAGTCCTGGTGGGTTCATAGGCAGAGATGCGGTCGGATAGGTAGCTTGGGCCCGAACCATTTAGGGCTTTAAAGGCCAACACCAGCACTTTGAAATCAGCCCGGTAGCAGATCGGTAGCCAGTGGAGTTGGCGCAACAGGGGGGTTGTATGCTCCCTGCGCTCCGCTCCTGTTAGTATCATGGCTGCCGAGCGTTGGACTAATTGGAGCTTCCGGGCCGTCTTCAAAGGCAACCCCACGTAGAGAGCGTCGCAGTAGTCTAAACGGGATGTAACCAGAGCGTGGACTACCGTGGCCAAGTCAGACTTCCCAAGGTACGGGCGCAGTTGGCGCACAAGTTTTAATTGTGCAAATGCTCCCCTGGTCACCGCCGAAACCTGGGGTTCCAGGCTCAGCGATGAGTCCAGGATCACACCCAAGCTGCGAACCTGCGTCTTCAGGGGGAGTGCGACCATCCAGCACAGGCTGTAACCCTATGCCCTGTTCGGCCTTGCGACTGACCAGGAGTACCTCTGTCTTGTCTGGATTCAATTTCAATTTGTTCGCCCTCATCCAGACCGTCACAGCGGCCAGGCACCGGTTCAGGACCTCGACAGCCTCCTTAGTAGCAGGTGGAAAGGAGTGACAGAGTTGGACATCATCTGCGTACAGATGACACCGCACCCCGAAACTCCGGATGATCTCCCCCAGCGGCTTCATGTAGATGTTAAACAACATGGGAGACAATATTGAGCCCTGAGGAACCCCACAAGACAATGCTTGTGGGGCAGAACAGGTGTCCCCCAACAACATCTTCTGAGATCGACCCTCTAGGAAGGACTGGAGCCACTGCAGAACAGTCCCTCCAAGGCCCATTCCCGCGAGGCGTCCCAGAAGGATACCGTGGTCGACGGTATCGAAGGCCGCTGAGAGGTCCAGCAGCACCAACAGGGACACACTCCCCCTGTCGAGCTCCCGGCGCAGATCATCCACTAAGGCGACCAAGGCTGTCTCGGTACCATGTCCCGGCCTAAAGCCAGACTGTGCCGGGTCTAGATAATCCGTGTCTACCAAGAATACCTGGAGTTGTGAGGCCACCACACGTTCCAAGACTTTGCCCAAGAAGGGGAGATTGGAAACTGGCCGATAGTTGTCGAATTTAGTGGGGTCCAGTGATGGTTTCTTCAACAGCGGTTTTATTATAGCTTGTTTTAAGCTCGCTGGAATCTTGCCTTCCCGAAGGGAAGCATTAACCACCACCTTAACCCACTCAGCCAATCCCCCTCTGGCCCCCTTTATACGCAGCTGTATAAAATCCACATGGAACTGGATTATATGGTAGTGTGGACTCAGATAATCCAGTTCAAAGCAGATATTGTGGATTATCTGCCTTGATATTCTGGGTTATATGGCTGTGTGGAAGGGCCCTAAGTATACTGCTAGCAACTGAAATACATTGAAGGTGAAAGGAGGAGAGAGAAACTGAGGGTGTTTCTACACTGTACAATGAATGCACTTTGACCCTACTCGGACTCTAACAGATTGCAGAAGAGGATGCAATCATTTCACAGGCAGCTACTTGGTCATAGCCAGGTGCTTTCCTGACATATCACTATTCTTTCCAGGCACAGAATGGCTTAAGATAGGGCTGTGATGAGTATGTGGAAGGTCTGACGGTGGGTCAATGAATGCCAAGCTTTATTGTAGTTCTGTGTATAAGGCTAGTTTGCTGTACAGGACCATGTATAACTGTGGCCATGTTTATATAAGCTTTGTTTCTGTTTCTGTAGTACCAGTAAAACTACTATCCCTTTCTAGTGTAATGTAGGGAGTTTTTAGGGTGTTAAGGCCTCTGGTTAACCTCAGCTGCTCTGATGTGTCTTGTTGTTGTTTATTCGTTCTGTTGCTTCTGACTCTTTAAGACCTCATGAACCAGCCCATGCCAGAGCTCCCTGATGGCTGTGGTTGAGTTGCTCAAAACTTATAAACAATCACAGCAGCTTGAACCAGAGCAGAATAGAGAACCACCATGATTTTGGGTGATCTAGAATCTGTACTCCTTTTGATGCAGCACAAAATCCCATTGACTTTTTTAGCTGCTGCATCACACCGTTGGCTCATGTTCAACTTGTTGTCCATGAAGACTTGAAGATCTTTCTCACATGGACTGTTGTCGAGCCAGCCATCATTTCATTTTTTTTTGCCTAAGTGTAGTATTTAACATTTGTCCTTGTTGAAATTCATTTCATTAATTTTGGCCCAGCTCTCTAATCTCTTAAGATCATTTTGAATTCTGATCCTGTCCTCTTGAGTATTAGCTATCCCTCCTTATTTGGTGTCATTGTGGTCCATCTCTAAGTATTCCTTTCCTACAAAAACCCTGTGAAATCCATACAGTCACCAAATGTCAACAGGCAACTTGAAGGTATGTACATACATATGCTATCTTAGAGCCCAGGGGAAATTAAAATATCTGACCTTAGCTCTCCCTGAGCATTTGCTTCTATACTGGTCACTGACTGTAAATAATAATAATAATAATAATAATAATAATAATAATAATAATAATAATAATAACGTAAACATGCCAGGCAGGGTATCTTGAAGGTCTCTCATTCATAAGGTTTCCATAAATCACAACTAATTTAGCAAAACCATCAATGGCCACTTCTGGAACATGGTATCCTGACAGGTCTCCCAAGAGGTAATGTGGATTTCCATGGGAAAATTGTTCTTTGGTCTTGGAGTAACTAAAGTATAGTGAATGGAAAAATCCTTTCACATCCTTATATGTGCCATCCTGAACTTCAGGGAGGAAAGATCCACATCTAATAATAGTAATAACATTAATTTAGAGGAAGGTCAATTCTTTGTGAATACTGTGGGACAATGGAAAAGATGATTCCTGTAAAGTTAAACCAATTCAACAACAATTTGAATGAGGCTTCATTGTATGTGGATGGCACATATGACTCAGGTGGGTTTGGGAAACCAATCCTTGAAGTGTGTTTGTAAAACAATGAAGAACATGACGAACTTGGGTGTGAGCAGCATTGTCAGAGAATAAATTGTTAATGTTATCACCATTGCATTTTATTTTTGTTCAGAACTTTCCACTGTTTACAAACTTGGGGACACTGTTAAGTACGCAGATGATACAGTCATGTTCTTAGTCATTGCTTCTGCAGAGACCGTTAATAGAATATAGTGGACAATAGAATCATAGAGTTGGAGAAGACCACATGGGCCATCTAATCCAACCCTCTACCATGCAAGAAAAGCACAATCAGGTGGCCTTTTTGACCTTCACTTTTGGACTTGGTTCTAGAGAGCACCACAATGAGGAAAAGGGCTTTGGACTTTAGATCTCAGTAAGCACTGAATAAAAATGTGATATGTACTTGAAGTATCATTTGGACCTCAGGTGTTATGGAAGGGCATTTGTCAGCATTACATCGGAGTACATCTTCCTTTGGTTGTTGTAGAGAATGAATTCATACGTCCTCATAAAATGATCCCCTATCATACTGAAACTGTAACTAGATCCCATGTAACTAGGTCACCTATATCTCATACAACTAGGGGCCCTTCCACACAGCCAAATGTCTTAGAACAGTGGTTCTCAACCTGTGGGTCCCCAGATGTTTTGGCCTTCAACTCCCAGAAATCCTATCAGGTGGTAAACTGGCTAGGATTTCTGGGAGTTGTAGGCCAAAACACCTGGGGACCCACAGGTTGAGAACCACTGTCCTAGAATATCAAGGCAGAAAATCCCACAATGTTGTTGTTCATTTGTTCAGTTGTTTCCGACTCTTCATGACTCATGTACCAGCCCACACCAGAGCTCCCTGTCGGCTGTCACCACCCCCAGCTCCTTCAAGGTCAATCCCGTCACTTCAAGGATCCCAGACCAAGCGCGATCCCTGGGAAAAGCAATGGCAAATCACCCCAGTATTCTTGCCAAGAAAACGAAATGGACCAGTACAACCAGAAATCCCACAATATCTGCTTTGAAATGGGTTATCTGAATCCACACTCTGATAATGTGGGGTTTTATGCCTTGATATTCTGGGTTATAGGGCTGTGTGGTTGGGCCCTAGATCACCTGTAACTAGGGCTCCTCTGACACTGCCCCTATATCCCAAGATCTGACCCCAGATTATCTTCTTATCTCAGATTATCTGGTGGTGGAGACTCATATAATTATTTATTTATTATTTATTTATTTAGAACTTTTATATACCGGTCTTCTCACCTCCGACGAGGGACTCAGGCCAGTTCACAACAGAGGATTCATACACAATAGTTTAAAACATCACATCCCATAATACACTAATATAAAAACACAATAAAATACAATCATATAATTGCATAAGGCCAAGTCGTCAGAATGAAATCACAATTCATCACCATCCATCCGTGTAGTCGAGAGTTATTAACTCACTCATCAAATGCCAAATTCCAGAGCCAAGTTTTCACCAGCTTTCTAAAGGTCAGGAGAGAAGGGGCAGTTCTAATCTCCAATGGGAGAGAGTTCCAGAGCTGAGGGGCCACCACCGAGAAGGCCCTGTCCCTCGTCCCCACCAGACACAATTGTGAGGTGGGTGGTGGGACCGAGAGCAGGGCCCCTCCAGAAGATCTTAACAACCTTGATGGTTCATAGGGGAGAATCTGTTCGGACAGGTAATTCAGGTGAAAGCAGATAGTCTGGGATAAGATGCTGAGATAAAGGGGCAGTGTAGAAGGGGCCTAAATCTCCAGTTATGAGCTATGTCCAGGTGGAAGCAAAAGGTAAAAATTCTCCATTTTTGGTGGACTCAAATCCAGGTAAAAGGAAATTGTATGCAAATTTCCAAATTTGCTATTAAAGCAACTTGTTACAATTTGCAAGGCGTCATTGATTTGTTGTTGCAACTTAGGATCCACTCGCAAATATAGCGCTGGCTGCAACACCTCCATCTGGGTTGCAAGTACTCCTCCTGGAAGCATTTGATTTCCAGACCTCTCTGTCCATTCCGCAAGGCCATTGAGCCAAAGGTTTCCATTACTGCCATAGAAGCCGGTTCTCCAAAAATCTTGGTTTTGCAGCTTTCTAGCTTCCTGCATTCAATCTATTTTCCAAATTGAACAACTCTCGCATTATTGCTCCTGCATGCTTTTCTTATTAAATTTCATGATTTGAGGCTATCAAATACACTCAAGGCATCTTAATGGGCAGGAAGTCCTTGCACGAAACATATACAACTTACTCTAATGCAGTTATCAGGCTCTCTTTCTCTCTGGCTTCCTGAGTCAAGCACTTTCCAGCTTCTCTGGATGGAGTGTATTTTGCAAACGCAATCTGTTTACCATAAAAAGTAGAACCTCTTGTTCTGTTCTTCCATTGGAAGGTCAGGACAACCCTGTTGCCCAGGCCAAGCTCAAGAGTTCATATTGGTCTGGTCAGATTCCTCTCTCTTGCTTGGCTTCTTTATGTTCTGCTTCATTGTTTGAGTTAATCACCAAAGAAAATAGAACAAGAGGCCACAGCTGACAGCTTTCACAACACATCATAATATCCCTTTAGATCAGTGGTTCTCAACCTGTGGGTTCCCAGATGTTTTGGCCTACAACTCTCAGAAATCCCAGCCAGTTTACCAGCTGTTAGGATTTCTGGGAGTTGAAGGCCAAGACATCTGGGGACCCACAGATTGAGAACCAATGCTTTAGATGTATATTCTCATATGTTCAATCTGAAAATGGAATTTTGATGCATCTAAGGCAATGGTTCTCAACCTTCCTAATGCAGTTCCTCATGTTGTGGTGACCCCCAACCATAAAATTATTTTCGTTGCTACTTCATAACTGTAATTTTGCTAATGTTATGAATAGTAATGTAAATATCTGATATTCAGGAGGGATTTTCATTCACTGGACCAAATTTGGCACAGATACCCAATATGCTCACATTTGAATACTGTTGGGGTGGGGTGTGTGTGTGTGTTCACATTTGGGTGTTGTAGTTGCTGGGATTTATAGTTAAACTACAATCAAAGAGCATTCTGAACTCCACCAACAATGGAACTGAACCAAACTGGGCACATAGAACTCCCATGATCAACAGAAAATATTGGAATAGTTTGGTGGGCATTGACCTTGAGTTTTGGAGTTGTAGTTCACCTACATCCTGAGAGCACTGTGGACTCAAACAATGATGGATCTGGACCAAACTTGGCATGAATACTCAATATGCCCAAATGTGAACACTGAAGGAATTTGGGAGAAACAGACCTTAACATTTGGGAGTTGTTTTTGCTGGAATTTATAGTTCACCTACAATCAAAGAGCATTCTGAACCCCACCAGTGATAGAATACTCAATATGCCTAAATGTGAATACTGGTGGAATTTGTGGAAAATAGACCTTGACAATTGGGAGTTGTAGTTTCTGGGATATATAGTTCAATTATAATCAAAGAGCATTCTGAGCTCCACCAACAATGGAATTGAACCAAACTTAGCACACAGAACTTGCATGACAGAAAATGGTGGAAGGGTTTGATGGGCATTGACCTTGAGTTTTGGAGTTATAGTTCAACTACATCCAGAAGGCACTGTGGATTCCAAAAATGATGGATCTGGACCAAACTTGGCAGGAATACTCAATATGCCCAAATGTGAACATCAGTGGAATTTGAGGCAAACAGACCTTAACATTTGGGAGTTGTAGTTGCTAGGATATATAGTTTGCCTATAATCAAAGAGCATTCTGAACCCCATCCATTATAGAATTGGGCCAAACTTCCCACACAGAACCTCCATGGCCAACAGAAAACATTGGGTTTGGTGGGTACTGACCTTGACTTTTGGAGTTATAGTTCACCTACTATAATCCAGAGAGCATTGTGGGCTCAAACAAAGATGGGTCGGGACCAAACCTGACATGAATACTCAATACGCCCAAATGTGGACACCAGTGGAATTTGAGGAAACAAATGGACCTTGACATTTTGGAGTTGTAGTTGCTGGGATATACAGTTCACCTGTAATCAAAGAGCATTCTGAACCCCATCAATGATAGAATTGGGCCAAACTTCTCACACAGAACATCCATGACTAATAGAAAATATTGTGTTTTCTGATGGTATCTGGTGACCCCTCTGACACCCCCTTCACGACCCCTCCCCAGGGATCCCGACCCGCAGGTTGAGAAAAACTGATCTAAGGAGAGCTGAAGAGGTGAAAAATATGCTAAGAGCACGAGGGCACAATGTTTATAGGATATTTTAAAAATTGTTATTTATTTATCCACTTGTGTGTTTCATTTTTGCATTTCATCTTCCCACGTAACAGGCAGGTGAGATGACAGCCAGGAAAAGAACAAAATAAACAAAGCAAAATGAAAAGGTCATACCAATAAACACAAGAAAGAACACAACCATAAATCAAATCCAATCTGAGAGCTTCAGTTAAAGTTGAATGGAGAGAGTGAGATGAAACAATAGCCAGCAGCCATAAAACCCGGCTGGAATGAAAGAGGCATTGTTATCCATCTCGTATATAGCGATGGGGAAATCAACTTCACCTCCCTTAGGAGGGTGTTTTATAATCAGGATTCAATCCAAATCGTCTTGTTTTGAAGTGCTCACCAGTTTCGCCGCTATAAATCTAAGCTTTATGAGGAACATCACAAACAGGGCATTAAAGTGTCGGTGCCTCAGGGAAATTGTGAAGTTATGCTATACCCTACAGCTGCACATTACATGTCACATCCCCCTCATAGAAAATAATGGAGATTTACGTATGAGTCAACACGGCTATATATAATCCAAAAATGATTATATGGATTTTATATAACAGTGTAGATGGGGTCTGGGTTGTATGGAAAGTATAATTGTCTACATCAAGCTATGCTCTGGTCCTGGGCAAACCTGACTTGTGGGTCTCTGATGCATTTAAAAAATCCACTCAGTACAAGAGAGACTTTTCAGAACTATCTAATCTGAGAACAAGCAAAATTCTCAGACTGGGGGTTGAATGAAAAGTAATGCCTCCACCTTCGTAACTCCTCAACAGATGGCAGTACTGGTACACGGCAGGTACTGGCTTGTTCAGTAGACTCTCCTCTACAGTTCCATTTTGGTGGGAAGCCTTAGCACTGGACAGTTGTGTTGTTAAAGTGCAAAGTATGGAACCTGTGCAGACAGTCAATGTGACTTAAGCAATGTGCAGTCACTGAATTCTTGACAGCAGAAGGTGTCACCCCAAAGGAGATCCATCAGAGAATGCAAGCTGTTTATGGTGATTGTGTTGATGTGAGTACTGTGCATCATTGGGTGAGTAAGTTTAAAGATGTTGAGGTGGGAACATCTGACTTGTGTGACAAACAAAGAGTTGGGCATCCTGTGACAGCAACCACCGGGTTTCACAAGCAAAACGTTGACAGATTGATTCAGGACAATCGTCGTACATATGAATAATCCAGTTCAAAGTGGATAATGTAGATTATCTGCTTTGATAGTATGGATTATATGTCAATGTAGAAGGGGCTTCAGCGACCCAAATAAACTGAAGCTACCAGGTCTGATTTGATCTTGGATGCTAAGCAGAGTCAGCCCTGGTTATTACTTGGATAGAAGTGCTGTATCAAATGCTGTAGGCTATATTTTAGAGGACTATTCCTTGCTTAAGAAAATCTTTTGAAATGCATGTGGTTGCCATAAGTTCATAGGTGATCTGAATACACACACACACAAATACAAGTCTGGCCCAATTGATAGGGGAACAGCCGTAGGTACTAGGAGGCAATAACTTAGATTTCTCATTTTTCAAAATGTCTACGGATATCCACCATCAATATAATCTAGCTATCCATTTACCAATGCATTAAATGAGATATGGAAAAAAATAGAGAAGAACTCAAAGTGAAGCATTTAAGAAATCATAGAATGATAGAGTTGGAAGAGACCTCATGGGCCATCCAGTCCAACCCCCTGCCAAGAAGCAGGAAAATCGCATTCAAAGCACCCCTGACAGATGGTCATCCAGCCTCTGTTTAAAGGCCTCCAAAGAAGGAGCCTCCACTACACTCCGGGGCAGAGAGTTCTACTGCTGAACAGCTCTCACTTGAAGTTTTTCCTAACGTTCAGATCAGGCCCATAGCCAGGATTTTGTTTCGGGGGGGGGGGGGGGGCTGAGTCTGAGTGAAAGAGGGTCTACCCTAGCAAACCTTTTGTATTGTTACCCCAATACCCCCATGCATATGGGATATATTGAACATGGTGATCAGATCATGATATGAATATAACAAATTTAAATAATGTACCATGTTAAGGCCTTCCTCCGCGACCAACCCACCACACTCCGGGGCAGAGAGTTCCACTGCTGAACGGCTCTAACAGTCAGGAAGTTCTTCCTAATGTTCAGATGGAATCTCCTCTCTTGTAGTTTGAAGCCATTGTTCCGTGTCCTAGTCTCCAAGGAAGCAGAAAACAAGCTTGCTCCCTCCTCCCTGTGGCTTCCTCTCACATATTTATACATGGCTAACATATCTCTCAGCCTTCTCTTCTTCAGGCTAAACATGCCCAGTTCCCTAAGCCCTCATAGGGCTTGTTCTCCAGACCCTTGATCATTTTAGTCGCCCTCCTCTGGACACATTCCAGCTTGTCAATATCTCTCTTGAATTGTGGTGCCCAGAATTGGACACAATATTCCAGATGTGGTCTAACCAAAGCAGAATAGAGGGGTAGCATAACTTCCTTAGTTTGAATAATATTTCTGTGTATTACTTAGGCGATCCCTCGTTAGACGAATAAGATAGTCTTCCATCATGGGTTTCCTTGTGGGTCCGCATGTGGCTGTGGAGCCCTATTCTTGCTCTGCATCTCCTTCCGCAGTGTGCGCATTGGTTTCCAGGTGGAAGGCGGTCCCGGTCGGGGTTGGCTTGACGCGCTTTCCTCCTGGCACGTTTCTCTCTTTCACCCTCCACTCGTGCCTCCTCAAATTCTGCAGCACTGCTGGTCACAGCTGTCCTCCAGCTGGAGCGCTCAAGGGCCAGGGCTTCCCAGTTCTCAGTGTCTATGCCAGAGTTTTTAAGGTTGGCTTTGAGCCCATCTTTAAATCTCTTTTCCTGTCCACCAACATTCCGCTTTCCGTTCTTAAGTTCGGAGTAGAGTAACTGCTTTGGGAGACGGTGGTCAGGCATCCGGACAATGTGGCCGGCCCAGCGGAGTTGATGTTGGAGGACCATCGCTTCAATGCTGGTGGTCTTTGCTTCTTCCAGCACACTGACGTTTGTCCGCTGTCTTCCCAAGAGATTTGCAGGATTTTCCGGAGGCAGCGCTGATGGAATTGTTCCAGGAGTTGCATGTGATGTCTGTAGACAGTCCACGTTTTGCAGGCATAGAGCAGGGTTGGGAGGACAATGGCTTTATAAACAAGCCCCTTGGTCTCCCTACGGATGTCCCGGTCCTCAAACACTCTCTGCTTCATTCGGAAAAATGCTGCACTCGCAGAGCTCAGGCGGTGTTGTATTTCAGTGTCGATGTTGACTTTGGTGGAGAGGTGGCTGCCAAGGTAGCGGAAATGGTCAACATTTTCTAATGTTACACCATTAAGCTGTATTACTGGCATTGGAGAGGGATTGGCTGGTGACTGCTGGAACAGCACTTTGGTTTTCTCAATGTTCAGTGACAGGCCGAGCTTCTCATATGCTTCTGCGAAGGTGTTTAGAGTGGCTTGTAGATCTTCTTCTGAATGCGCACAGACGACATTGTCATCAGCATACTGGAGTTCTATAACAGCTGTTGTTGTAACCTTGGTTTTGGCATTCAGTCTGCTGAGGTTGAATAGCTTGCCATCTGTCCGATAGATGATTTCCACTCCGGTGGGAAGCTTCCCATCAACAAGATGAAGTATCATAGCAATGAAGATGGAGAATAGAGTTGGGGCAATAACACATCCCTGTTTGACACCGGATTCCACTTTAAATGAGTCACTTTGGGAGCCATTGCTGTCCAAGACTGTTGCCATCATGTCATCATGGAGGAGCCGCAGGATGTTCACAAATTTGTTAGGGCACCCGATTTTGTGGAGGATGGTCCAGAGAGCGCTGCGATTCACTGTGTCGAATGCCTTTGCAAGGTCGATGAATGCCATGTACAGAGGTTAGTTTTGTTCCCTGCATTTTTCTTGGAGCTGTCGTGCAGTGAAGATCATGTCCACTGTTCCTCTGGAGGGGCGGAAGCCGTTCTGGGATTCTGGGAGGGTGTCTTCTGAGAGGGGCAGAAGGCGGTTTGCAAGGATTCTTGCGAGGATTTTCCCAGCGGAGGTTAGAAGGGAGATACCTCGATAGTTTCCGCAGTCTGTTCTTTCCCCTTTTTTGAAGAGGGTGATGATGGTGGCGTCCTTGAAGTCTGCTGGGATTTTCTCGGTCACCCACACTTTTTCTATGAGCTGGTGGAGTTGGTGTGTCAGCTCAGGTCCTCCCTCTTTAAAGATTTCAGCAGGGATCCCATCTGGTCCACTGGCTTTGTTATTCTTCTGTTGGCTGATGGCATTGCTGACTTCTTCCAAACTAGGCAGTGCTGCAAGCTCATCCCTGGTTTGTTGTTGTGGGATTTGTGAGAGGACCTCTTCGGCCACATTGGAGCTGCGGTTCAGGAGGCTTTGGTAGTGTTCTTTCCAACGTAGTGCAATTGAGTTTTGGTCCTTCAGGAGTTTGGTTCCATCTGATGAGCGTAGAGGCTGTATGCCATGGTTTCTTGGTCCATAGATGACCTTTGTGGCTTTGAAAAATCCCTGAGCATTATGGGTATCTGCCAGGTGTTGGATTTCTTCGGCCTTCTTTGTCCACCAGATGTTCTTGAGTTCTCTTGTCCTTCTTTGGACCTCAGCTTTTGCACTGGCATAGATCTTTTTCTTAGCAGCACAGTTGATGTCTCTCTGCCATGCTTGGAAGGCTTTCCTTTTCTTGTCAATTAGCTGTTGGATCTCGATGTCATTTTCATCAAACCAGTCTTGATGTTTCTTGGCTTGGTATCCAACAGTTTCTTCGCAGGCTTGGATGATGGAGGTCTTCAGTTTGTTCCAATGTTCCTCGACATTTTCGGGGTGTACTGTGGGTAGATGGTCCTTGAGTGCTGTTTGGAGATGGGCTCGTCTGGAGGGCTCCTGAAGGGCTTGGGTGTTCATTTTGCGCCGTGTGCTCCGCACATTTGGTGAGAAGCAGGATGCCATTTGAGTTGCTGTTTCCAACCCCGTCTTTTCCTATGGTACCTGGCCACAGGTCGAAGTCTCGCCCGACTCTTGCATTAAAGTCCCCCAGGAGGATGATTTTGTCCTCCTTAGGTATTCCCGATAGGACGGTGTCCAGCTGACAGTAGAATTTCTCCTTGATGTCTTCGTCAGCATCTAGTGTTGGTGCATCTAGACACTATGCTCCTATTGATGCAGGCCAACATCCCATTAGCTTTTTTTCTTGCCACATGACATTGTTGGCTCATGTTTAACTTGTTGTCCATGAGGACTCCAAGATCTTTTTCACATGTACTGCTCTTAAGTCATGCATCCCCCATTCTGTATTTTTGCATTTCATTTTTCTGCCTAAGTGGAGTACCTTGCATTTGTTCCTGTTGGACTTCATTTTGTTAGTTTTGGCCAATCATCTCTCTAATCTGTTAAGATCATTTTGAATTCTGCTCCTGTCTTCTGGAGTCTTGGCTCTCCCTCCCAATTTGGTGTCGTCTGCAAACTTGATGATCCTGCCTTCTAGCCCTTCATCTAAGTCATTGATAAAGATGTTGAACAGGACCGAGCCCAGGATGGGTTTGCATATCTAACCAAAGTCCAGGACTATATCCTTAGCAGATACAGAGGTCCTGCTGCACCCCCTCCTCATAATCTGGAGAAACCCATGGCCTTCTTGGAGATCACAGCCAAGAAAGCCATTAATGATTGGCAATGATGGTGGTGTTTTGTGGGACTTCCCACAACAGGATATGGGTTAATTCCCACTCATCCATCTAATCTAAACCCCACCAAACACCAAGGGGAGGGAAACACCCTTGGCTGGTTTGGGAAGCCAGTTCAGTCCCATTCAGAGCAGTGCCTTCTCTTCTCCCTGATCTCCCCACTTTCCCATTCTCATTCCATACCATCCCTTCAGGCTATTCAGCCTGGAATGTTTAAGTAATCAATCAGTATGTGATTTTTGGACAACACTAGAAAACTGTGAATGTTTTTGAGAAGACAGCTCTGTATTTTAACGTCTTATTTTCCACTCTTGGAGGCTTTACTACACCCTTGGCTCATAATGTGAATATTTATGTGTGTGTATGATTTTTCAATTCTGTCAAGTGTAACCAAGATGTAAGTTGATTCCACAGAAAATTAATACAGATGATCTGAATCATTCACCCTTCAAAGTATTTCAGGTAAAAAAAAAGTGCTTATTAGTGAACATCTTTAACATGTCATGCAATCCAATTGTTCTGATTTGTAGGGACAGTCCCAGTTAATCCTCTTTCCTAGCTGCTTTTAAAATGTCTCAGTTTCTCTCTTTTCCTCCCCCCTTCTTTGTCCTTGCTTACTCGAGCTGTTCATCAAAGCCCCAAATTTGTTTGTATTCAAATAATAATAATAATAATAATAATAATACTAATAATAATAATGACTCTGACACAGGCCAGTCAAGGTAGTCCAGTGGTGATTGGCACACTGGGTGCAGTGCCTAAAGACCTTGGCCTGCACTTAAAGACAATCGGCACTGACAAAATTACCATCTGCCAGCTGCAAAAGGCCACCCTACTGGGATCTGTATGCATTATTATTATTATTATTATTATTATTATTATTATCTTTATTTGTACCCCGCTAACATCTCCCGAAGGACTCGGTGCGGCTTACAAAGGCCAAGGCCCTCAATAAAACAACAGCATAACAAATACAACAATAAAACTCATAAAGCAAACCAATAAACATTAAAGCAATAACAGTAAAACATCAAAACAATACATCATGACACATTTAAAACTAGGGCTGGGCCAAATGTAATGAATAAATTAAAAGTGCTGGACATGACAGGTGAAATGTAAGGATTTTAGGGTAGGTGCGGTGTGCAGGCAATCTTAAATCTCTAATAAAGTGCATTTGGGACATGATGCTGGGAGTTTCCTATTCTTGGAAGGCACACTGGAACAGCCACATCTTCAAGCTCTTCCTAAAGACTGCCAATGTTGGGGCTTGTCTGATGTCCTTGGGGAGAGAGTTCCAGAGTCGGGGGGCTACCACAGAAAAGGCCCTGTCCCTCGTCCCACCAAACGCGCTTGTGACGCAGGTGGGATCGTGAGCATGGCCTCTCCAGATGAACGGAGGGATCGTGTAGGTTCATATACGGAGATGCGGTCATGCAGGTAGGCGGGTCCCAAACCGTTTAGGGCTTTGTAGGTAAGCACCTGCACCTTTAATTGGGACCGGAAAATGAATGGCAGCCAGTGGAGCTCCTTAAACAGGAGGGTTGACCTCTCTCTGTAAGGAGCACCAGTTAACAACCTGGCTGCCGCCCGTTGGACCAGTAGAAATTTCCGAGCCATTTTCAAGGGCAGCCCCACATAGAGCGCATTACAGTAGTCCAATCTAGAGGTGACCAAGGCATGGACCACCCCGGCCAGATTAGCCATTATCAGGTCAGATCATTATTTCCCGACACATCACTTGAGAAGTGTCCGACATGTGCTCCAATACAACAACCAACATAGTGATCTTATTTGCTGTGTACTAATCTTGTTGTGTTTCAAATAATAATACACTTTATTTATATTCCACCCTTCTCCCCTAGGGGACTCAGAGCAGATTACAGCATTTACATACATATGCAAACATTTAATGCATTTACAATAATATACAATGAGACGCACACACACTCAAACAAAGGTGGAGGTTCCTCCTTTCATTTTCAGCTTCTGGAGGCGGTGCTCATCTCTGGCTCCAGGGAGGTGCTTTCTCAATTTTCAAGTTAAAGAGCCTGTGTTGTCACCTCCTGGTTGTGTGGCCAGCGAGATTGGTTGGAACATATCTTTGCCTTTCCCCCTCCAAAGTGGTACCTATTTATCAACTGATATTTGCATGTTTTCGAACTGCTAGGTTGACAGGAACCGGAGCTGACAGATGCTCACCCAATCTTGCAGATATGAACCACTGACCTACAGGTCAGCAGTTCAGCCAATGTTCAAGTTAGCAGTTCAGCAGTACAAGGGTTTAACCCATTGTGCTTTATATATATTAAAATGATCTATATAATGGTGCCCCCGGTGGCGCAGTGGGACTGAAGACCGACAGGTTGCAGGTTCAAATCCAGGGAGAGGCAGATGAGCTCCCTCTATCAGCTCCAGTTCCTCATGCGGGGACATGAGAGAAGCCTCCCACAAGGATGATAAAACATCAAATCATCCGGGCGTCCCCTGGGCAACGTCCTTGCAGACGGCCAATTCTCTCACACCAGAAGCGACTTGCAGTTTCTCAGGTCACTCCTGACACGACAAAAAAAATCTATATAATGTGTTCTCTTTCTTTCACAAAGGACTCAGAGGTAAATCATATGAAAAGAATATTTACTTGCTGAACTTTGTTCCTCAAAAGCAAATTTTCAAATCAAATATCCAGCCTTTCCTGCACTTAACACAGCAAATGGGAGAGAGGAGAAAAGCCTTGTCTTTCTCATTAGGCTCAAGTAAAAACCAATGGATGCAGCCTCTCCTTGCTTGTGGGCTGTTTTGTATTTATATCTGTGCTGGCATGGCAGTGCCAGGAGATTTAAATTTCTCTTTCTTGCTTTGCTAGTTTGTATGAATTTGCTTAAGCCATACATTTCGCAATCGAATAGCTTCCCCAGGTTGCAGCCATAGGGCCAGCAACCTGGCAATCAGAGTTGGAGTCCTTAGACCCGCCCTTTTCCCCAGGGTTTCGGAGTCAAGGGAGGACCTTTGGTTAGTTTCACTTCTTTTTTTGGAGCCTAACAGCAGGACTTGTGGGTTTCTCTATCCCACCTGCAAAAAGGCATTACTACTACTCACAGTTCCACTGGGGGAGTAAAGGGATAGTCCATGGCCTTTGACGAGACAACAGGACAGTTCCTAGAGTCTTCATGGAGCAAATCTAAAGGACACCTTGCAGCTTGGCAGATTTACAGAAACCTTGTCTGGTAAGGGACCACTCGGGTCATCCATAAAGTAGCTTGGAGCCGGGAGTAGGGGCCTCACGCTAGCAAGGTAAAGAAAGATTGCCCAAGGAGGGGTCAGAAGATTTCACTAAGGAAGAAAGGAACAGTTTACTATCAGTTGCCTGCCCCTTGTTGGCAGATTGAAAAAACTATCGGTTTTTCAAGGTTATAAGGCATTTAATTTATTTCTTTGAAGATTAAAACGCCCTAATAAAGAACTTTGTTGAACTCATTTTGAGCCTTATTAAAACTTCGCTGAGGGACCCTTCAGCTGAGGCACCCCGGCGTCCCGTTGGGCATACAGAAGACGCGTCCTGTATACAGACATCATTACTCAGCGGGTGACAGCACAATATCTTTTGTCAGCTTGAGCATACTAATGTTGCTTGGACACATACATCTCAATTTTCATATATGAAACATTGGAGAGTTTGCAATTTTTTTGTTGTGTCAGGAGCGACTTGAGAAACTGCAAGTCGCTTCTGATGTGAGAGAATTGGCCATCTGCAATGACATTGCCCAGGGGACGCCCGGATGATTTGATGTTTTTATCATCCTTGTGGGAGGCTTCTTTCATGTCCCCGTATGAAGAGCTGGAGCTGATAGAGGGAGCTCATCTGCCTCTCCCCGGATTCGAACCTGCGACCTGTCGGTCTTCAGTCCTGCCGGCACAGGGGTTTAACCCACTGAGCTACCAGGGACATCCGAGTTTGCAATGAGGCTCCAGGATGGAAGCAGCAAGGAATCTTACTAAAGCAATGAGGTTCCAATGTATAAACATCAACATTTTCCCATCCTCTGTGAAAAACATGGATTTTTAAAAAGAAGTCCTGACACAACATCGCTGTATAATATTCTGGTCACCATACCTTATATTATGACTGATATCCAGCTTTGAAGAGTTTCAAGAGTTTGCCGAGGAGTTAAAACAGAGCTACAACATTGTGGCTACATGTTTGATGCAGGATCTGAGTCATCATCTTGGAGACGTTGGAGATTAAATCTGTGACCTTTTTCATGCTGGATTTGTCTTTTCCCCAGCTGGAGGGATCAGAGTCTGCCTTATACTGAGTCAAATCTCTGCCCAGGCTGGTTCAATAAAAAGAACAGCAGTTGCTTTAAGGTTTGAGACAGGAGCTCTACAAAGGGATCTTCTGCATGGGAAGCAGATGGTCTTCTGCTCCACTATGGCCCTTCCCTACTACCTGAATTGATCAGCACAGCTTAACTTTCAAATGACTGTTGACATGACAAGAGTTAGGAGATTAATGCTTTTCTTCAGAAGCATCATCTCTGTGACTCCTCTGAAGGGGAATGGAGGGGAGGGAGGAACCCAGACAGCTGTTAAAGATTATAACTCTTAACTAGGTAAATATCCCTGAAGTTGCGGTCAGGGCTGTTGCTGGTGGGCTTTGCAACGAAAGCCCCATTCCTCCATGATTTCCTATGTAGTTACTAAGGGTTTTGCATTTAGCGTAATTGACAGTGACCTCCAATGGGAGATGCTGAGCCCACAAGGCTGTTAAATTCTTGTAAGGTCAACCAGAGAGTAATTTAATTTTGGCTCTGCTATGTATTTTTGTACTGTTTTGTATGCTCAAGGGGGAGGGAGGAGGTGAAGAAAGCAAATGAATGCAGCATTCCCAGAAGGTGCCAGACAGAAAGTCACAAAGAGCGACCAGCCCTCTGTCTCTGTCTCTCTTTGGAAAGCATCTTCAAGGCCACAAACATGAAAGATACGGGAATCCATAATGATAGACAGGCACCTGCACTGGCAAGCACTGTATTATTAATAGAGACGTCAATCTTCTCATGAAAGGAAGAATAATTTTACCCTGGTTTCCTTCACTGGTCAAAAACTCTACACTGTTTAAAGATGATTTGTCATTCAGAAACTCTACAAAATTTTATACTGTTGTTGTGTTTTGCACAGAAAACAGCATTTTCTGCGCAAAAAACAAGTTCCCAGATAAGGTCTCATACCATGAAGATTTGTACTAATCTCGGTTTTTCCATGACCCAGCAATATGTTCCTAATTGCACCTTATTAGTGATCTAGAACTGTCTGTACACCCCATTCTTTTCTGAAATTCTATCCTAGTTATATTTCACCTGGTCTTGTCCAGCATTATTTTTAAAAATGTAACTTTTGCATTTGGCCCAGCCATTGGTTTTTAAATGTTATTGTGTTATTGTCGATCTTTATTGCCTATTTTTTGTTCATGAGCTTTATTTTATTGTTTTGTATTACTGCTGTTGTTGTTTTTTGCTGATGTATTGTGGGCTCGGCTTCATGTAAGCCGCACCGAGTTCCTTGGGGAGATGGTAGCGGGGTATAAATAAAGTATTATTATTATTATTATGTCAGAGTTTCCGGGCAATCAATAAACCAATATTTGAATCATTATCAAAGTATTTTTCAAACTATTGCTTCATTTCTAGTTCATAATAGGACTTTAGAATCATAGAATCATAGAGTTGGAAGAGACCTCATGGGCCATCCAGCCCAACCCCAGTCTGCCAAGAAGCAGGAAAATTGCATTCAAAGCACCCCTGACAGATGACCACCCAAGCTCTGTTTAAAAGCCTCCAAAGAAGGAGCTTCCACCCCACTCCACTGCTGAACAGCTCTCACAGTCAGGAAGTTCTTCCTAATGTTCAGATGAAATCTCCTTTCTTGTAGTTTGAAGCCATTGTTCCATTGTGTCCTAGTCTCCAGGGCAGCAGAAAACAAGCTTGCTCCCTCCTTCCTATGACTTCCTCCCACATGGCTATTATATCTCCTCTCAGTGTGGCATTTATTTGGAAAACAGATAGTGTCATGTCAAAAACTTGTTCTTTTGACATAGAAGGTGAGATGAGAGCTTTTGTTGCTTTGTGGGTAGGATGGCAAAGAGAAGGGTGTTTTATAAACCGCACGAACCTGGTAGCCAGTGAATTCTACATCAAAGTTGTGAATCTCCTCTGGATTTTCTTTAAACTATTTTTGTACTGTTAAACTTTAAACTATGTAATTTAAGCTTAAAGGACAAATAAAGGGGCAAGGTTGAACTGTAGTGCTGGAGGAAAATTCTGAGAGTGCTTTGGACCACAAGAAGATAAAACCAGTCCATACTCCAGGAAATAATGCCTGACGGCTCACTGGAGGGAAGGATATTAGAGGCAAAGATGAAGTACTTTGGCCACATAATGAGAAGACAGGAAAGAGAAAGATGCTGGGGAAAATGGAAGGAAAAAGGAAGAGGTCCGACCAAGGGCAAGATGGATGGATGTTATCCTTGAAGCGACTGGCTTGACCTTGAAGGAGCTGGGGGTGGCCACAAACAACAGGGAGCTATAGCGTGGCCTAGTCCATGAGGTCGTGGGCTGCTCCATGAGGTCACAAAGAGTTGGAAGTGACTGAATGAATAAACAACAACAAAGAGACAAGGGCTAAGCAAGACCAACCCAGAAGCCAAAATAACTAACATGAAACAATTATACTTTGGACATATCTTGGAGACATAGTGGCTGGAATCCTGTTGGCATCATCCGCATATGTAAACTCTCTGAAAGAAGCAGTTTGATATTTTTGTCTGATGTGGGAATGGTCCTAGGTTGCAGAAGAATAGTTAAGATATGCAATGGAATTGTGCAGATATGTGCACTGCATCCAGATGCAAACACACATTGCATTTGGATAAGGATGTGCATTGCACATGGATATTAATTGCAGCCTTTTTGCACTTTCTCTTGTCCTTTAGTCTCAGTTCAGCTCAATGAGAAGGATGGCTGAGCAGAACAAATGCATAATTGTGCATACAGAGATCCACACTTGCCATACTACTGCAGAATTTTGGTCAATGTATCTTCTATAAAAGGCAATGACCTTAAATCACCTTGGAGTAAAGAAATGCTTGCAATTTCCGACACTGAATGAGGAAAATGCATTCCCTTGTGGGATTTGTCTGGCTGCTTTGTACTGGATCAATTTATCTCTGTTCATGTTAGAAACTGTGTAGAAGCCTGCCTCCCCTTTAAGGTGCTTTGATGCCAGGACGCTTTACAGCCAACAAATTGGCTTGGATCCTCTGGGCTGCAGAGAAAATATGTTTGTGTTCCACAAAAACACACGCACACAGCATTGTATCTGCTTCCCTGAGGGCATACATGTGCATCCTACAACTTCCGGTAACCCCTGACAGATGCAGCTATGCAATCCCATTGCCAGATGGCAAGTATCTCAGGAAAGACGGATGAATACAAAATAGATAAGCTCTGACCGGAAGGGAGATTACCCCTTCCCCCTTGCAGCATACAAGGAAATGAAGGATAAACAAAAATCAATGTTATCAAAGAGGCAAACTAAAATCTTTGAGGCCTTTGTGATGGATACCAGATGCACAATGGGCTGCACAACCAGGAAGACAAAGGAAGCTTATGCTGTTAAGGAGAAGTCGAGAAACTTTGGAGGCCAAAGATCAGCTCCTTTCTCTGCCACCGAATCTTTTTATAGACTTTGGCAAGTCAATCAGAAGGAAAGATTTGGCACTCAAGGATGGCAAGGTAGAATGCAATGACTAGGGCTGGCTCCAGGCTGTCATTGGGGGTTATTTTTTTTATTTATCGTGTCATCAGCAACCAGACATTTGTATTACATTTTAACAAGAACAAACAAACAGATAAAACACAGAATTTGCAAGCTTGGTAGTTGATTAAATGTCCTTTGACCAGTATCTGGACACTTGAAGTGCCTCTAGTATTGCCACAAGGAGGTCCTCCATTGTGCATGTAGCAGGGCTCAGATTGCATTGCAGAAGGTGTTCAGTGGTTTGCTCTTCTCCACACTCGCATGTCGTGGATTCCACTTTGCAGCCCCATTTCTTAAGATTGGCTCTGCATCTTGTGATGCCAGAGCGCAGTCTGTTCAGTGCCTTCCAAGTCGCCCAGTCTTCTGTGTGCCCAGGGGGAGTCTCTCATTTGGTATCAGCCATTGATTGAGATTCTGGCTTTGAGCCTGCCACTTTTGGACTCTCACTTGCTGGGGTGTTCCAGTGAGTGTCTCTGTAGATCTTAGGAAACTATTTCTTGATTTAAGTCATTGACGTGCTGGCTGATACCCAAACAAGGGATGGGCTGGACTGCCTTGGTCCTTTCACTATTGGCTGCTACTTCCCAGAGGATGTCAGGTGGTGCAATACCAGCTAGACAGTATCTCCACCACTTTCTCCAGTGGTGTAGGGTGCAGACACCCCGAGATAATGTGGCATGTCTCATTATCACATCTCACCATTTTAGCATGGTGAGATGTGTTCCACACTGGGCATGCATACTCAGCAGCAGAGTAGCATAGCGCAAGGGCAGATGTCTTCACTGTATCTGGTTGTGATCCCCAAGTTGTGCCAGTCAGCTTTCGTATGATATTGTTTCTAGCACCCACTTTTTGTTTGATGTTCAGGCAGTGCTTCTTGTAGGTCAGAGCACGGTCCAGGGTGACTCCCAGGTATTTGGGTGTGTTGCAATGCTCCAGTGGGATTCCTTCCTAGGTAATCCTCAGAGCTCAGGATGCTTGTTTGTTCTTGAGGTGAAACGCACATGTCTGTGTTTTAGATGGATTAGGGATCAGCTGGTTTAGGGATCAGCTGGTACCAGTTAGTTTTGGTACAAGGAATAGATGGGGTGAGCATCTCATGTTTTGTGTGCAGCAGTGAAATGTTTTGGGCAAACCTTGGTGGAGACTGTGCCACCCCTTTTATGTACATTCGTCTGTGGAAGCCTTTTAACAACTACAATAACTGATAATTTTCAAGGCAAATATAGACAGCTGTGCCAAAAAGATGCTTCTATGCCTCATTTATCTTCATGTTTTCAGCCAAAAGCACACCTTCCCACATTTAACAGATGAAAATATATGTGGGAAAGTATGGGAAGATGTAATGCAAACATGAAATACAGAAATGGATAAAGACATCGAAGTATGGTCTGGGTATCAAAAGTTTTAATAGGAATTATGTACAAGCTAGAGAAGCTGCAGCAGTTTGCTTTTGCTTTAGTTTACTGGAAAGTGCAAGATTTCACCCCTTTCTGTCCTCTCTTTCTTGCTGAAATAATAGTGTGCAATCCACTTTCCCACTTTGATCTTCCTTTGCAACAACTGAAGTAAGCCAGGAGGAAGGGAGAAAGTGAGAGGAGAGAGAAACCAAGATGATAGACAAATGATTGTGATGGACTTTGCCAAATTGGGATGCTTAGAAAGTATGCAAAAAGAGAGTCCTAGCCAATAATTCCGTTTCTCAAAAGCACCTTGTTGCTTTCTTTGGTTTTGTTTGCATGTTTGCTTGCTTGCTTGAGGGAATAAGAGACTCAAGCTGGGATAGGAATTCTCCGCCACCACCCCAAACAGAAACCAGAAAGGCATTTGTGTTATTGTAAGGTGATGGCAGGCTCGTTGACCAAAAAGAATCCTGGAGGGAGAATTTTGACACATTTCATCTTGGAGTCTGCTCCAAATGGTGGGCGTATTCCTTCCCTGTGACACCTTGTTAAAAAGCAAAAGGTATGAACTGGGTCACCACCTCAACACCTAATTTCCATTAAGCAAAGCAATGAAAGTGAAATTGCCGCAGGGTTTTTTTTAGGGGGGTGGGCAGACAGGGAGAGTCGGCATGCAGAGCCTTATTACTGAAAGCCACAACATTGAAATGTTATTTTTTTTTTGCTAGGAGCCAACACTATAACTCCAAACACATCACAGATGAAATCAACTTTGAATGTGGTCAAGATAATAATGATAAATGCAGAAGAATGCACAGCCAAGGAGTGACTGAAGCAGTTTGATTTTGTTTGTGGCTACTGGAAAGGGCAAAAATTTGCCTGGTCCTTTTGCTGAGTTAATTGAGTGCAAATTTCTTATGCACTTTGGAGCAATCAAAAGGTGGAAAGAGGGTGGAGGAGAGATAAACTGGGTCATTTTGAAAGCAGCTGAAAAAGTGGGATGACAGAGGATTAGTTTGGAGTGCCAAACCGGACAATTAGTGGGTAGGAACTCCTTGGACCTTTGGTGCTTCTAAACCTATAGTACGAGGGTTGAATGAAAAGTAATGCCTCCACTTTTGTAACTCCTCAACAGATGGCAGTACTGGTATGCAGCAGGTACTGGCTTGTTCAGTAGACTCTCCTCTACAGTTTCATTTTTGGTGGGAAGCCTTAGCATTGAACGGTTATGTTGTTAAAGTGCAAAGTATAGAGCCCTGTGCAGACGGTTGGTCAATGCGACGTAAGCAATGTGTAGTCATTGAATTCTTGACAGCAGAATGTGTCATGCCAAAAGAGATTAATCAGAGAATGCAAGCTTATGTTTGTTTGTTTATTTATTTATTTATTTGGAGTGCATCTACCCCGCCCTTCTCAACCCCCTAGGGGGGACTCAGGGCGGCTTACAAAAAAGGCACATTTCAATGCCCAACAATTCACAAAGTGCAATATACAATTTACAATTTAACATCAACAATTGTCACTAGTTAAAACATCACATCAATACAATAACAGTAATAAATTTATGGTGATTGTGTTGATGTAAGTACTGTGCGTTGTTGGGTAAGTAAGTTTAAAGATGTTGAGGAGGTAACATCTGACTTGCGTGACAAACAAAGAGTTGGACGTCCTGTGACAGCAACCATCGAGTTTCACAAGCAAAAGCTTGACAGATTGATTCAGGATGAAATATCACTCAGAGAGAAATTTCAAGCATAATCAGCATTTCACAAGAACGTGTGGGTCATATTATTGCTTTGCTTGGCTATCAGAAGATCTGTGCACGATGGGTACCCAGGATGCTGACGCTGGTTGCGGACTTCTTCTGTGACTTCTTCATGCAATAGCAATCAAGAACGTTTCAGCGGTTTAACAGATTGCAGAGGGTTGAGGTCGATTTGGGGAAAGATGATGTTGGCAGAAATGTATCCAATTGTCTGGTGATTATGTGGAAAAGTGAATAGTGGTAGTTAAAGAGCACATTCTAAGGATTATTTCTGCATTTATTAAAATATTCCCATCCAAACCCAAGTAACGAAGGTGGAGGCATTACTTTTCATTCAATCCTCGTATCTTCTTGTCCCGAAAACCTTTCATTTCATCATTCCCATGTCAAGGAATTGGGGGGCTTCAAGGTCACAAGGTGTCAGGTTAACCCCCAACATCTTTAATTCCCCCCACTGTTCAAAACCATAAGCACTCGCATAAGCTCTCACAATCAGGATTTGTAGCCTATCATGACCCTGTGACTATCAGCAGCCCGGCTACTTTCTGTTAACTAATTGCTTCCAACTGGGAGCCATTAAAGGCCCAGCTCACTCAGGCTGAGCCAGCTATAAATGAGTAATGAGGGGGTGGTGGGAGCTGTTTTACAGGGAAGGAGGGACCGGTTTGGTACGTTCAGTGGGTCAAATGAGCAGGCTTCCTGAACTGGAGGGAGGAGGCGAGGGCTGAAATGGGAGGCTTCTGGGGCTAGTTGGGAGAAGGAAAGCTTCAATCTGGGGGAGGAGTGTTACAGAAGGTTGCAGAAACTTTGGGAAAAATAAGGGGAAAAGTTTGGGCTGGGCCTGTTTAAGAGAGGTCAAACTGATTAAAGGTTCTGCGAGTCTGAGAAAGTGTGCATAAATGGGCTCCCCTTGGGAGAGATCTCTGGAAGGGCCATGCATGCAATAGCAATCAAGAACGTTTCAGCAGTTTAACAGATTGCAGAGGGCTGGGGTCGATTTGGGGAAAGATGATGAGGAACGCTGGGTTAGGGAGGATCCACACATTTCATGTACAGTAATGCTGTTTATACCATTTTAAACAGAGTTGCATGTTAGGGTTAGCAAAGTCAAGATTTGCTGGAGCTCGGGACAGTGTTATCAACCTTCCAAATGCCACGACCCCTCAATGCAGTTCCTCATGTTATAGTGACCCCCAACCAAAGTGGTCAGCTTCTGGTGAAAGGAAATGTAGTATAATGCCAAAATTTTAACTTTGTTGTTTTTTCTATATATTTTAACTGTATTCTCAATTTAATTCTGACATAATTAAAAAAAACCCAAATATGTCTGTGAAGGTGGTGGAACTGAAAGAAAGTCCTTCTCTGCCAATCTTAAAATTGTGCGCATTCAGAAGAAGACTACAAGCCACTCTAAACACCTTCGCAGAAGCATATGAGAAGCTCGGCCTGTCATTGAACATTGAGAAAACCAAATTGCTCTTCCAGCAGTCACCAGCCAATCCCTCTCCAATGCCAGAGATACAGCTTAATGGCATAACATTAGAATATGTTGACCATTTTCACTACCTTGGCAGCCACCTCTCCACCAAAGTCAACATCGACACCGAAATACAACACCGCCTGAGCTCTGTGAGTGCAGCATTCTTCCAAATGAATCAGGGAGTGTTTGAGGACCAAAACATCCGTAGGGATACCAAGGTGCTTGTTTATAAAGCTATTGTCCTCCCAACCCTGCTATATGCCTGCGAAACATGGACTGTCTACAGACATCACATGCAACTCCTGGAATGATTCCATCAGTGCTGCCTCCAGAAAATCCTGCAAATCTCTTGGGAAGAGAAGCGGACAAATGTCAGCATGCTGGAAGAAGCAAAGACCATCAGCATTGAAGTGATGGTCCTCTGCCATCAACTCCGAAGGACCAGCCACATTGTCCGGATGCCCAACCACCACCTCCCAAAGCAGTTGCTCTACTCTAAACTCAAGAATGGAAAAGGAAATGTTGGAGGACAGGAAAAGAGATTTAAAGATGGGCTCAAAGACAACCTTAAAAACTCTGGCATAGACATTGAGAACTGGGAAGCCCTGGTCTGTGAGCGCTCCAGCTGGAGGTCAGCTGTGACCAGCAGTGCTGCAGAATTTGAAGAGGCACGAATGGAGGGCAAAAGAGAGAAATGTGTCAAGAGGAAAGTGCGTCAAGCCAACCCCAACTGGGACCGCCTTCCATCTGGAAACCAATGCCCTCACTGTGGGAGATGATGCAGATCAAGAATAGGGCTCCATCGTCATTTATGGACCCACCCTGGAGGATTATCCTACTCAGACAATGAGGGATCGCCTAAGTAAATAAGTAAGAGAATAAAGATGCATCTATGTGATACACATAGGTGCTTGGGTATTAATTTTAGTTGTAAATAAATGTGTTGATCATTAGATATCTTGCTAGAGGAAAAATATTTTTTGGAAGAATTCACGCGAAAGTAAAAAGGACTGATTGCAAAGTAAACATATTGCTGATATTAATCTTGCGTCCAGATGCAACTGCTGGATGTAACGCAAGCACAATATTTCTCTATTTGTCTTTTGTGAAGAAGGGGTTTGTGTGCCGTTCAAGCTAATCTCTCCTTGTCAAACCTCTTTGGGGCTGATAGTGGTAACTTTCCACTGCTTCCGACATGTTGCTTTTCTAGATCAGGAAACAATTCCTCATGGAATTCTAGCTTCCAGTAATATGGCTGTTTGATTGAGGCAATGCTACGTCCAAGAGATTTGCATCTTCCTTTTCCTGGCATGCTCAGCAATTTGGGAAAAAAAACCAGGAAAGGTTGGATGTGTTTGCCGGGAATCCGGAACAAGGCAGCGGAAGAACAAAGCTGGCTGTCTTGACCTCCTGCTAGGAAAGAAAGGCTCCTTACAAAACTGCTGGGTTCTTCAAAAGGAAAGACTTTAAAGGATGTGGCAGGAGATTGTAAAGTTCTCAAACTTTGTGTATCTTGCAAGTTATAGTCATTATCATTTTCCCTTCTGATCTGCAGTCTTCTCACTAATGTCTATTTGACCTTTTGGGCTTTTTTCCAGCACTCCGGTTGACCTAAATAGAAATTTCTGCATGAGTCACCCTAAACAAGAGCAGTTTTTCTTGTTTTCACTGTGAATCACCAAAATACAGTACTGTGTAAATGGAGTCTATAACCTATATGGGACTTCTCTTATCTTGCACACAAGGGATCTCTATGAGATACCCATTTGCGACACCAAAAAGGTAAAAAGCATGAATAATAATGATAATTTTATGGTGTACATGACTCTTCTCATGGCTTGAGGTGAGTTACAACATAGCTAAAAACTCATAATCATATAAAATATGCATATTAAAACATATTTCTACAGAATAGGTAAACATAAAGGTTTCCTCTGACATAAAGTCAAGTCATGTCCAACCCTGCGGGGTGGTGCTCATCTCCATTTTTAAGCTGAAGAACTGGCGTTGCCCGTAGACGCCTCCAAGGTCATATGGCCGGCATGACTGCTTAGAACACCATTTCCTTCCTGCCAAAGCTTATCTACTCACATTTGCATGTTTTTGAATTGCTAGGTTGGTAAAAGCTGGGCTTAACAGTGGGAGCTCACCTCGCTTCCCTGATTTGAACTGCCAACCTTTCGGTCAGCAAGTTCAGCAACTCAGTGGTTTAACTTGCTGCACCACCAGGGGGCCCATTTATTAAAACAGGTAAAGGTAAAGGTTTTCCCCTGACATTGTCCAGTCGTGTCCAACTCGGGGCGGGGGGGGGGGGGGGTTGCTCATCTCCATTTCTAAGCTGAAGAGCTGTTCATAGACACGTCATTGTTCATAGACACGTCCAAGGTCCTGTGGCAAACATGACTGAATGGAGTGCTGTTACCTTCTTGCTGGAGTGGTACCTARTGATCTARTCACATTTGCATGTTTTTGAATTGCTAGGTTAGCAGAAGTTGGGACTAACAGTGGGAGTTCACCCGCCTTCCAGATTCGAACCTGTGACCTTTCGGTCAGCAAGTTCACCAGCTCAGCACTTTAACACATTGTGCCACCGGGGGCTAATGCATGTATTAAAATACTTAGAACAAAGATTAAAATACTGTATGGTGTACACAGGACGCGGGTTTAACATTATTGATTAAAACTGGCTGGGTTGGCTTAGGAATTCATTGCACTAACTAAAGGATTTGCAATGGATCACTGTGAATTTGGCGGGGACTGATAGTGGGGAACCTATCGCCCCATGCCCCGCTTCTCTTGGCTTCCCTTTTACCCTATCCCACTTGGATTCATCTTGCCTCCATCCAAATGTTGTTGTATTGCACCTCCCAGCAAATCCTATGCTGCCTAGGTTATTTAGGATTTGCATTCCAACACCATCCTGAGTTAAAGATTCAAAGCAACTGCTCCCTTCTCCAAACCCATTGGGGCAGTATGTTTATTTGCAAAATGTTGTTGCCATTTCAGACTTGGTTACTGCATATAGGAAGACAGCCTTGAACGTTCTCATAGAGGAGGAGGTTTGGGAAACATACACACAATTGCATGAAGAAGTCATAGTAATGGAAAAGAGACTCCAAACAACCTCAGCTTTTCTCAGGGTTGAGAAAATTACAGGCCTGTGAGTTTGTGGAATGGGATCCCTCTGATATTTCTGCAAGGACCTTTTCAAACCCACCACAAGTTGACTCCCATAATTGTTTCAGTCCTTTTTTAAAAAATCATTTATGTCATAGTTTGGATGCAATTTGTGCTGGTACAGCTGTACCGGGAGCTCCAACTTTATTTGCTTTGTATTAAGTTTGCTTGCAATCCAAGGTTTCAGGGATTCTGCAGAAAGGTGGCTTCCTTTGGTTGCAGTTGTAGGGCAAGTCACCTGTCCATCATTGTTAAGTTTTGGGCAATTGGGAAGGGAAGGGAGCCATTTCTAGTCAGTCTCATATAAGAAAGCTAAACTATAGGACGTAGACCAGTTCGTCCCATAGAAAAGCTTCCTTTCTCAATAACCATCCAGAGAAGCAGGAACAGAAATTCCAGGGGAAAGGTCCCCTGGCTGAGAGCTCACAGGCTCTCAGCCTCACAGCAATCAGAGGGAAAACAGCCCTGAAGTTTTCAAAGAATTTTCGGAGGGAGGACAGCATTACAGAGCCACTGAACTCCAGTTGAAATATCTACAAACCTCGGCTGGTAGGTCTACTCGATACCCAGATGCATTTGGAATCTGTAGTAGGACCCACACCAATGATGCATAGATAGTAAACAGCCTGGGAGAGGTTAAATAGGGTTTTTTCTTACAGAGAAAGTACAGTTAATCAAAGTCAGGTATCAGTCCATTGAGGACTAGACTAAGAAAGCCTTGAAGTGTTGTTTGAACCATTGAAGATTTATTGTTTGTTCCATAATAAAGACTTTGTTGTATCATTAAAGACTCACTTCAGACAAATCCCTGAGAATCTCTCTTTGAGGCCTCCTAGCTTCCCGCTGGGCTTAAAGTATACGTCCTATAGAAAAGTACAGCTGTTACAGGTCCAGCATGCGACAGAACACAACTGAATATAACAACAGTGCTTACAGTTGCAAAACTGCCATAGGAGGCTTTTGCACACAGGAAAAAAAATCTCTCTCTATGCATACAACATAATGCAAGAGTGAAAATAGTTTTCACCAAGAACAGCAACATGGCTTGGGAGACTCAATCAGAGTTATGATTAAAGTCACGAACAACTTAGGCATCTCAGCTTGACTCTGAACCAAATTGTTAGGGGCTGCAGTTTACATGGGGAGATGTCCAAAGATTTCCTTTTTGATGTGGCTAGTTTCTTTCCTTCCTTTGCGTAAGAAGATTAGTTCTCCAGGTTGAAAAAAAAAAGGAAGGAGGTGTTGCTTTACCGGTCACAGGCGTTGTTCCTTTTTCAAGACAACCTTCAAAGTGATCTTTTTTCATTCATGCTTTTGAAGTGTCACCGAATCTAATCGTGACTCACCTCATCATCTACTGCTTTCAGGCAGGTCCAAGTGCTGAGTGTTGGAATTTGGGCACAACCCTGGCATTGAAAAGGGGGTCCGACTTTTGAGGCAATGCAGGAGAACCCAAGCTCTGCCTTTGGCTTTCAAGGGAAGATCAGAGACATGCTCTGGCCAAGAACTGAATCCGAGGAAAGATAACAAATAAACAAACTGAGCCTCCACTGGGGAATTCCAAAGTCTGTTTCCTATCATTGCTCACCTTTCTTGATCAATAATTGCTGTAGAAGCCAGTGATCCAGGTGAATACATTTCCTGGTGGCCCTGTAGCAAGTCTCTTAGGAGGTCTTGGACAGATTATTCTGCAGATCAGCCAACTTTAAAAGAATATGAGGGAGTGAAGAGGCACATTCAGTTGCAAAATCAATATAGACCTTTCTCCCAAAGGAAATCGCTTTAATGTTGGTGAAAATACCAAAATAAATAGAGATCTTCGAGATTCAATTTCTTGGAGCAATTCTTATCGCACACATCCTTAGTGTCAGAGCATATTCAATCATTGGTTTTACCTAGTCAGACCAAAAGAAGGCTAGTTTGAAATCTCAGAGAGCTGTTGTGAATTGATAGCAATAATATCTGATTAGTTCTATGTTAGGGCCTCGTCGTGGCACAGCGGGTTAAACCGCTAAGCTGCTGAACTTGTTGACTGAAAGGCTGGCAGTTCAAATCCGGGGAGCAGGGTGAGATCCTACTTTTAGGCCCTGCTTCTGTCAACTTAGCAGTTTGAAAACATGCAAATATGAGTAGACCAATAGGTACTGCCTTGGAACGTAACTGTGCTCCATGTAGTTATGCTGGCAACATGACTAGGAGGATTTTATGGACAATGCTGGCTCTTTGGCTTAGAAATGGAGATGAGCACCACCCCCTAGAGTCAAACACAACTAGACTTAATGTCAGGAGAAATCTTTACCTTTTTAGTTCCATGTTTACACAGACTAAATAAGATGTCCAGTGTATTGTCGAAGGCTTTCATGGCCGGAATCACTGGGTTGTTGTAGGTTTTTTTTGGGCTATATGGCTGTGTTCTAGAGGCATGTTCTCCTGACATTTCACCTGCATCTATGGCAAGCATCCTCATTTAACCTCACTACCTCTGAGGATGCTTGTCATAAATGTAGGTGAAATGTCAGGAGAAAATGCCTCTAGAACATGGCCATATAGCCCGAAAAAACCTACAACAACCCAAGATGTCCAGTGTTCCCTCACTTATCGTGGGGGTTCCATTCCAGGACCACCCACGATAAGTGAAAATCCGCAAAGTAGGGATGCCATATTAATTTTAATATTTATACATTATTTTATATATATTATATATTATTTTCTTACCCACACTTCCTTACCTGCCTCCCAGCCCATCCCAAGGTTGCCTGCCTCCCTGGCCTTTGCAGACCCCGGCAGAGTCTTCGGAGCCATGCAGGCAGCAGCAGGCCAGGGAGGCAGGCTATAATAGCTAGGTATTTATTTGTGAACAAATTCCAACTGCTACAAACCAAATATAATGGATGGAGGCTTTATTGGGGGGTATATAAACCCCAAAAATGCTGAACACCAATTGGTAATGTGAATGAATGTGGCTTTAGGTAATGTAAAACCAAAATCAGAAAGTTGTAATAAAGCTGGAACTTTCTTCTGGCTGGAAAACCTTTTGAAACATGGCCATATAGCCCGAAAAAACCTACAACAACCACCCAAACTTAAAAGCAATATTAAACCTTTGGCTTCCTTGAGGTATCTTTGGCTAAATTGTGCTGGATTTGCACTCAGGCCTGTGCACTGATGAAACACTGAAGAGATTACTTCTTCAAAACATACGCTGCCACCATTTAACCTTTTACTTCTTCTGAAAATTGCCTTTAAAACTTCTTACACAGAGGCACACATGAGGCAGATGTTGTGAACAATAAAACAAGGAAGTGTATTTAGGAGAACTGGAAGAAAATAGGCAATCAACTTAGTTGGTTTGAAATATTGTCTTAAAAGTGTGTGGTTTCTTTAAGCAGTTCAAAAACTTAGTTTCAAATAAAACTCCAGAGATTACTGACAGGATTGCTTCTCTAAAAGTAACTCTAAACTCCTCCACACTGACAGTCCTTGTCTTTTGGGATCTGTCTCTCCACTCCCCAGCTATCTTCCCTAATAGCTGTAATCTTCCCACTAGCTATCTCTGCTAGCTAACTGACCACTTCAGGCCTCTTTCACTAATCTGTTCTCCACTCCTAGCTCCTTCTCCTTTGACACCCAGGTTAAATCTCCACTGACAGGGTTTTAAAACGCACCCACCACACCTCAAGTTGCCGCACTTCCGAGGTCTCTGGCCTCCACTGGATGTAAATATTTTATATTTTTTATTAATATTTTCAAAAACCTGCGAAACAGCGTGTCTGCTAAAAGCGAACTGTGAAGTAGTGAGGGAATATTGTACTCAATTTTGAGTCCATTGCAAACAGTCCATGTGATGCATGGCTGGTTGGTTCTGTAGAAGAAATTCTACTTTCAGGTGTTAATACAGCACAAGGAGAACCACAAGGTACCTTGAATGGTTTTGATGTGTGGACAGCTGGATCCAAGATGATCCAGTGTTGGGGGATTTCTTTTTGTGCGGCTTCCAGTCTTTTCCAGCTTACGGCAACCCTAAGGCAAACCTATCAAGTTTTTTCCTTAGCAAGATTTGTTCCAAGGTTTGCCTTTGTCTTCTTCTGAGGCAGTGAGAGCTTCAGATCACTCATTGGGAAGTGGGATATAAATCAACCAACCAACCAACCAACCAACCAACCAAAATATTTGTTTCACACAATGTCCAATGCAATATAGACCAAGCTCAAGAATCTGCACCTAAATGGTCTCGATGGGAAGCTAGGTGTAAATGTCATGTTTGGTCCACGTAAAGTTATAAATATACATTCTAGAGCCAAACAAAAAGAAATCCAAAATATTTGTTCATAAGGATCCTGACGTAGTTGATGGGTTGAATCCAAATCCTTACTGCAGTCTGTATTTCGTTCCCATAAATAACAGACCATAGTTGATGCTGGGATCAAGCATATGAATTTGTCTAGCATTACTGCCAGACAAACAAAAAACAGATACACATTTTAAATCAGAGTACAGATGTATTACTCATTTTTTAAATGTAGGCTGGCAGTATTTACAATGTTGTAAGCTAGAGGTACAGCTTTCTTAACTTCGCTGTTCACATTTGCAGTAATAGCGCAGATGTCCTCTAAAACCCATCTTAAAATACAGGCAGCCAAATGGGTTTTTTAGTGTTTTCTTTTAAATGCACCTAAAAATCTTAAATGGCTCCAAATCCAGCAAATGACATTTTCAAAAGCAATATGGTCATACCAAGTGCCTCAACATGACTGTATTATGACTTCTGCAGTGGGTTATTTCTTGAGTTAATGGGATTGGTGGGAGCCCCTGGTAGCGCAATGGGTTAAACCCTTGTGCCAGTAAGACTGAAGACCGACAGGTCAGAGGTTCGAATCCAGGGACAGCGTAGATGAGCTCCTTCTGTCAGCTCCAGCTCCCCATGCAGGGACATGAGAGAAGCCTCCCACAAGGATGGTAAAACATCAAAACATTCGGGCATCCGCTGGGCAATGTCATTGCAGATGGCCAATTCTCTCTTGCAGTTTCTCAAGTTGCTCTTGACACAAAAAAAGGGATTAGTAAAAAAAAAACTGTAGAAAAAGAAAATGCAGTGCCACAGATAACAACATAGTCTAGTTGGGGATCTGTTTGGGGCAAGCAAAAGGAAATCAGAAAATACATTTTTTATCCTTTCTTTGACCCCCATCGGTTTCCCCAAGTTGAGCCGAGTGTTTACAGGCTCCAAGTTTTGGACCAGACTTAAGTCAACATCTATTCTTTGTGTTACTGAAATAGGGTGCAATGAACCTGCTCTACTGACCTACTTTTCAGCTCCATACCCTTGAAACTAACCAAACCAGGCTCTCTGAGAAACTGTTACATTTGCCTTGCTTTCCCAGCAAGAACAGCAATCAAGAAGAAAAGAAGAACAGGCATTCATTTGTTTTACTGTCAAACTGACTTGAAACAAGGCTGATGTGAGGAAACATGGAAAGGCCTCGGTGGCCAGGAACTTTGCAGGATAAGGGATTTATACATGCTCGGCAGATGTTTCTGCTTAAGTGGAGAGGGGCTGCAAAGTTAGAAATATGTGCAATGTACAAAAAGCAAACAGAAATGGAGAGCTGGATGGGAGTGTGTGTGTGTTTGTGTGTGTGTGACTCCTGGACACTGCCGTTCTTGGACAGTAAATGGGCTACAACACTGCAGTCATGAGGTGAATTGGGTTAATGTGGTGAAGTTGTCAGACTTCGTCCATGGAATCAGAGTTTAGATCTCCACTAACCTTGAAGCTCACTGAGCCTAGCCTTAAGATACAGAATGGAGGATGCCTGGCTCGATAGCAGTACATGTGAAAAAGATCTTCATGGACAACAAGTTAAACATGAGTCAACAATGTCATGCAACAGCTAAAAAAGCCAATGGGATTTTGGCCTGCATAAATAGGAGTCTAGTGCTAAATCCAAGGAAGTCATGCTACCCCTCTATTCTGCCTTGGTCAGACCACACCTGGAATACTGTGTCCAATTCTGGGTACCACAATTGAAGGGAGATATTGACAAGCTGGAATGTGTCCAGAAGAGGGCGACTAAAATGATCAAGGGTCTGGAGAACAAGCCCTATGAGGAGCGGCTGAAAGAGTTGGGCACGTTTAGCCTGAAGAAGAGAAGGCTGAGAGAAGATATGATAGCCATGTATAAATATGTGAGGGGAAGTCACAGGGAGGAGGGAGCAGTTTTCTGCTGCCCTGGAGACTAGGACGCGGAACAATAGCTTCAAACTACAAGAAAGGAGATTCCACCTGAACATTAGGAAGAACTTCCTGACTGTGAGAGCCGTTCAGCAGTGGAACTCTCTGCCCGAGTGTGGTGGAGGCTCCTTCTTTGGAAGCTTAAGCAGAAGCTGGATGGCTATCTGTCAGGGGTGCCTTAAATGTGATTTTCCTGTGTCTTGGCAGGAGGTTGGTCTGGATGGCCCACAAAGTCTATTCCAAGTCTATGATTCTATTATTCTAAGGGTCCACTCACATTACACTGTCATTGCACTGTGATTCCACTTTTAGCGTACACGCTATCATCTATGGAAATCCACTGGGTGACTTTCTGCAGCTCAGAGGAAAGCAAAAGCAAACCCACTTGGAACAGATCTTGCTAAGAAAACACCTATTGATAGGTTCATCTTGGGGTCGCTATATGTCAGAAATATCCTGAAGGCCTACAAAAGCAGCAAAACCCTAAGGACAGCTCCTAGCTGCCTTTCTCTCATCCTAAAAGGCAGGCAGGGGCAAACCTCCTCTGAATAAATCTTGCCAAGAAAACCCCATGGTGGGAATCAATAGAAGTCAGAGTCAACCTGAAGGAACATAATAATTACTATTTTATGGATTCTGCAGAAGTTCAAGATCTGCAGAACTGTTGAGGAAAGTGCTGCTCCAAAACTTGGGGATTCTCCCACCTGAACCCACTATCAAAGCTCAGAAATGGATACTCTCAACTTCCTTTCATCATTTAGAAAAGATGTGCATGGAGAAGTTGCTTCAGGGAAGAGAAGGACAGGGAAATCTGCTTCCACCAACCTAGTTGTACCATTCTACATTCTGAGATGTAGGTTTTCTCCTTCCCTCTTCTCTGCATTGGGCTGGAGCCGTTCCAGGACTCAGGAATGCTTTCTGCAGCTCAGCAAAGTGGAAAACCAAAGACACATTTTCATTCTGCATTGCATCACCAGGCCTTTCTTACTCCTCTTGCCCCTTTCCACCCAGACATGTGTAGTCTGACCAAAAAAGCCAATTAATCAATCAATTATAATCCCCCCCAGATCCGTGAAATTGCTGACAATCACCATCGTGTGAAAAGAATGCCTGCCAGATCACAGAGTTGACTTTTGAGGGCAAGACTCAAGGTCAGAAATCTGCACTTCAAGGGGAGCTTTCATTCCAAAGTGTTGTTTCGGCTCTTAACCGGTAATACATTTGTGCCTAAAAGTGGGGGATAACTTTGGGGTGTGTGTGTGTGTTTGTGTGCAGTAAACATTTCCTCTGGATTTGATCCAAACCAGTTTTATTTCAACTACAATAGAAATCCGTTATGGTTCTTTCGCAGAGAAAGAAGTCACTGTCGTACTTCTTCAAATCTCAGGGCTCCCCAGACCTCCAGAGTTGCTAGATGGATGCTCCGAAGCATACAATTAAATTCATTGTGAGAGACAATTTAAATGGGTCGTTTAGAACCCTGCACTCTGTCAAAGGAGCTTTTTTTTACCGCTCCTCTAGGAGCCAACTGCTTGCTTGTCTGCAAAGAATAGGAGGCAGTGTATTATATATAGTGACACAAAGTAGAGGGATGATGAATCAAAGCAGGTCATCAAGTCTTAGAGGGCCGTGCCAAATGTTCAGTTCTCCTTCTCTGTTTCTAGACAAGACTGCACCTCCGCCACACATTTCTAAAGCCAGTCTGACACCCTACTGACATGCAGCCCTACATTTAAAATAAAATATCCCTCCAATGTGTTTGCAAAGGGAAAAAAATGAGAACATAGCGGAAAACCCACAAGGGCACAGTAAAAGACAGGAAAAATGCGCACGCAGTTCCATGTAGGGCGTTATCTCATGCAATAGCCAATACTTCCTGCTTGGATTTAATTCTGTTCCAATGAACTATAAAATGGTATCTGCTGTTCTCAAAGTGAAGAAGGAGCTTTTCCCAAACTGGGGTTCTTCAGATGTTTTCGCCCTATAACTTCAGGTCTTCATTCACAGTCTTTATTTTGGGTTGTTGTGAGTTTTCCAGGCTGTATGGCTATGTTTCAGAAGCATTCTCTCTGGACATTTCAGCTGCATCTATGGCAGGCATCCTCACAACCTCTGAGGATGCCTTCCATAGATGCAGATGAAACGTCAGGAGAGAATGCTTCTGGAACATGGCCATGCGTTCTGTAAAACCCACAACAACCCAGTGATTCTGGCCATGAAAGTGTTCTACAATACAGTCTTTACTTTTTAAAAAAATCACTCCCCTATGAAAGTAGCAAGCACCTCTTATTGTTGCAAAGATGCCCTTGGAGATATGTGGGCAATGCTTTGGTAATGTCTGGAAGTTGAACAAGATTTTAGATCAAAGGGTTTCAGGACTTTGTACTGACAGTTCTCTTCCCATGTGGCTCAAACAACCAGAATAAGCTGTGCCTAATAAAATAAATGAAGCCTACAATTCCCATCATTGTCAACCAGAATGACTAATGTACAGGGATTATGGATGCTGTTGGCTAAAAGATTTGGAAGGACTTCACTTGGCTGGACAAGGCAGTTTTTAATGGAAATTAAAGTGGTTTTTTTTCACTCATAACATATTTCAGAGGAACATTCTACAGTAAGAGATGTGACAGTGCAAGAACTTGGTGCTCTCAAAAGAGTTGACATCCTGTACTTTGTGCAATACAGTGACCCTTCTCCCTTATCTTGTTCTTTTGCCCACAGCTGGTCTCAATTCAGCATACATCCAACACAATATGAAAGACAATCCATTGACCAAGTGTGTCCCTGACCTCAAAAGGCAGGGTGCTTTTGGGACACTAAGTAATTAAATTCTCACTATCTACATTTATAGTAATAATAATAACAACCACCACAACAATAATAATAATAACATCTTTATTTATACCCCACCACCATCTTCCCAAGGGGACTCGGAGTGGCTTACATGAGGCCAAGCCCAACAACACATCAATAAAAACAACAAGCAATAAGCAAATAAAACAATACAATTAATATAACTCACACATAGACAATAACACGCAAGGGTTTAAAAACCTATAGCCGGGCCAGATGTAATAGTTTAAAATTTTAAAAATAAACGCTGGGCATGAACAGAGGTAGGTAGGATGTATCTAGTAGGAGAGTTTTAAAGGAAATGTAAGAAGAACAACCCAACGGATAGTTAAAGTGCTTCTGAGGACATTTTCTAGGGGATTATTTCCTTTATTCAGGGAAGGCACACTGGAAAGGCCACGTTTTCAGGCTCCTCCAAAAGAGTGCCAATGTGGGGGCTTGCCTGATATCCTTGGGAAGTGAGTTCCAGAGTCGGGGGGCCACCATAGAGAAGGCCCTCTCCCTCGTCCCTACCAATTGCGCCTGCGAAAGGGGCGGGAGTGAGAGCAGGGCCTCCCCAAACGATCGAAGAGATCGCGTGGGTTCGTACACCGAAATGCGGTCACGCATTTATGCAATTTATACAACTCCACAAGCAGCACAAAGCCTCAATGAAAGTTCCAAATTATGTCGATTTTTTCCCCAAAACCTTTGGTCATAGCTAGCTGCTTAAATAAGACTCTGACAGCAACAACCAAAGTTCTTAGGGTTGGTACAATATTTAGCAGAAGTTGATAACCAAAGTTCCTAGAGTTGGTACAATACTTAGCTATATCTACACTACAGAGTTGTATCACTTCTGTAGCAGTTTAATTGCCATGGCTGCAAATAAGGAGGCATGTGATTTGTAATTAATCAGAGAGCTAGATGAGACCAGGGACTAGGATCTGAACTGAAATAATTCTGTTTTGAATATGTACAATCTCAGTTTTCCAGAAGTTAAGTTCAGAGATGTGCACCAGAGCTCCCTAGCACAGGATTCGATGTACCACATCAAACTATAAATCCATTTTGGATATGGTGCACTGTTCTAATGCATGTTTTCAGCGTTCAGATTGTTCTAGTTTCCTGATAAGACAGAATATCAGGATCCTGGACTCTGTCGATCCCGTGAGCATGATGTTCTTGCTGATGCAATCCTTCTGAGAAGCTCATGTGCCCCACTCTTAGCAAGCCGCACCAGAGGACGGCCATAAACAATGAAGTGGCTAATCCAAACCACACGGTAATCATAATTTAAAATGAGCACCAGACTTCAGTACAGAGGAAAAATCAATCTTAAAAGGCAATCAGTCTTTTAAACAAAGATAGCCAACACATACACCAAAGAAATAAATGATCATGTGATTAGCAGTAACAGATGGGCAAAATCAAGATAATCGGTCTATTTCTGCAGCTCATGTTTTGGCAATGCTATCAAACAGCAGGATCCCTCAATTTTATGTCATCTGAGGGAATCTGGAAACAAAATCCTACTGAGTAACTTTTCCAAGCTCTAGAGAGGAAAATGCTCTGATGGTGCAGTAGGTTAAACCGCTGAACCTGTGGACCGAAAGGTCTCAGGTTTGAATCCGGGGAGAAGGGTGAGCTTCCACTGTCAGCCCCAGCTTCTGCCAACCTAGCAGTTCGAAAACATGCAAATGTGACTAGATCAATAGGAGCCGCTTCAGTGGGAAGGTAATGGCGCTCCATGCGGTCATGCTGGCCACATGACCTTGGAGGTGTCTACGGATAATGCCGGCTCTTCTGCTTAGAAATGGAGATGAGTACCGATCCCCAGAGTAAGACATGACTGGACTTAATGCCAGGGGAAAACTTTTACCTTTACCTAGAGAGGAAAGGGTTTGATAAGGTGCATCTAGTAAACTTGGTAACAGAACCAGCATGGTGTAGTATCTTCAGCATTGGACTACAGCTCTGGAGACCAGGGCTTAAACTCCTGTTTAGCAATCAAACCCCATGGAAACTAAGCCTTCAAGTTGTTTCCAATTTATGGGAATTTTAAGGTCATTATGTCACTGGTTTTCTGGGCAATGTTTATTCAGAGTGGCCTTGCCATTGCCTTTCCTCTCAAGAAAAGGTGGGTTTTCATGACGAATAAGGGATTTGATCCTTGGTCTCCTGGAGTCACAGTCGAATACTCAAACCACAATAACACATTGGCCATCATCAACATTTCCATCACTTATGGATCAGTATCTCCTCCTTTCCTACCAAGTGTGAACTAGTTGTGTCATGACTGAAAAATGAACTTTAGGGACTCCAAACTGAGAACACTAATTGTTTGCTCATCACCACACATTGGATACGTCGTGTTGTTTTTTCTACCTTAGCTTTTGTATCATATAAATGATACATGTAGTTTGTTGTGTGTTTTCTGGGCTGTATGGCCATGTTCCAGAAGCATTCTCCCCTGATGTTTCACCTGCATCTATTGCAGGCATCCTCAAAAGTTGTGAGGTCTTTAGAAACTAGGAAAATGGGCTTTATATATCTTTATATATCTGTGGAACAGACCTCACAACCTCTGAAGATGACTACCCAAGATGCAGGTGAAAAGACGGGAGAGAATGCTTCTGGAACATGGCCATACAGCCCAGAAAACTTTGTCAGGACAGTAATCCAAAAAGTGCTTGTCACTAAGTGGGATCTCACTCCTTACAATGCTACTTCACTTCATCCAAAACCAACCAATGGCTGAAATCAGTGATATATGAACCTTCGAGGACCTTAAGATTGTCTGGAGAGGCCCTGCTGTCGGTCCCGCCATCATCACAAGCATGGCTGGTGGGGACGAGAGACAGGGCCTTCTCAGTGGTGGCCCCTCGGCTATGGAATGCCCTTCCTATGGAGATTAGATCGGCTTCTTCACTTTTAGCATTTCAGAAAAAACTCAAGACATGGCTATTCGAGCAGGCATTTGCGAATACTGAGTAATGGATATAAGAACAGAATCAACTACAAGATGGATTGGACATTGTTTTAATGAGTATTTATTGAATTATGTTTTATTACAGCTGCTATGATTTTATTGATGTTAAAGTTCTTATATTGTAACTGTGTTTTCGGTGGTATTGAATTTTGCCTTGTAAACCGCCTCGAGTCGCCGGAAGGCTGAGAGGGGCGGTATACAAATACTGTAAATAAATCTATATAAATAAAAATGTAATGTTCATTTGTGGAATTAACAGAACTCAAAAACCACTGGACGAATTGACACCAAATTTGGACACAAGACACCTAACAACCCAATGTATGTCCTTCACTCAAAAAATGATTTTGTCATTTGGGAGTTGTAGTTGCTGGGATTTATAGTTCACCTACAATCAAAGAGCATTCTGAACCCCACCAATGATGGAATTGAACCAAAGTTGGCACAGAGAACTGAACCCCATCAACGATGGAATTGAACCAAACGTAGGATAACAGGACTCCCATGAAATAGACCTTGACATTTGGGAGTTGTAATTGCTGGGATTCTCCTGAACCCCACCAACAATGGAATTGAACCAAACGTAGGATAACAGGACTCCCATGAAATAGACCTTGACATCTGGGAGTTGTAGTTGCTGGGATTCACCTGAACCCCACCAACAATGGAATTGAACCAAACGTAGGATAACAGGACTCCCATGAAATAGACCTTGACATCTGGGAGTTGTAGCTGCTGGGATTCACCTGAACCCCACCAATGATGGAATTGAACCAAACATAGGATAACAGGACTCCCATGAAATAGACCTTGACATTTGGGAGTTGTAGTTGCTGGGATTCACCTACAGCCAAAGAGCATTCTGAACCCAACTAACGATAGAATTGGGCCAAACCTCCGACACAGAAACCCCATGTGGGCCAGAGCAACGTGTGGCAGGGGACGGCTAGTAAATAAATAAATAAATAAATAATGGAAGTTCCAAATAGACAACCCAATATATTGAGAACCACATGTAGGTCACAACTGCAGTCTCCCCTAGTTTCAGAGACTCATTTTTGCTCCTCATTTCAGGACACTGTTATAGGGACTGCTCTTTGTGTGCCTGTTTTGTGCCAGGCCGAAGGGGCAAACTTTCCCCTCCACCCCCTTGAGTTGCTTTCTCCTCCTCGTTCCTTCTCTAACACTCACCACCCACAGCCTTCAGGCTCTCTCAGCATTAAAGAAAATATCAAATCAAATAAAATGACAAACCCTGCGGCAATTCACGAGCTCTAGCTTTGGTTCTTGTGGGTGTTTTTTCGCTCTAATCCCAGCGTTTACATAGCTGAGCCCCAAGCCAAACCTAATGGCTCCAGGAACCTGCCAGAAACCTCATATTTTCCTAAGCCCTATAAACAGATTCCTGCACCTGCTTGCTTCATCCTTCATAGGGCTGCTCGCACACTGGTGGCGGGCAGTGAGGTGTGACAGCGAGACCCCCAAATACGGGAGAAATATAGGAGGCATAAAGGGAACCACGATCCCACTCTACCACACACTTTCTCTCTCCTCAACCCGCAGGCTCTGGAAGCAGTCACTTGGTCAGCTGTGTTCAGAACGCTTGGTTTCTGTTGAAGCTGGCCGCCTCAAGAACTGATGGGAAATGAGCTAATTACATGAAGGGCAGCTAGTCCCTAAGGTCAACGTCGTCGTTTTTCCTGGCAAACGGGGCACTCATCGTGTCCAAAAATACATTCCTGTTTCTTGCTGGTCCTTGAATACATTTTATTCTTGTATCTCAGACCTTTCCTCGGGGAGGCAGGTCATGAGAGGTCCCTTATTCAATATAAACAATTCATTTATATATAGCACCGGCCAGGAATTCATTTTTTGTTAAAACACAGGGCATATTTTAAACTGCAGGGAGGCAAGCCACGTCAATTCTGCCCATTGGCTGTTTCCCAGATGAGTTTAAAAGGCAATGCACATAATGATGGCAGGGCTTTGTGGAAGCTTGAGTTTGAAGTCATACTTTAAGGACGAGCAAATGGAAGAGGTCTTGGGAGCTTTTGAATATCTGGTGGGAGAAAGCAAATGACATGCATGCTCTGGAGACTAGGACTCAGAGCAATGGGTTCAAATTACAGCAGTGGTTCCCAGGATTTGGGTCTCCATGTGTTTTGGACTTCAGCTCCCACAATTCCAAACAGCTGGTAAACTGGCTGAGATTTCTGGGATTGAAGTTGGAGGCCAACGGTTGGGAACTACTGAATTACAGGAAAAGAGACTCCACCTGAACAATGAGAAGAACCTTCCTGGCTGTAAGAAGAGCTGTTCAGCAATGGAACTCTCTGCCTTGCAGTCCTGTGGAGGCTTCTTCTTTGGAGGCTTTTAAATAGAGGTTGGATGGCCATGTGTCAGTGGTACGTTGAATGTGCTTTTCCTGCATAGCTCTATGATTCTATGATATTCTGATTCTAGAAAGCCATCAGCAAGTAAAGTTCAAAACTGCATCTACATGGGACATGTGTCCGACATGTGATCCAATTCAACAGCCAGCAGAGTGTCTGCTGCAGACTCATCTTGTGGTGTTTCTAATAATAATAATAATAATAATAATAATAATAATAATAATAATAATAAACATCACACAGTCCTAAATGCTTGGGATTGGGAAGTGTTCGACTTGTGATTTTGTGATATGAAATCCAGCATATATATCTCATTTGCTGTGTCATACTGTGTTTTTGTGTCAATAATAATAATAATAATAATCATCATCATCATCATCTTTATTTATACCCCGCCACCATGTTCCCCAATGGGGACTCGGGGGGGGGGGGGGCTTACATGAGGCCAGGCCCAAACAGCAAATTACAATAAAATAAAAACCAAAACACAAGCAACACAGTAAAATACATAAAACATATGGATACCATAAGCAATATACAAATACAATATCCACAATCACAATGACAATGAGCGGGCCGCATGTGCAAGATAAAATGTTAAAACTCAGGGTGAGATAAAAGAGGAGCAGATTTGCATGGGAGAGTTCATAAAGAAACGGGGTTGTAAAAAGGCCTTCACACAAGGGGGAAAGTGTACTCCAGGGACAATAACGTTGAGGGGAGCAGGGTTGTGTGGCTACTCTCCAAAAGCGCAATGGAAGAGCCAGGTTTTAAGATTCTTTTTAAAGGTTTCTAAGGTGGGGGCCTTCCTAATCTCTCCGGACAAAGAGTTCCAGTGTCAAGGGGCCACAGAGGAGAAGGCTCTCTCCCTTGTACCCACAAGACAAGCCTGTGAAACTGGCAGGGGCGAAAGAAGGACCTTCCCCAAAGATTGATGATCAGGATTGTATAACATGACTGAAAATATATTATTATAGTCAGCATGGTATGGTAGTTTGAGCATTGCCAGTTGCACTAAGACCCCCAAGACCAGGATTTGAATCCCCACTCAGCCATAAAATTCCCCTCTGAGCAAAGGCAAACTCTCTGAAAAAGTCATGCCCAGAAAACCCAGTGATATGGCCTTATGGATGCCATAAGTCACACAACCATGACAGCAATGGATGATGTATACACTACACAGTGATAAGGGCAAAAAACCTGGCGTGCACCTGTTTCAAGAAAACTGAGTGTCTTTTCATGATACATTACACACACAAAACACACTTTATTTCTCCTTCTCCTTTTTCTCTTTCTCTTTCTCCTTCTCTGTCTTCTCATTCTTGCAGAATTAAGAAACACACCAATATGAAGCAGTTCCTTCCATTTCTTCAGTCTGTTCTATAATTTTTCCCTCTTCTTCCTCCTCTTCTATCTCATCTAGAGAAAATTTATTGAACAAACATCTCAACTTTTGTGGAACTGAACAAAGAACATTGAGGGTTTTAATGTAGCCATAGGCCAAGGGGAATGGTTATGGGGATAAACTTGTTTATGGAAACCATACTTCCAGCATTAGCGTCGTGTGATCTGCTTTTTCTATATTAGTTAAAGCTAACAGGAAAGCATAGCAAAGACAAAACACATGGCGAATGAGGCAATATTGCTTCTCTCTCTCCTTCTCTCTTTGGCATGCATAGATTTCTCTCCTTGGCATGCATGGCTAGAACATCCCAATTCTACAGTTTTAAACATTACTTTTTTAACACAACGCTGGCCAAGCTAGCTGGGGGATTCTCACAGTTATATTCCAAAACCAAAAGTATTTCCCACCAAAAACACACACCACTGTTCCCAAGTTTACATATATATCCAGACTTGACTTATGCATCCAAGTGTCTTATAGAGCAGAGGTCCCGTTTCTTTATGAACCCCGTTTCTTTATGAACTCTCCCATGCAAATCTGCTCCTCTTTTAAACAGAGGGCCATGTCACAGTCCTTCAAACTGTTGGAGGGCCAGATTATAATTTGAAAAAAACAACATGAATTAATTCCAATGCACACTTTACATATCTATTTGTAATGCAAAGCACACTTAAAAACAATACAATAATTAAAATGAAGAACAATTTTAACAAATATAAACTTATTAGTATTTCAATGGGAAGTGTAGGTCAGCTTTTGGCTGATGAGATAGGATTGTTGTTGTTGTTGTTGTTGTTGTTGTTGTTGTTGTGTGCTTTCAAGTCATTTCAGACTTAGGTTGACCCTGAGCGAGGGCTGGGTAAATGACCTTGGAGGGCTATATCCGGACCCTGGGACTTAGTTTGAGGACCCTGTTCTGTCGCGCGCTGGGCCTGTAAATAATTTCATTTAGAACAGGACGTGCAACCTTTGCCCAGCAGGAAGCCAGGGGCCCCAAAGAGAAGTTCTCAGAGGTTTCCACCACAAACAGTCTTTAGATGGCTTGAGAAGTATAACAAAGTATTTTATTAATGAACAATCAAACAGAAACTTCTCTTGTCTTCAGTAAAGTTAAGCAAATGATTCCAAGCTTTTAGGCAACTGGTGAATTCCTAATCTTGCCCACGAAGGACAGGCAACTGTCTTCAATAACTTCTTCTTTAAAGGAAAATCCCCTTTTGAACTTTTCCCAGGCTGACCGTAATCTAACCCTTACTGATGTGGGCTCCGCTATCGGGTCAAACTGCATCTCGAATGCTGAGTGGACCTACCAGTAAGGCAGTAGACTCTCCAGCTGGAGTTTTTTTTAGTTTTTAGGGCTGTTTTCCTGGAAATTCTTGGATGCTCTTAAAACTGGTTTCCCCTGGAAATCTTGAGGGTTGAAGCTTTTGTACAGGGGAAGCTTGCACACGTCCTATACATTAGCTTTCTTTGCTGAGACTAACTAAAAAATGGCTCCCTTCTCTTCCCAATTGCCCTGAGCAAGGGGCAGGACCAAAACTTAACAATGATGGACAGGTGACTTGCCCTATGACTGCAACCAAAGGAAGCCACCCAGAGTCCCTGAAACCCAGGATTGCAACCAAACATTTACTACAAAGCAAATAAAGTTGGAGCTCCTGGTACAGCTGTACCAGAACAGACCCCTGTTATAGAGAATCACTATGACACTGAGGTACAAAGCATTTGAACCTCCTGACTCCCAGAGTAGAGTTGTAGTTTGGTGAGGCACCAGCTCTCTTTGGCAGAGAAAACTAAAGACCTTGTAAAAGTACTACTTCCAGAATTCCACAGCATTGTGTCATGGTGGTTAAAGTAGTATCAAATTGCATTTATTCTACAGTATAGATGTACGCTCATGCATGTCTTAAATTACTGCAATGCTAGACATTTTGGGACCGAAGCTACATCAACAAGGAGAGCATTTGCTCAGCAATAGCTGGAAGCCTACATGTCCCTCACTCTTTTTGTAGATGTTTGGATGTATCTTTGCTGAGCAACGATCCTACCAAATCAGAATGCAAAACAAACAAACAAAAATTATCCACCGACAGGAGTCTTTCAGTGAAAGGAAGGAGTGAGGCTTTATGCTCAGCCAGTATGCGAGAAGCATTTTTGACATATTGGATACCTGATTAGAACTGTAAAAGAACCCCCTCAAAAGTCCTCCATTCACAGATCAGCTGCAGAGTGTCTATCCCATATGCAAAGTAAAAAACTGCATTGTTTGAAAGAAGGGGTTCATCAGCCTTTATAGCCAGAACTTGAGAGTCCATTGAAGAGGGACATAAAACTGTTTCCTTCTCCTGTAAATCAGCCCAGTGTTTTCTAAGCTCTGTGCAAAGGTCTCTGGATTCAGCTTGGTAATACATGTGGGCAGCTGGGTCCATAAATCAAAGGCACCGGGCTCAAGGCTCTCGAGGAACACTGATTCATTTCTTGGGTCAGTAAATCAGCATTGAGACACTACCCCTGTTTTCTAACTAATTTTTTTTTTAGATTGATCCTTCTCTTATGTAAAGAGACTTTCTTGCAATATTCACAGGCTGTTCCCATTACTCCTTGTCGGAACCCAGACGCCTTAAAGAGCCAGACACAGGAGTATATCCAAAACAATAGTTTATTAAGGCAAAGTAAACAGGACTCAGAGACACTTGCTTCAGTGCCTCTGGTCAAAACTCAAAGTTTGTAGCAATTTCTAGCTTACAAAACGAACTCAGAAAATAAACTGGATTAAACTGGCAAAAAATCCGGATTAAACAAGAGTTCTTGCAAAACGCACCAAAATCACACAGTTTAAAGAAAACAAGCAAACAAAGAGCCGTGAAGAGAAGCTGTCATCCAGTAGCAGTCCAAATTTGAAGGAATCCCAGTTGAAAGGACAGCGAATTGGTCCAAATTGAACCCAATCCTGTTGTCCAGATGGACCCAATGCCACAGAAAATTCTGCAGTTTTCTGCAAACTCAAGAAAATATCTCCAGATTTTGCCCAAAGCTATGTACATAAGAATTTTGGAAATATTTCAAAATATTATTCAAATATTCCAAAATATTATTCAAATATACTTAAATGAATCAATAGAATCAATCAACCAATACATCAAGTTTTTTTTTTAAAAAATAAACATTTTAATGCCTAAGACACTTCGGGTCCTATAAGTGTCACAAGTAGAATATAAACAAAATGAAATCAAATCTATTTTATGTTCAGTTAAAGAAACTCAATGATTCATGTGATGGAATGCCTTTGCTACCATTTCACTTGAGTGTTATTTTTGTTACTTTGTAATAAATATTATTGGAGCCCCCGGTGGCATAGTGGGTTAAACCGCTGAGCTGCTGAACTTTCTGACCAAAATTGCTGGTTTGAATCGGGGAGCGGGGTGAGCTCCCATTGTTAGCCCCAGCTTCTGCCAATCTAGCAGTTTGAAAGCATGCAAATGTGTGTAGATCAATAGGTACTGCTCCGGTGGGAAGGTAACGGGGCTCCGTGCAGTCATGTTGACCACATGACCTTGGAGGTGTCTACAGACCACGCTGGCTCTTTGGCTTAGAAATGGAGATGAGCACCCACCCCCAGTGTCAGACACAACTGGAGTTAATGTCAGGGGAAAACCTTTGCCCCTAATAAACATTTGCTGTTTATGAAGGAATCAAGAGTTGGAGATTAGGAAAACAGAGGAGTCAGGGTGGACTCCATGGCCCTCCAAGGAGGATTGCTTAATCCCTTGCTATTGTGGTTGCCCTTTTCTCCACCTTTACGCTCTACAGCATCCACTTTAAGATGTAGCAATTACAACTCTACACAGATAGCAATCTTCAGACTGTGTAGTATTGTTTTCAAGCCTCATTTGAGCTGCCTGATCCTTGTTAAAGCCTCTCTATAAACAACTCGCCTTTAGAAAGGGGATGTTTGTGTATTTATATAAAATTCATCAGCTGAAAGGACTTAGAGGTGAAAACACATGTTTTCCCAGAAGAAAAGGAATCAAGAGGAGAAGAACGAGATACTGGAGGATAATTTTGCATGATCCAAATTGTTCCAAACTTACGTACCTTATCATATGGAGGTTAAGTTTTGTTTTCCCTTTTTAAATACTGTAATATAAAAACTGAGTCTTTCTGTCAGTGAGAACTATGTTTTTTAGTATGGTCATGTCCCTGAAGTTGGAGGATCTTTCCTGGTTTAGAAGTTATTTTCCCAATGGCCTGGTGGATGCTAGCTATGGCACACATCCTGCTTAGATGACCCTTGGGTTTGGAAAGTAGTTAGCAGAACTAGGAAGGCTTCATCCTCCTTCTGCAACGTTCACTTTAGTAGATTCAGGGAAATAATATAAGCCTACAAAGTTACTCGTGTCTGCATTACTCTCATGTCATCAAGAAACTGACCTACCAGCCTGGGAAAAGGAAAAGAAGATCCTAAAACAATGCGTTTAATCTATGAAATGAGTTATCAGTCTTTGCTTTCCGGGGGAAGAGCCTGTCTCTAGGAAACTACAAGATAAAGGAAGAAAAATGTTTCACACAGATATATGCAGCAGCTATAAGGTCATTGGGGCTAGTGAATTTGATTTGAGTTTTGATGGTCACCTTAAAGGTTCTGAGCCCTATCTCTCTTTAATAGATTCTCAGACCTAGATACTTATTTTAAAGTTGGGACTAAAAGCTGCAGCAGGCTCACCATTCCAGCTATCATTGCATATCCTGCTTTTATGTCTCAAGCCCCTGGTGGCACAGTGGGTTAAATCCTTGTGCCGGCAGGACTGAAGACTGACAGGTCACAGGTTCGAATCCGGGGAGAGTGCAAATGAGCTCCCTCTGTCAGCTCCAACTCCCCACATGAGAGAAGCCTCCCACAAGGATGGTAGAACATCAAAACATCCAGGTGTCCCCTGGGCAACGTCCTTGCAGATGACCAATTCTCTCACACCAGAAGCGACTTGCAGTTTCTCAAGTTGCTCCTGATACAAAAAATGTCTCAAGAGTGGAGAACATGTCACCCTCCAAATATAGTTGGATTACAGTTCCCATCCGCACAAGGAAGCATGGCCAATGGCGATGAATGACTAGTGCTGCAGTCCAGCAACATCTGGAAACTTATGAGTTTCTCATCTTTGGTCTATTTTTATCCAAATAATGTACTGAAATCTTGTCGGTTAATCCCAATCTAAGTAAATTCAAACCAACCCATGGAAAGAATGTTGTCAGTTCTATGGTTGTGCTTGAGTCAGGTATAAAAATTGAAATACCTGAGTCACTTCATTGACACAGCCAGGAACTGAATACATCCTTTGCACAATGGCGAAAAGTGTATGACTGCAGGTGTTTTTTAAAAAATTATATATGTGACAACAACAGGTTCCCAGTTATTAGGCAGCTTTCAGTCACTATAGCCTCTCATCCATCTGTGATGTGGGAATAAGGACAGTAGGGCATGATCCAAGTCTTGTTGGATGAGACCAAAGGCCTATCTAGACCAGCATCCTGTTTCCCATGGAGGTCAGCCAGATGGTTCTGGGAAGCCCATAAACAGGACACATAGGGTGATAACAGAAACCTCCCGTATGCGGCTATAGTAAAGATTGTTTGGATAATGTGCTGTGAACCATCAATAGTATTTGTATAGTTTAGTTGTCATATCTCTCTAATCTAGTGGAATCCTGTGGACATCCCTATGCAGAAGGAAGTCTGATTGAGTTTAATGGGATTCACTACATGTACAGAAGAATGAAGTCTTAACCAATGTTTGCAAAAGAAACAAAACAAAACAAGTTGGAAAAGCTATCAAAATTATGGGTGAATGTGTCATTGCATGCATTCTTTCATAACTCCATTATGTGCCATTCTCTCTTCAGTCTGAACATGAAATGCACTTATTTTTACATTCAACAATGTCTTATTTATGTCCCACATGGAAACTGTGATACTATTCTGGTACAGTTGTACCAGGAGCTCCAACTTCTTTTTCTTTCTTTGAGTGTTTGCATGTATTCCAAGGTTCCATGCATTTTGCAATAAGGTGGCTTCCCTTGGTTTGCAATTATAGGGCCAATGACCCATCAATCATCATTAGGTTCTTTAGTTCTGCCCCTTTTTCTGGGTTTAGGGGGGGGGGAAGGGGACCTCTAGTTCAGTTCACACAGAGAAGCCTTTCGTACAGGACGTGAATCAGTTCCAGCTGTAGAAAGCTTTGTCTTTTACAGCTTTTGCTGGGGGGGAATTCAGTCCCACAGCTCTACAGAGAAGCATAGCTTTTGCTGGGGGGATCCAGTCCCACAGCTTTACATCCAGCCTTCACTGGGAATAGAAGACCTTCTTTCCTCTTGGAAATCTACAAAAGGACTCTGTTCGGTAAGGACCACTCACGGCAGCCATAATGCAATTTGGACCGGGTGTAGGGGCCCATGCCAACAGAGCCTAATACAGATTGCCCAGATAGAGGTCAAGGATTTCCCTGATAGTGAAGAAACAGTTCATGAATATAGTTGCCTGTCCCTTGTGGACAAGATTAAAAAAGCCACCAGTTGATTCAAAGCCTTGAAGTATTTGTTTGATTTATTGAAGCACTAATAAAGAACTTTGTTAAACTTTCCAAGTTTCTAAAGACTTTGTTTAGGGAAATCTATAGGGCCTCTAATCCGAGGCACCCCTGGCGCCCCGTTGGGCATACAGAACACATCCTGTCTACAGACCTTTTTACGGGCCCAGCGCATGACAGCACAGATACATTATGCGGTTGTACAATGAAATGGCAACCCTTCTATAAGATGGCAGAGTGAAGTTTGTTTGTTTGCATTTGGGGGGAAATATATTCAAGTCATGGTTAGTAGAATCCATGCATTCAGAATCTGTGGATATGAAGAGCCAACTGTACAGCCTTGATGGGAACAGAGAGAGAAGAGGAGAGAATATATGTGGATGAAGTGGGATGTACATTTTTTCCGGTCTTGAACAAATGCCATGTTTCTGTTTTTTGCAGCCTTCAAAAGCCATCATCACAGCCTTCCCAAAGTTCTCCACCTGCCATGTGGCACCTGTGTTTGGCTAATATTTGCACAGATGACTGAAAAAAAGAGTGGGTTTACTGGGAAAGGAGGGGTTTCCTGTCCAGTCTTAATTCCCAGGCTTCCTCTCTTCCTCGCTGCTGGCATCCCAACCTACTCCTTGCAGAGAAAAGCACATTCTTGCATTATCACACTTCCACATTTCCTGCCTCCCTCCCAGACTTGGTGAGCCAATGCCAGGAGGGCCAGGCTGTGTGAAACTTCCTGGTGACCAGTGGGAACGGCTCCCAGAGAAAATCTGAGCCATTTCAGAAGCTTATCTTCCTGCACCTGTTCTCCCAGTGAATGAGGAGGAGGAAGAACTGGAGGAAGCAGAGGGAGGTTTTCAAAATTGGTTTTAATTTAGGTTGGAAACCAGCCGAGACAAAACTGGGACACACGGACTAAGGAGAGCTCTGGACCTGCTGTACCCATCATCTCATTTCAAGCCATGGCTACCTGGAGGCTCTCAGGAAGGGCTTGGGACAGGGCATGTCCATTCAACTCAAGGTTGCAGACATGAAGTTGTGTCTGCAGCCCTTGTGCATTTGGTGGTGTGTTCAGTGGCAATGTTGACATTCAGCAAAAGGTCACAGACCACAATCAATGTATAACTCCACAATTGGAGATTTAAGACATGTCAGCCTGATCTTGTCAGGCCAATGGTCTACCTGTGCCAATATGGTAGAAACTGAAAAATAATGAACTCAAGAAAGGAGATACTATCTAAACATGAGAAAGAATGGGTTGTTGTAGGTTTTTTCAGGCTATATGGCCATGTTCTAGAAGCATTCTCTCCTGACGTTTCGCCTGCATCTATGGCAAGCATCCTCAGAGGTTGTGAGGTCTCCGGAGGGAAACGTCAGGAGAGAATGCCTCTAGAACATGGCCATATAGCCCAAAAAAACCTACAACAACCCAGCCATGAAAGCCTTCGACAATACATGAGAAAGAATGCCTTGATGGTTAGTGGCATCACAAGAGAATGGACTACTTTGGGAGGTAGTAGAGTAGTTTTCATTGGAGCAGGTGTTGGATAGCCATCTGTCAAGCTGTGGATTCTTCCATTGGCAGGGACTGGGACCCTGAATAATGGTGACTTATGGTTTCCAAATTAGGAGGGTTGCAGTGACCACATATGTGTGTACATGCCTTTAAGTGGCAGGTTAACGTATGACAGTCCTATTAATTATTAACCCTGTTAGAGTATTTTTGAGAAAGAAATACTCATCAGTGGTTTGCCAATTTTTCCCTTTGGAATATAGTCCACAGCACCTGAGATTTGCTGGCCATCTCCCATAGAAATGCTTACCAGGATTAGCTTCCAAGACCAAGGCCTATTTAGGCCCTGCAGTGACCATAGTTCAGATTTTAATCTGGTTTTTAAAAGAGCTTTCCAAGTTTCTGAACCTTATCCCTAAAATGTGTTCAGCATATGGAATCGCTCAGTTATAGTTTGGATCTTAGCCCAGAGCAGATTCAGTGGCCCATTGATAGAGAAAGCACCAACCATCACTGATTCTAGGCTCCTTTTCAACCCAACAGCTCTAACTCTGCAGCACTGTCTTGCTCCCTAAGCCCACCCCATTAAATGGGAAATAAGTCCTATTGAATTTAGGGCTAAGTACCACTGAGTAGACCAGTGTTTGACTGATCAATCATTTGCTTTTTTCATGTTCAATGTCAGTCACTTCAAACACATCATATGGTTTCAGAAGTACTTGGATGGAAGACCACCAAAGTGTACCAAAGTGTAACCAGTCACAGTTGACAATATTGCACTAACTGGACCAATTTGGTAAATATAAAACAGCTTCCTCTGTTCCTAGTAATATGAATAATTGACTGTGTCAGTCTCCATATAACATTAATAATCTTCACAAGGGGTCTGTAACCAAAATTTGAAATAGGTATATTTCTGCAACTCATGTCTGAAGGGAGCTGGTGCAGTTAGAGTATAGTTAATGGTCCAGATTCTGGGAACTACAATTCTCCTGAGAAATTAAAAATGTGTTGATATGTGGGATCTGATTTGCCCTAAACTGGGAGATACTGCAGGTTTCCTCTTTATCTCATTAGATTTTTGAAAAAATATGCTCAATTGTGTTCACAAACAGTACCCTGGTAACGCTGTGATTGAATCTTTCAAATAAAAGTGTAACACAGCATTTCTCAACCTGAGGGTCGTGAAGCTGGTGTCAGAGGGGTCACCAAAGACCATCAGAAAACACAGTATTTTCTGATGGTTATGGGGGTTCTGTGTGGGAAGATTGGCCCAATTCTATCCTTGGTGGTGTTCAGAGTGTTCTTTAATTGTAGGTGAACTATAAATCCCAACAACCACCACTGCCAAATGTCAAGTTTTATTTCCCCCAAACTCCACCACTGATCCCATTTGGGCATATTGAGTATTAGTGCCAAGTTTGGTCCAGATCTATCCTTGTTTGAGTCCACAGTGCTCTCTGTATCTAGGTGAACTACAACTCCAAAACTCAAGGTCAATGCCCACCAAACCCATCCAGTATTTTTCGGTTGGTCATGGGAGTTCTGTTTGCCAAGTTTGGTTCAATCCCATTGTTGATGGAGTTCAGAATGCTCTTTGATTGTAAGTGAACTATAAATCCCAGCAACTACAACTCCCAAATGACAAAAGCAATCCCCCCAACCTCACCAGTATTCAATGGGGTATTTGTGCCAAATTTGATCCAGTGAATGAAAATACATCCTGCATATCAGATATTTACATGACAATTCATAACACTAGCAAAATTACAGTTATGAAGTAGCAATGAAAATAATGTTATGGTCAGGGGTCACCACAACATGAGGAACTGTATTAAGGGATCACAGCTTTAGGAAGGTTGAGAAGCACTGGTGTAACATAAAATGATTAAAAATATTTAAACACAATTTAAAATATGTTGGCAAAAGGAAAAGATAAGAGCAGGTGCTTAAATACATCTTTTTTTTGTTCTATACAAACCTTGTTACTGGTGCTCCATAGGAGGTCATGCAATCCCATAGCACCCCTACCCCCAAAAAGAGATTTACCCATAAGATGCATACAATGGCTAATTTTGTTTAGCTTTCTCAGCTGGAGCATCAAGTACATTCCTGAAGGAAGCACTGCATCCAGGGAAACATTTTCCCCTTTTAACTGTTATTATTGTGGTTGAGCTGAACTGTAACGGGTGACTTTAAGACTCTCGAATGAAGGATTTCTTGCTTTCCGGTAAATGTCAGTTGCCATGGAGAAGGGTCCTGGAACAAGCCAAATGTGAAACACTGGAAACTACAGCCGGACTGAGCACAGCCATATCAAACAGCTAATTAGAACCGCTTTGCCATCTGTTTCCCATTCTCTGGAAGAGTTTGAATCAATTGCCCCGTGATTTATCACCTGTTTTCTGTGCTAACATTTCAAATAGTTTTTTGGTGCATGTGTTGGAAAAGGGATTTGTACAGCCTGAGAAGGAGAGGGTCGGGGCAACAAAGGATGGGAAGGGCGTATTTTTTTTAAATGATCCAATTACCATCTCCTCCTTTGGTCAAGATTAATCTGGGTGCAGTATGATGTGTCGATGACAGAACAGCTTTGGTCCTGAAGAGATGTGGCAGCAACCTTGATCGTAGCCTAGAACAAAGAGTTACCTCCTCCATTGCTTTGATGTTGCGATCCTACACAACTCTGTGTGTCTTGGGGAATGTTGAAGGGGAAGTGGATTCCTGGTCCAAGATGGGATTTTCAGATGTCCACGCTCCCTCACCCCAAACTGATTAATTTTTCACAGTGCCTGAGATTTGTGTGGGGTTGGGATGCAGGGCGAGGTGTCCAACTTTCCATCTCAACGTCTCTCTGTGTGAGGCAGTCCGCCCACAAGCTGCAAACACCTCGTACACCAGTGCAACAGTAGTGAGGATAATTCAGTGACATGGCTTGGAGTTAGAAGGCATTGGGAGGCAATAGCAATAGGAAGCTGCCAAGTTCACTTGCGGATCTGTGTTTCTCCTCTATGAAAGGCGAGCAGAGCTTTGACTGGTTCTGAAAGCCATTGCAGAAAGGGGATTTCAACCATACTTTCTGAAAATCTTCCAGAAGTTTTTCAGAAAGTTCCCTCGGTACTCTGCGGTTCGCTTCCCACGGACTTGCTGTTTTGCGGGTTTTTAAGAAAATCTAATTTAAAATACAAGTACTGAGGGAAAACTGTATACACAGATCTATAAACTTCTCTTGCCGAAGTAGCCCCAGTGAGGGGTGTGGAGAGGGCCGCCAAGCAGCTTCCACCAGGACTTTTTCCTCCGGGGTTGGAGAGGGCCGCCACCAAGGCAGCTTCCACTGAGGCGTCTTACACCAGAGAGGGCCACCAAGGCAGTTTCCACAGGGGCTTCTTCCTGGTCCCTCTTCCTCGAGTGACCAGGTGAGAGCCCCCTGCCATTGGGGAAGCAGGGAGGGAGGGAGAAGGGTGGCTCCATCAAGGGGTGGGGGGAGGAAGGGAAGAAGGGAGGGGAAAAGAAGAAAGGAAGAGAGAGAGAGAGGAGGGAGAGAGAGGAGTGGGTGGAGCTATACTGTATATATACAGTATAGCATCCCTACATCGTAGTTTTTCAGTTATCGTGGGGGTTCCAGAAATGGCACACCCGCAATAAGTGAGGGAACGCTGTATTGGTTGAGTCTCATCCCTGGACTGCACAAGTCTCTTGTGTCATCAAGTCTCCAGTTCTCAATGAGTAGTTAGACTAGAGATAGCATTAGAGTGAGGGATTCCTCCCCCCACATTTCTATGCATGTTTATACCAGAAGGGGCTTTCTCTTTCCTCTTCTTGCTTGCCACTATCTCCTCCCCCTTTGAAGATGTAGCAATGGAATCTCTGTGAAATATGAGGTAACTTCCTCGTTAAAGATATTTTTATTGCCCTGAGTTTAGCCATGTGGTCATCCTCCATTGTTGGTTCTCTCTCTGCCTTTTCTTCCTTCCAGTGAGGATGCATTTTACTGGATGGTTGCGTGCCAGCAGGTTGAGGGTGAATCCAGCGAAGACGGAGATCCTTTGGCTGGGCTGTCCGGGTGAGAGGGAGATCCAGCTGTCTACCCTGGATGGCGAGACACTACGTCCGTCATCTTCTGTAAAAAGTCTTGGTGTCTTATTGGACCCCGCTGCTCACAATGGAGGCCCAGGTCTCTGCTGTGAGCAGATCTGCGTTTTTCCATCTACGTCAGGCTAGGCGACTGGCTCCCTTCCTATCTAGGAATGACTTGGCTACGGTGATCCAGGCGACGGTCATCTCGAGGCTTGACTACTGTAATGCCCTCTACATTGGCCTTCCTTTGTCAGTGATCCGGAAACTGAAGCTGGTGCAAAATGTGGCGGCTCGTCTTCTCGCCGGGGTGCCGGCGAGGTGTCGTATCACCCCAATTTTCCAACAGCTGCACTGGCTACCGATTGAGTACTGGATCACTTTCAAGGTGCTGGTACTAACCTTTAAGGCCTTATATGGTCTGCAGCCAGCGTACCTAAGGGCCCGCTTATCCCCCTACCAACCTCAGAGATTACTCTGGTCTGAAGACCAAAATCTGCTTGCAGTCCCTAACATCCGGACCTATCATTTGTCATCTACTAGGCATAGAGCCTTCTTGATCGCGGCCCCTTATTTATGGAATGCCTTGCCGGTGGAAACTCGAACCATCCGAGATTTACTTGCTTTTCAGAAAGCCTGTACAACTTTTCTTTTCCAACAAGCTTTTGATGGGTGAAAAATTCGGGCTATCCCTGTTCTCGCTGCCTATTGTTATTGTTATTGTGATTTTAAAGCTAATTGTATTGTTTTAATCTGTTTCTGTAAATCGCTCCGAGCCAAATTGGGAGTAGTGGTATACAAGTTGAATAAATAAATAAATAAATAAATAAATTTTGCCTCTCTCCAGGCAAAATGTAACTGCATGCATATTTTGACTTTTTACCCTTTCTTAGAATATGAGTTTTAGTAAGCTAGTTAGCTCCAAGACCTATTCTATCTCGAATGGATTTCTTTTTTACTTCAATAAATATTTCGAATCTAAAGTTGTGACTCTTCAATCCTGTGCCATCCTGTTGAATGGAAGCTTATCCTGGCTCACCACATGTAAGCTTCTGCTGGTTATGAAGTTTGCTTCTATCATTCTGCTATATTTATGGTGGAATCACCCCAACTGAGGGTTATTTTTTGAGTCTAACAACTCAGATTCCCAACATTATTTGACACTCAAAGAAACAGACTCAGAAGTCTCCTTCATCAGGGATATGAAAGCTCCAACAACAGATTCCCTGCATGGATTAAAATGGACCATGCAACCATTAAAGTCTGCAATACAGTTCAAACACCTTGACTTTCCATCCTTTCTTGGTCTACTAGGCACTGGCAGGGCTGTTCTGCATCAGAATATTCATGTTATTTGGTTTCTATGTCTCCCAAATTTCATCTCCTGCAAAGTTTTCAGGGATACCTCCAAGTTGTAGTTGAAAGCTGCTTCAGCTTATACTTGTAAAGTCAACTGTCTTTGGTTCCAGCCAGCCTGTTGTTTAATTTCCCGTTACAGTCAAAGAAGTCCCTCAAGAGGCTTCTTTACTGGTGTAATAATTAAGCCTCCAAGCCCCATTTACTTTTCAAATACTAGCCGCTTCTCCATGCATTTAAGATGCATTTTCCAACTCGTTTGATTGTGGTGGCATCCTACATTTTCAATGGCTTTTAAAATATCCCATTTCCTATCATCTCTCCCCACTTCCTCCACTTTAAGTTCCTCTGAGATAGCATTTTCAAAAGCGCAAAAAAGTGTGGTTCTGTATATTTATAGATATTCATGCAGTTGTTTATCTTTAAAAATCGATTTGCATAGAATGTATAAGAAGAAATAATGGCCTTTTCTCCTATGAGTAGGACTGCAAAAAGAGTGGGAGGAAGAAGAAAAAGAATCAAGGCAATTATTTAGTGTCTTCATTGTTTACCTTTCCTTATACCAGTGTTTATGTCTAGTAAGCATCATTACAGCTCTTGAAACTGCCAGTTTCATGTGGGCAAAGACTGTATATCATCATTATGTTTAATCCACACCAACATGTTTTTAACCCCCACCCCCCGGCCCGTGGATTTCCTGGTATAAACACATGACATTGCCAGCACTGTCAGATTTGAAAACCACCAACATCTACTCCTTTACTTTTAAACTACCTGTCAATCTGCAGACATTAGCAGAAGATAAGGTTTATCTATGCTATGGAATTAATGCAGCCTGATGCCAGTTTAACGGCCAGGGAATCCATGGTAGTTTAGTGAAGCACCAGCATTTTTGGCAGAGAGGACTGTTTTGTTGGATGTGGAACACTTACTTACTTAGGCGATCCCTCATAGTCCGAGGATGATGGTCCTCCAAGTGATGTGTCTTGGTGGTGGGTACATAGATGACTGTGGAGCCCTATTTTTGATCCACATGTTCTCCCGCAGTGAGGGCATTGGTTTCCAGGTGGAAGGCGGTCCTGGTCAGGGTTGGCTTGATGTGCTTAACTCTTGGCACATTTCTCCCTTTCACCCTCCATTTGTGCCTCTTCAAATTCTACACCACTGTTGGTCACAGCTGCCCTCCAGCTGGCGTGCTCAAGGGCAAGGGCTTCCCAGTTCTCGGTGTCTATGCCATAGTTTTTAAGGTTGGCTTTGAGCCTATCTTTGAATCTCTTTTCCTGTCACCCGTTCTTGAGTTCGGAGTGAATGTGGAACAAGTATAGGAATTATGTTGTTATTTATTTGTTCAGTCGCTTCCGACTCTTCGTGACCTCATGGACCAACCCATGCCAGACCTCCCTGTCAGCCGTCACCACCCCCTGCTCCCTCAGAGTCAAGCCAGTCACTTCAAGGATGCCATCCATCCATCTTGCCCTTGGTCGCCCCCTCTTCCCTTTTCCTTCCATTTTCACCAGCATCATTGTCTTCTATAAGCTTTCCTGTGGCCAAAGTAGGAATTATACTGTACTTGTATCTGGATTGTACTGTGCTTCCAGAGACTTTCCCTTCATTCTAGATTAGTGGTTCCCCAAGAACTAAAATATGGGCCTCTCAATTTACTACACTGTTGCAACAAAAGGAACTGGTTTTGCACAAACCTCTTATAGTGCTGAGGCAACAGGGATGTCAGGAGGGGAGAGTCTGGCTACCCACAAAAGGTGCGAAAACAAGCTTCCTGACTGCTGTTTCTCTTCTTCCTTGCTTGCCTTGAGCGGAGCTGTTTCATGTGGCACCTGGAAGTGGGGGCGCCTTGATGTCTTCATTTTTAAGTCTGTTCCTGGGGTTATTTAGTGTGCTGACTCTGAAAATTTCATTGAATAGACCACATCAGCTCTAGATTATTAAATATAGTTTTCTGTGGCTGAGCAGATGGCGACTACGGATGACATGTGTTCTGTATCAGAAACTAGAGCTGATGTGGTCTATCTAATGCAGTTTTCTGAATCAGCTCCCCAAATAACCAAACCAAATCTCAAGTTGACTAAAAACTTATTTCTAACTCTTTTGGTAGTAATGTTGGATTGTGGACCCTGGTCAAAAAAGGTTGGAAACCAATGTTCTAGATCAGGGGTCCTCAAACTATGGCCTGGGGCCCGGATACGGCCCTCCAAGGTCATTTACCCGGCCCTCGCTCAGGGTCAACCTAAGTATGAAACTACTTGAAAGCACACAACAACAACAACAATACTATCTCATCAGCCAAAAACAGCCTCCAATTAAATACTAATAAGTTTATATTTGTTAAAATTGTACTTTATTTTAATTATTGTATTGTTTTTAAGTGTTATTAGCACTACAAATAAGATATGTGCAGTGTGCATAGGAATTCATTCATTGTTTTTTTTCCAAATGATAATCCGGCCCTCCAACACTTTGAGGGACTGTAACCTGGCCCTCTCTTTAAATAGTTTGAGGACCCTTGTTCTAGATGAACCTTTTAAGTATATCTCTATACTACCTAGATGTAGAAATAGATTTTAACTGTAATGGCTCCATCTTAGGTTATCCTGGAATCTTTAGTTGATATTTCTCTCTTAGGGTTCTCTGTTTAAAGAAACTCTCAGCATTTGAGTTCCATACAAAGAATTGTCCAGATCTGTCTATCAGGAAGCAGAACTGATCCTAGCTTCCAAACAGTGGGTTGGTTCTTTGTGTACTTCTCCCCAGCAATGTGTTTTTTTTAAAAAAATGCCAATATCTGAAGTTATTATTTTAAAAGAAAAGGCTTACCAATCCCATCCTTGCTGAGCTTGAAAACCTTAAAATAAATCAGACTAATTGCTGACATTTGTGGTGCAGTAAAAGATCCACTGGCTGCGATTGTGGGATGTCCAGTTTCCATTATACACCCCTGAAATCCGGGGGTTATGCCTAGCTTTTGAGTTTATTAAAAAGGCTGCACAGGTTTTGTGTTTTATTAATTTTTAACAGGGTATTATATGCACCTCTCCCACCACAGACCCCGATTTGGCTGCTTATTTCAGAAATCGCTCCCATGGGGCCAGCTCCACTTTTAAGCGCTTGGACGCCAGACAGAATGACATCAGAGAGAAACTCCAAAGAATGGTAAAGAGAGAGGCAGGGGGCATAGGCTTATTCTTAATAATATTCTCTGGTAAAATGGATATTGTGAAATGAAACACAACACACAACCAAGTGATGTAGCCAGAGGGGAAGGAAAAGCTGGATTCCCTCTCAGCGTGGGAGAGCACACAATGACCAACGCACTTCCTTGGACTGTATGGGGACACCTATTAATGAATCTTTTTAAATATAAGAAATGTCATTGTACAGTTTAGAAGGTACAATTTTAAAATTACAATGGGAGCTTTATTACAATCACAAGTTGAAACAGTTTTCAAAAGTACAGTAGAGTCTCACTTATCCAACCTTCATTCAACCAACGTAGTCTGCCTCTTACCCGGATCCACAGCTGTTTCAATACATTGGGATGTTTTGGTGCTAAATTCGTAAAAACAGTAATTACTACATAATGTTACCATGTATTGAAGTGCATTATCGGCGATTTGTTGTAAAACATGATGTTTTGGTGGTTAATTTGTAAAATCATAATGTAATATGATGTTTAATAGGCTTTTCCTTAATCCCTTCTTATTATCCAACGTTTTCGCTTATCCAACGTTCTTCTGCTCCGTTTATGTTGGCTAATCAAGACTCTATAAACTTTTTCTCTAAGTCATCAAGACAGCAACAATACTGCATACTTTATACTGAGTCCAACACATTTGTAGTCTCCCAAAGCCACCACAAAGTGCCAATGCAGACATAGATTGAAGAAAACTTGTTGCTCAGCATTAGGCATCTTCAGATAGGTGCTAAATGACCATTCAAAATAGTTACCAACAGTGTTGAAGTACACTCTTCTAGCTCTATGGCTCAGTGAGGAATTCATTTCTACTTTAAGGCAGTTGGTCAGAAAAAGGCAGCACAGGCATAGCTGGCTCCCAAATGAGGCAACACAACTTGGAAGATGCTCCCCAATTTATTTATATATTGTATCAGGAGCGAACCAAGGGTGCAGTAGTGAAGTATCTGAGAAAACACAAAGTTTAAAAACTTGGCATTATATTAGATGTTCTTTGACCAGTAGCTGGCCACTTGGAGTGCCTCTGGTGTTGCCGCAAGGAGGTCCTCCATTGTGCATGTGGCAGGGCTCAAGTTGCATTGTAATAGGTTTGTTGAGTGTGGTTTGTTCTTCTCCACACTCACATGTCGTAGATGCCATTTCTTAAGGTTGGCTCTGCATCTTGTGGTGCCAGAGCACAGTCTGTTCAGCGCCTTCCAAGTCACCCAGCCTTCTGTGTGCACAGGAGAGAGTCTCTCATTTGGTATTGAGGTTCAGGGTTTTAGCCTGCCACTTTTGGACTTTCGCTTGCTGAAGTGTTCCTCCACAATAAAATCAGTTAAATGCTCAATTCCTAAAACAGATTAGATAATTGCATTTAAGCTACCTGATGGAAGGGATTGGCAATTCTTATTTTACATCAATATGTCTATTAGCTATTTCTTTCTTTCCAAGAAACTTGAGAGAAACTGGCAACCAGTGACTAAAATGGGTTGGAACCAGTTCCTGGATCACTCCTTTGAAAAGACTGGGTTTGATAATATATATTTACCATATTTTTGTAGCTCCTAATTTCTTGCAAAGCTTGGGAAATACGTATTACTTTGAGGGACTGTCATTCTCAGGCTATCCCCAGTTGGCATGGCCAATTGCAGTCCCCCAAAAGTAACTTTCCTAAGCTCTGTGTTCCCTTCAATGGTGGGAAACGTCTCCTTTCGCTTACTGTTCCCAGGCAAGGAGTCACAGTGTGTTCTGTGTTGTTCCATCCCCAAGGTCACTGAGTCTTTCCATAAAATGTCTCCTTTCAAGAAGATGGCCTACGGTTGAGGTTCAGACCTCTTGGAAGGCATCCTGTAAATCTAAGTGGTCCTTAGTTTGTAACATTTTCCCTTGGAGGGGGATGGAAGGAAAGAGCCCCAGGGGCTGCTCCCCACTTTACGATTTCTGACACAGAGACTGGGAACAAAGAAGACTTTCTCCACTTGGGCTGGGCTCTTGTTCTCATGGGAGTTTCCTTGTCTGCATCACAAACGCTTACGAGCCCCAAGCTGGCATTCCTGACTTCCTGTAAAAATGGTTCTATTGCCTTCTAATAAATAATATCACCATTATGTAAGCAATCATAAATCAGGACAAGAGGTGGAAGTTTGATACAGAGAGCAGAGAGGGCGATTCAACCGCCCTTCCTCGCCACGGCTTTTAAATCCCTTCCCTTCTTTTTGGCTCAGTGTTTCTTTTCCCAGACTTCGCAGAGTGTCGAGAGAAGGACCTTTTGCCAATCCTGTCTTATCGCCGCAAATGTCCATTCGATACAGTGTGGTCTCAAGTGTGGGAAACAACCTTGCCACCCTTGACAAGTAGAAAAAGGGGTGGGAGGGCAAGGCAGGGTGTGTTGTTGCTTTTGTAAAAAAATTGTATCCAGAGCCTATTCTGGCAGCTGGCGGAGACATTTATAATGCTTCCTTTCATCATCCCAAGACTAAACTGGGTGTACAGATTGACTTTTTCAAAAGTGAAGGACTGAGTATGTGATGAAGGAAACATGATGGATATGCAGAAGGGGTGGTCTGGAGAATGGTTTTTCACCCTTCAGGCTGCAGCCACTATGAGTCTCCTTGTGAAGAGGAAAAGCGGGGTATAAATAAACATAATAGTAATAGTATTAATAATAACATCAGACTGGCAACAAAGATCCACCTAATCAAAGCCATGGTATTCCCTGTAGTCACCTACGGATGTGAGAGCTGGACCTTAGGGAAGGCTGAGCGAAGGAAGATAGATGCTTTTGAACTGTGGTGTTGGAGGAAAGTTCTGAGAGTGCCTTGGACTGCGAGAAGATCCAACCAGTCCATCCTCCAGGAAATAAAGCCCGACTGCTCATTGGAGGGAAGGATACTAGAGACAAAGTTGAAGTACTTTGGCCACATCATGAGGAGACAGCAACGCCTAGAGAAGACAATTATGCTGGGGAAAGTGGAAGGCAAAAGGAAGAGGGGCCGACCAAGGGCAAGATGGATGGATGGCATCCTTGAAGTGACTGGACTGACCTTGAAGGAGCTGGGGGTGGTGATGGCCAACAGGGAGCTCTGGCGTGGGCTGGTCCATGAGGTCACGAAGAGTCGGAGACGACTGAACAAATGAACAACAACAACAATAATAATAATAACTGTGCGTTTTTCTGGCATTGTATATTTCTGCCGCTTCTGTGATTGTTCATTTGTATTTTAATTCTGTAGCCCACTTGTCAATGGATACCCAGAATCAGCACTATCCACCACGGTCCTTTTTATCCTGGGCATCGACCAAGCCAGTATAGACTTTGTATTGTTGAAGGCTTTCATTGCTGGAATCACTGGGTTGTTGTAGGTTTTTTTGGGCTATATGGCCATGGTCTAGACGCATTCTCTCCTGACGTTTCGCCTGCATCTATGGCAAGCATCCTCAGAGGTAGTGAGGTCTGTTGGAACTAGGAAAAAGGGTTTATATATCTGTGGAATGACCAGGGTGAGACAAAGGACTCTTGTCTGCTGGAGCTAGGTGTGAATGTTTCATCTGACCACCTTGATTAGCATACAATGGCCTGACTGTGCCTGGAGCAAACTTTTGTTGAGAGGTGATTAGATGTCCTTGTTGTTTCCTCTCTGTTGTTGTGCTGTTGTAATTTTAGAGTTTTTTAATACTGGTAGCCAGATTTTGTTCATTTTCATAGTTTCCTCCTTTCTGTTGAAATTGTCCACATGCTTGTGGATTTCAATGGCTTCTCTGTGTAGTCTGACATGGTGGTTGTGAGAGTGGTCCAGCATTTCTGTGTTCTCAAATAATATGCTGTGTCCAGGTTGGTTCATCAGCTGCTCTGCTATGGCTGATTTCTCTGGTTGAAGTAGTCTGCAGTGCCTTTCATGTTCCTTGATTCATGTTTGGGCGATGCATTTAGTATATAAACCCTTTTTCCTAGTTCCAACAGACCTCACTACCTCTGAGGATGCTTGCCATAGATGCAGGCAAAACGTCAGGAGAGAATGCCTCTAGACCATGGCCATATAGCCTGAAAAAACCTACAACAACCCAGGATAGACTTCGTTTTGGTTTGCTTCTCCATAGTGCTAATGGGTTAGGTGCTCATGGTTCCACTCCTCAGCTGAGACCTCTCTGTCTTGGCTGGACCTGCTGGTAGTTACACTACTGACAGCACAGCCCTCAGCATCCTTGGAGCAGTTAAGCCCCCCATCATAACAAAGTGGCACCCATTGGGGAAAAATGAACATGCAAATTACTGTGGGACTTTCGAATCCAGACTGACAAAGTTTTGGAACACAATACACCAGACATCACAATTGTGGAAAAGAAAAAAGTTTGGATTATTGATGTCGCCATACCAGGTGACAGTTGCACTGAAGAAAAACAACAGGAAAAACTCAGCCGCTATCAAGACCTCAAAATCAAACTGCAAAGGTTATGACATAAACCAATACAGGTGGTCCCAGTGGTCATTGGCACACTGGGTGCCATGCCAAAAGATCTCAGCCGGCATTTGGAAACAATAAACATTGACAAAATCACGATCTGTCAACTGCAAAAGGCCACCTGACTTGGATCTGCACGCATCATTTGAAATTACATCACACAGTCCTAGGTGCTTGGGAAGTGTTCGACTTGTGATTTTGTGATACGAAATCCAGGATATAGATCTCATTTGCTGTGACATACTGTGTTTTTGTGTCAATAAAGTAATAATAATAATAATAATAATAATAATAATAATAATAATAACCGCCCCCAAACCACAAAACAAAACCAGAAGCCATTAAATTTCTTTCCATATTGATTGTGCACATGCTGATAAATTTGCATCAAAATTTAACAGAAATGATGTTGGGTTGTTGTGGGATGTATGGCCATATTCCAGAAGCATTCTCTCCTGACGTTTCACCTGCATCTATGGTAGGCATCCTCAAAGGTTGTGAGATCTGTTGGAAACTAGAAAATTGGGTTTATGTATCTGCGGAATAATGTCCAGGGTGGGAGAAAGGACTCTTGTCTGTTTGAGGTAAGTGTGAATGTTTCAATCGGCCACCTTGATAAGCATTTAATGGCTTAGCAGTTTCAAGGTCTGGCTTCTTACCTGGGGGAATCTTTTGTTGGGAGGTGATTAGCTGGCCCAGAAATGTCAGGACAGAATGCTTCTGGAACATGGCCATACAGCCCGGAAAACTGACAACAACCCAGTGATTCTGGTCATGAAACCCTTTGACAATAGAAATGATGTTTTCTTTCATTCAGCTGTAAGTTGCATGGTATTGAGGTTCCTATATCATATTGGGTGGAGTCATTCCTAATTCCTAAAAATGCCTTGTAATAAAATCCTTGGCAGGAAAACATGTTGTTACAATGTGTTTTCTGTTTTGGAGGAAACTATATTTTGACATTGAAATCTCAACAATTCACTGGGTGGGTCATCTTCCTGGGTCTTCTCTGGAAACAAACTTAAGATGCTGCTCAACAGAATACATCGCTTCTTTCTCAAAAGTTCCAGATGTTCACACGTTGCAAAAACTTGCTATTTCTATAGGACTCCCCACCCCGCAAGTGTGTACACGATGTTCTCCAACTCCATGCTTGTTTAACTTCACAGGAGGCCACTAACATGGAATGAAGGATAATGTCCAAAACTGAGCCTGAACCTCAGAATTGAGCAACAGCTGTTTAAGAATTTGATCTGGCTGAACTTGTTGGATCTGACCAACAGGAGACCTTGGCATTATTTAGCACAGTGTTAGACTTCTGCCCCCTGGTGGCACAGTGGGTTAAACCGCTGAGCTGCTGAACTTGCTGACCGAAAGGTTGGCAGTTTGAATCCAGGGAGCTGGGTGAGTTCCTGCTGTTAGCGCCAGCTTCTGCCAACCTAGCAGTTCGAAAACATGCAAACGTGAGTAGATCTATAGGTACCGCTTCTGCAGGAAGGTAACAGCACTCCATTCAGTCATGCTGGCCACATGACATTGGAGGGGTCTATGGACAACACTGGTTCTTCGGCTTATAAATGGAGATGAACACCACTCAACCCCCCAGAGTACGACACGACTAGTCTTAATGTCAGGGGAAACCTTTACCTTTACCTTTAAGACTTCTGCAGGCTGAACTCTGTTACAACTCTCCATGAACCAACAGCAGGACTTATGGTTTTGCTGTGATCGTCCCCATGAAAGGCCATTCAGTGACTGGTGGAGAATTGCTACATCTTTCACCAAAATCTGCCAGGGTTTAGACAGATGATACTGGTGATCTGCATGTGGCTATTATTCATTGCCACCCTTCTCTGGTTGTCTTTGCTCTCCACCAGCCATGGACTGACTATTAAGGGAGATAGGAGGTTATCACAGTAAAACAGTGAGTTACAGCCTGTGCAAACGGTGGAGGGGAAATACCAATCCCACTAAGAGGCATACACAAGTCTAAGGAAGGCTCATATTTGCATATATCATTAACAGGATGTTGGGCATCAATGGGAGGTTGGCAAAGAAGACATGGAAGCTTTCATATATTCATGAATCAAAATGAATTGACTGATATTTGGGCCCAGCTGTAAGGTTAAGAAGACTGCAGAAGCTTCTTCTGACATTTTTGATCCTAACAATGGGAAAAATCTGAGGAACAATAAGATCTTGCAGGGAGAAAATGGCCAAGGCTAGGGAAGCATAATGGAAATTGCCTCTTCCCAGCTTCTCTCACTATGAGAGTACTTTGGAGAATGTGTCTGTTGTTACAGCAGAGATGAAACTAAAGACATCAGTCACAGGAAGCTGGTTCAAAATATCTTTTTATTTAGGTAAGACTGGAGATGGATACTGTGTTGGCATGGCAGTGCCAGGAGATTTGAACCTCTTTTTCTTGCACTGCTAGTTTGTATGAATTTATTTAGCCACACATTTTGCAATCAGGTAGCTTCCCCAGGTTGCAGTCATAGGGCCAGCAACCTGGCAATCATCGTTAGAGTCTTTAGACCCGCCCCTTTTCCCAGGGTTTTGGAGGCAAAGGAGGACTTTTGTTCAGTCTCACTGTTTGAAGCCTAACAGCAGGACGTGTGGGATTCTCTTTCCCACCTGCACAAAAGCTTCACTTCTCACAGCTCTGCTGGGGGAGTAAAAGGATAGTTCCACAGCTTTTGCTGGGGGAATACAGCCAGCCTTTGCTGGGGCAACAGGACAGTTCCTACAGCCTTCGTGGAGTAAAACTAAAGGACACCTTTCGGCTTGGCAGATCTACAGCAACCATTGTCTGGTAAGGGACCACTCAGGCTATCCATAAAGTAGCTTGGAGCCGGGAGTAGGGGCCTCACGCCAGCAAGGTAAAGAAAGATTGCCCAGGGAGGGGTCAGAAGATTTCCCTAAGGAAGAAAGGAACAGTTTACCACCAGTTGCCTGCCCTTGATAGCAGATTGAGGAAGCTACCTGTTTTCCAAGGTTATAAAGCATTTAACTCATTTGTTTGAAGATTTAAGCCCAAATAAAGAAATTTGTTGAACTTATTTTGAGCCTCAATAAAACTTTGTGTTGGGAAATTTAAGGGGCCCTTCAGCTGAGGCACCCCGGCGTCCTGTTGGACATACAGAAGGCACGTCCTGTAAACAGACATTATTTCAGGTCCAGCGTGTGACAGCACAGATACATCTTCCACCAAAATCTACCAGGGTCTTGATATTGTTGGTTTGCATGTGGCTATGATATGGTTGGTCTGCATATTGAACTACCTTTACAGAATGTATTAGCGTGAGTGTGTGTGTATGTTAAGTAAAGTTAAAGGTTTTCCTCTGATGCTAAGTCCAGTTGTGTCCGACTCTGGGGGTTGGTGCTCATCTCCATTTCTAAGCTGAAGAACCGTCGTTGTCCGTAGACACCTCCAAGGTCATGTGGCCGACATGACTGCAAGGAGTGCCGTTAGCAGGGGTGATATGTATGTGAGGTTCCTTTGATGCCAAAACAAAGAGAATCTCCTCCTTTCCCTACCTTTGAAAACTGTATTCATCAAGATCTCTGTGCCACTAGAGAGTTTAGGAGCAGATCGTATTCCCTGATGAGCCCATTCAACATCTCTTACCACTGGCATTAAGGGATACATGAATGTTCTTTTATGTGGCTGTTAGAAACTGGAAGGAATTCCTAACTCTAGGCTTTCTTGGTTTTATCATGGATTGCTGCCATTCGTTTGTCTGGTGCCAGGAGCTAATGGCAGCAAAGTGATGTGGGGCACTCTTCTGCAGATGTGGGTCAACATCTAAAAAATCATTACTGCCTGAGACCTAGGTATGAAGTTGCAATTTACCCCGGTGGAGTTGATGCTAAACATTATAGTGAGCCTCAGACATCCCCGGCAAGCCTTTGAGATGTGAAGCTCCAGAGCTCTCGTGCGCCAGTGAGAAATCTGACATCTGCTTTTTTCTTAACTACCTCCTCTTTTCAAGTGGCTCATAAACTGTTCACATAAGATTCCTTTGGGGCGAAAAGTTCTCCATGTTTGGATGGTAACCAAGAGCGTGTTTTATTGTTTGAACAAAGTCAGCCCAGCCGCTTTGGAGTTGTTTTAGGTTTCTCCTCCCTCTCTCTCATTCTCTCTGTACGCCACAGATGAATATCCATATTGAATCTAACACTCTCTGTAACACAGCCAGGAATCAAACAGTGTTGTCATTTCTCAGTTGGGTGGGAGATGGTAAGAGATGTAAATAAATACACACCAAACAGGCTGACAATCTGACAAACATAGCTGATGTGAGTATATCTCATTCCAACTGGCAACTCACAAGCTAAATGGGCAAAATGGCTCTCTTGAAAGATAGTGAGTTGGAGGTGACATAAAATCTTTGGATGGAATTTTTTTTTATTCCTCACATTCAGAGTAGATCCATTGAATCAAGTGCTGTGCCCATATCTTGGGAGATCGGACTTGGCCACGGTGGTCCACACTCTGGTTACATCCCGAATAGACTACTGCAATGCACTCTACATGAGATTGCCTCTGAAGACTGTTTGGACGCTTCAGTTAGTCCAACACTCGGCAGTCAGGTTGCTTACAGGAGCGGGGTATCAAGAGCGCACAACGCCTTTGCTATGCCAGCTCCACTGGCTGCCTATTAGCTTCCGAACACAATCCAAAGTGCTGGATTTAGCCTATAAAGCTCTTAACGGTTCTGGCCCAGTTTACCTGTCCAAAAATATCACTGTATACGAACTACCTAGAATCTTAAGATAGTCTGGGGAGGACCTGCACTTGGTCCCTTCACCATCACAATCACATTTGGCGGAAATGAGAGACAGGGCCTTCTCCGTGGTGGCCCCTATGGAATTCCCTCCCAAACAAGATTAGATCTGCTCCATCACTCCTGACCTTCCAGAAAAAAAGTGAAATCCTGGATGTGGGATCAAGCCTTCGCAGATTGGACTTACTTGCTGGCAAAGATATGTTTTTAATGGACTATGATGGACTGTTTTTAGTATGAGTGTTTAGAATGAATGTTTGCTGTGTATATGCTGTGCTCCGCCCTGAGTCCCCTTAGGGGTGAGAAGAGTGGAATATAAATGTTTTAAATAAATAAATAAATGATGATGACTTAAATTGGAGAATTGTTTTAATGCTTTTTATATTGTTTTATTATAATATGTATATTTATGCTTGTTTTACTCTGTTGTTGGCACTGTGCTGTGCGGGTTGGTAGCTGCCCTAAGTCCCTCTGCTGAGGTTGAGATAGGACGGGATACAAATGCCCTAAATAAATAAATAATGGTGAGACAATACATTTGTTGTTGCTATTGGGTGCTTTCAAGTCATTTCCACTTTATGGTGACCCCAAGGCAAACGTATCATGGGGGTTCCCAGAAATATTTATTCAGAGATGGTTTGCCATTGTCAGTGCCATTCACTGAGTCTGAGGAAGTGCAAATTGAGATCATCCATTGGATTTCCATGAATCCTGAGTGGAGATTCAAACTATGTCATGCTGGCTCTCATGTGACAATACACAGGGAAATCCAGTTCATCAAACAAGCCTAAAGCATGAGTGATGAATGATAAGTACTTGATTTAGTTCATGATTTGATAAGATATTGGCAATGTTTGCTTTTTGCAAAATAAAATAAAATAAAAATAAAAATAGGAAGAGCTCAAGATTGGCCATCAGACATCATATCTGAATGCTCCAACTCTGCCATGCCTTGGAAATCTTCTGTTTGGACACTGTCAGTCTAAAAAGGTTTTTTGGGAGGTTATATTTAGTCATTAATGCCGTAAACATGAATCCACAGCAGTTACAAAATCACAAGTCCATTTTACAATCTTGTAATTTCTGAACAGAATGCCAGCCAACAGCAAGAACATTGAAACAATAGAAGCACACACAGACACAAACACACAGAGAGAATGGGATCCTCCATGTGCACGTAGGCGCACACAGACAGCTCTGTGTCCTCCCACCGCTTAGCAGCTGGGAAGTCTGGGAGGGATCCCTGCTGCTGGCTCTGACTGGTGGCGAGTGGAGCAGACACTCCAGAGCACCATCAAGCAGATGGTCTGAACTTGAAGAAGATTTAATGGGCACCCCTGCCTTTTCCTTTCCCCCAGGAGCTCCAAGCAGCTAGATCTTCTTGGCCTGAATTATATCCTCCATTCCATTCCCTTGGTTAAGAAGATGCAGAAGTAGCAGTTCTTCTAGAACTTGATAGCTGCTTGATAGCGGGTTAAACCTCTGAGGTACTTAACT
>NW_026847882.1:33406444-33516390 GCF_025583915.1 Anolis sagrei ordinatus | reverse complement strand
TATTTCTGAAGGAATTTATCTACGTCTAATACTGCAATCACCCTTAATTTTAGCTGCTGCTGCATGTGACAAATGTCCACTGGACTTTCAATGCCTGACCCTCTCTTTAGGATCCACTCTTAGGGTATTTCTAAGAGACACTCGCGGGAACACCTCAGCAAGGAGAGTCCAAAAGTGGCAGGCTCAAACCCAGAACCTCAATCAATGGCTGATACCAAATGAGAGACTCCCCACTGGGCACACAGAAAACTGGGCAACTTGGAAGGCGCTGAACAGACTGCACTCTGGCACCACGAGATGCAGAGCCCTCAAGAAATGGGGCCACAAGTGGAATCCACGACATGCGAGTGTGGAGAGGAGCAAACCACTGACCACCTGCTGCAATGCACCCTGAGCCCTGCCACATGTACAATGGAGGACCTCCTTGCGGCAACACTAGAGGCACTCCAAGGGGCCAGATACTGGTCAAAGGACATTTAATCAACTACCAAGCTTGCAAACTTTGTGTGTTTTGTTTGTTTGTTTGTTAAAAATGCAATACAACTGTTTGGTTTGCTCCTGACACGATAAATAACTCTTAGGGTGACCCAGATATGGCATACAATGTGTCCTTGGTATCTGCTATAATTTGGTTCCAGGATTCCCAGTGGATACCAAAATCCATGGATGCCCAAGTCCCTATAGATGCAATGGTGTCCCTTTAATAAAATGATGAAATAGAAATGTGCTTTTGGGGCATTTTTTTTAAAAAATGCCAATTTGTGGATTGTTGAATCCATAAATAAAGAATTTGTGGATGTAGACGGCTGACTGATGAGTGTTTGTTTAGATCAGTGCTTCTCAACTTTCCTAATGCCATGATCCCTTAACACGGTTCCTCATGTTGTGGTGACCTTAATCATAAAATTATTTTCGTTGCTACTTCATAACTGTAATTTTGCTAGTGTTATGAATCATCATGTAAATATCTGATATACAGGATGTATTTTCATTCACTGAACCAAATTTGGCAAATATACCCGATATGCCCAAATTTGCATACTGCTGGGGTGGGGGAGGGGGGATTGATTTTGTCATTTGGGAGTTGTAGTTGCTGGGATTTATAGCTAAACTACAATCAAAGAGCATTCTGAACTCCACCAATGATGGAATTTAACCAAACTTGGCACACAGAACTCCCATGACCAACAGAAAATACTGGAAGGGTTTGGTGGGCATTGACCTTGAGTTTTGGAGTTGTAGTTCACCTACATCCAGAGAACACTATGGACTCAAAATGATGGATCTGGACCAAACTTGACACAAATACTCAATATGCCCAAATGTGAACACTGGTGGAGTTTGGGAAAAATAGACCTTGACATTTGGGAGTTGTAGTTGCTGGGATTTATAGTTCACCTACAATCAAAGAGCATTCTGAACCCCACCAAGAATAGAATTGGGCCAAACTTCCCACAAAGAACCCCCATGACCAACAGAAAATACTGTGTTTTCTGATGGTCTTTGATGACCCTGGGATGTATAGTTCACCTACAATCAAAGAGCATTCTGAACTCCACCAATGATAGCATTGGTCCAAACTTCCCACACAGAACCCCCATGACCAACAGAAAATACTGTGTTTTATGATTGTCTTTGACCCCTCTGACCCCTCTGACACCCCCTCATGACCCCCCCTCCTGGGGTCCTGACCCCCAGGTTGAGAAACACAGGTTTAGATTGTTCTGTGCTAGAAACCTCAGTACCGTGAATCATTGTATGGAATCTCTTCTGATTGAATGTCATAAGAAGAACTATATTTTATGATGTGTTTTGTGGGACTATCAGAGCATACTAGGGTTTGCTTGTTTAGTTTGAATACTCTCTCACCCACATCTTGCAGAATCAGCCTTGACATATTTCTCTAGCTAAGCATTTTTAATCAAAATCTCCTTCTTGAGCACATTTGAAGTAACATTAGCTGATTCCTAAACATAGTTCGGCTAACCCACCTGCTGTTGTTGCCTCGTCCACTGGGCCTCCCCTCCCTGCCCCCACTTCCTTCGCATAGCTTTCTGGCTTGATTCTTCCCTTGGCTTCTTCCCCCAACATCTACACAGATAATAAACGGGACCTTAATCCCTTCTCTGCTTTGCTGGAATGTGCTAACTCAACAGTAAAGAGACACAGTGTTTTTGCAAAACCTCAGCCCAAAGGGGTGCAGAGAAGGACAACAGTTGCCTTCTGACTCCTTCAGCAACATGGATGGGAGGGAAAGGACACATCAGTGAATAGTAAGAATGGGGCATTCATCACAACTTAATAATTATAGTAATAGCAATAGCAATAGCAGCAGCAACAACAACAACAATTGTGCAGTTTTCTGGCATTGTATATTTCTGTTATTGTTCATCTGTATTTTGATTTTGTAACCCACTTGTCGATAGATGTCCAGAATCGGCAGCATCCACCACGGTCCTTTTTATCTTTTTTATCTGGATCATGACCGAACTAGTATAGACTTGGTTTCGCTTTGTTTCTCCATAGTGCTAATGAGTTAGGTGCTCTTACTTCCACTCCTCAACTGAGACCTCTCTGACTTGGTTGGATCTGCTGGTAGTTACACTGCCGCCAGCATGTTTGGCATGGCTCTCAGCATCCTTGAACACACAAAAATACTGTGGGACTTTCGAATCCAAACTGATGAAGTTCTGGAACACAATATACCAGACATCACAATTGTGGAAAAGGGGAAAAGTTTGGATTATTAATGTCACAATTCCAGGTGACAGTAAAATTGATGAAAAACAAGAGGAAAAACTCAGCCGTTATCAAGACCTGTGGAGCCCCTGGTGGTGCAGTGGGTTAAACCTCTGTGCCGGCAGGACTCAAGACCAAGAAGTCATAGATTCGAATTCGGGGAGAGCGCGGATGAGCTCCCTCTATCAGCTCCAGCTCCTCATAGAGGAACAAAAGAGTCCTGGCCAGTGTCTGGGACATCTTTCATTTCCAGTCAATTTGTGGGTGAGGAGCCCCCGGTGGCACAGTGGGTTAAACCCTTGTGCCGACAGAACTGAAAACCAACAAGTRGGAGGTTCGAATCCAGGGAGAGCGTGGATGAGCTCCCTCTGTCAGCCCCAGCTCCCCATGCAGGGACATGAGAGAAGCCTCCCACAAGGATGGTAAAACATCAAAACATCCGGGCGTCCCCTGGGCAATGTTCTTGCAGACGGCCAATTCTCTCACAACAGAAGCAAATAAATAAATAAATAAAATAAATAAAATAAAATAAAATAAAAAAATCAGGACCTGAAAAATCGAACTGCAAAGGCTCTGGCATAAACCAGTACAGGTGGTCCCAATGGTAATCAGCACACTGAGTGCCATGCCAAAAGATCTCAGCCAGCATTTGTAAACAATAATCATTGAKAAAATCGTGATCTGTCAACTTCAAAAGGCTACCTTACTTGGATCTSCGTGCATCATCCGAAAATACATCATACAGTCCTAGACACTTGGGAAGTGTTCGACTTGTGATTTTGTGATATGAATTCCAGCATATAGATCTCGTTTGCTGTGACATACTGTGTTTTTGTGTCAGAATAATAATAATAATAATAATAATAATAATAATAATAATAGGGATTCATAGTCTCATGACCGAGACTATGATTTGGATTTAGGAATGCAGATGCATATGCCCGTCCCTTTCTTTCTTTGTCCTTTTGGTTATCAAGAAAAGAATACATGTCCATATTCACTTAGGTTCAAGGTGAGTTCATTCAACTTTGCAAAAATTTGGAATCAAAGCCAAGCACTGAAACTGAGATTTTGTTTAACGTCACCGGAGCATAAAACTCTGTTGACACACTTACACAGGTGGAAGTGGCAACAGCAATGATGAAAAGTCAAATAGCTTCCCAGTCATTTCAGAACCATCCTAGGAAAGTTCTAGTGGCTCTTCCCATGTGAGGATGAAGTAGAGTTTGAGTTGTGTCCTTGTCCTATTGGTCTACAATGAATGGAGAAAGTGCTCACATAGAGGAGCATTGGATACGTCCTTAAAGATGTATCTAAGTCAGTGGTGAGGAAAGCAAGATCCATCCTGAAAGTACCAAAGTCTCCCAGAGATTTCAGTGACCCTTTAAAAATACCAGAACCCTTCTGTTTAATGCAACATTTCATATGCAGAGGCACTAAGAAATCCTGTTAGTGAATAGTGAAGATGTACAAGGGAGCTCAATGCACATTGGTGTCCAATGCACATTGAAACCAGTGCATGCTGGTGTCCAGTGCACATTGAAACCAACATGCATTGATCTCCATTGCCATTGTTCCTTGTATCAGTCCCTTTGTGCATTGGTCACTCGGCTGGATGTCCTGTGTAGTAACATAACAACAGAGGATACTATGAAACTGACCAATTCTAATTCCTGCATGCATAAATCCACTTACTAAGACCATTGTCTAAAAAACAAACAACTGACAATGCACAATGTGTACATGGTGGTTCCCTCCTGCTAATTCCCCAACTCCCCTGTCCCTCTGAAGCTGTGTGTCCCTCCAAAGTTGATGTAACTGCCAGATTAATCAAGAATTACATTGGTGTAATTCTCCAAGAGGATTGTGGCCTCTGACTCCAAAGTTCATACACCCGGAGTCACCCCAGGGTGCTGATTCTTGTCACACCAGAAAAGCTTCATGATTGCCTGAATCTAGGCCTGGTAGTAGGTCTGGGTCCCCACACCTCCTTCTTTCTCCAGAGTTGCCTTAATGATTTAGGCAACATCATTCGTTCGACTGATAGAGAGCAAATGACTGATCTCCTCTGGCAAAGCGAGACAAGGAGGAAGTCAGCCTCTCCAAAAATATGAGATCAAGAAACTCTTGTCTCTCCCTTTCTGGAGTTTAACCAGAAACATCAGTCCTATACATTCAAGTTTTTTTCATTTACACTGGTGTTATCACTATTTCACCCAGACTAAATCTAGCAGAAAGTCTAGGAAATTAAACAGATGACTTTGATGTGAACTAACTGGCAACATCCCTCTGTTTTACCTCCCCCTCTTGCTCTTTCATCTCATTTGCCAAATAGTTCTGATACTTGCTAATTCCCCAGATTCCATTAAAAACCCATCATCACCATTAAAACTATTAAAAACCAACGCACAGAAACCCAAGTGATGTTGGAAAATAAACACCTGGATAAACAATAATGATGGCCAAAATGGAAGATGGCAGAAAAGCCATCTGACATCTAGGCAGCTAAACCTATCCACTCACTGTTATAATTTTCCTCCTCATTTCTTTCTACATGAAAGGGTTTCTTTTAAGAGAATTGTTATCATCATCATAATAATCTTTATTTATAACCCCACTCATCATTAGGAGGCTGATGAAGGAGGGCTGGAGAAACACAAATTGCCAGTAGCAGGTTGCTTCAACATGTCTGCAGTAAACAGTGTAATAAAACTTGAGCTGGGAAAGAATGGGAATCTATTCTAGCCGATCCTGTTGTAGCTCCCTGCAACAGGAAAGGCAAACAGCAGCTGCCACCAGCATCCTTTACTGCTCATGAGTTATTAGCAAAACATGGTCAGAATGTTACAAAATTATATATCTGTAAATGTGGTCAACAAAATGGAAATAAAAAGAAAAGCAGAAGATGGGGAAAGGGCGGGGGAAATCATTTGCTCCCCCACCACTGAAATAACAAGGCAGACAACCATATGGGAATAACTATGAGCAACTTCATTAATGGTTACCGATTTAAACTTTCTTCATGAGCTAAAATTAAACTCTGTGTGAGGGATAAACGTGATGTGGAATAAGCTGAGACAGTAGGCACTCTCCAACCTCCTCCTCAGGTAAGTTGGGCCAGACACCCGAGTCCCCTGAGCTCAAATCTGCTTAACTTGAGTTGTTCCCAGGGCAGCCTCTTAGAAAAGCTGCTTTGAGTATTCCAATCCCAAGCCATGAGGCTCCAGTGGAGTTAGAATTCCCAAGCAGCTCCAAGGCCATTTCCATCCACCCTCACTTTGGTTGCCTGAACACAAAGGTGGACTTTCCTGTTCCTGATCTTCACCAATCAGGGTGCCTTAGGTGCACATCGAGATCGAAATCTATCCCTGCAGGACACTCCATTTATGGTTCCACCTGAGCCAATTAACCAATACATGAGCAGTACAGAGTAGACAGCGATCATAAATAGTGTGAAAAAAATCCCACCTGACCCCAAAATGACCCCTAAGTACAGTGCAGGAGGATGGGACAGTAATTGAATCCTAGTGTTGATCTGCAGGGACTACCCAGGTTTAAATAGGATAGTCCCACCCCACAAAAAATAGTCCCAGGTGGTACCAACTCAAACTGAGCCAGAAAACCTAATCATCAGTGTATTTTGCAAGGAACTTTTAAGCGGTGTCTTGAAGAGTCAATGTGTTTTTGTTTACTTATGCAAGGCTTGTCTGACCTACTTATTTTATCTCAAAAGTTCAAAGTGTTAGTTTTAAATTTAAAACTCGCTAAATACCCAGCTTCTGCCAACCTAGCAGTTCGAAAACATGCAAATGTGAGTAGATCAATAGGTACTGCTTCTGTGGAAAGGTAACAGCACTCCATTCAGTCATGTTGGCCACATGACCTTGGAGGTGTCAGCGGACAATGCCAGCTCTTCAGCTTAGAAATGGAGATGCGCACCATCACCCCATGTCAGACACAACTAGACTCAACGTCAGGGGAAACCCTTTACCTTAATGTTTACTTAAACATTATTGTATTGTAGGAACCTATCCCTATTCTTTCCATTATATATTGATATCTGGTACCAATTTTTTCTTATGTCTACTTTGCTAATGGTGGTATACCTATAGCCGTAGTTCCAATTTTTGTTTGGAGATTTCACACATACGGGGATACATCACGGATTGCATCTGTCTTCTATGTATCACTTGCTGTGTTTTAGTCGCTGGCTGGCACACAAAGCCCAACTGAGAAAGAAATGAGAAAGATTGCTTAAAAGTGGACAAACTGTCCTATTTATGCAATGCATGCTTTCAAAAATGGCATATTTTCTTAGGAAAAAAAATATACTGAACATAACAAACATCAGGGAGGCTGCATACAAGCAGGGTCCCTTGACTCCTTCTTTTGGAAAAGGGTCTGGAATGTCTAGTTTTCTGGGCCAAGTGTGATAAAGATAAAATTGCTCCGTCTTCAACTTCTATAAAGCACCCAGAAACATGAGAAATATTTGATTTATTCTGTTTCTTTCTACTAAAATAGTCAGTTGTACTCGTCACGCCCCATTTTAACTATATTTCATGTGAGCTGCAGAAAGGACGCAAGTTTGGCTAACATGTTGAAGCCATCACGAAAGGAAGCCTGAAAAGCTGAGACGTACCAAATGAATATCTTGCTTGCATTTGTTATTTCCACAAAGGTCCAAAAGTATTTTGTGATTTCCCACTTGATGGGCACTTGTTACAAACATATTTGCATTTGAACATCTTGCATTGAACTCACGGTACTTGCTGGTTGCTGGCTTACATTGCCATTTTGTCTGTCTGCAGTGGGTCCTGTGATCTTGCTCAAAACAATGCTATAGCTGACGTGAGATTTTTTTCCATGTCAGGAGCAACTTGAGAAACTGCAAGTCACTTCTGGTGTGAGAGAATTGGCTGTCTGCAAGGATGTTGCCCAGGGGATGCCCGGATGTTTTGATGTTTTACCATCCTTGTGGAAGGCTTCTCTCATGTCCCTGCATGGGAAGCTGGAGCTGACAGAGGGAGCTCATCCGCACTCTCCTTGGATTCGAACCTGCGACCTGTCGGTCTTCAGTCCTGCCGGTACAAGGGTTTAACCCACTGCACCATCAGAGGCTCCAGCTGACATGGTGATATCCGATTAAATGACAGTGTTGGCAAATGAAGCCTTGGAAGGAGTGGGGAACAAGAAAAATTGGATTAATAATAAGGAGTTGTCAGGTGAACCAACTGCTTGGGCGACTCTTGGTGTTAGAAGGCTGCCTTTAGTCCTCACTATGTAGTTTGTTAGCAAATAAAGTTCTATCTTCTAGACATGTACATGGATCCATTTTTAGCCAGTCCCTTCAGCCATTCGGCTTTTCTATTTTGTTACAGGTGCTCGAAATGGCAAAGGTCCAGCCATTATAGATTCCATCCAAAAGGGGACCACATGTCAGCCGATCACGGCTCTTCCTTTCCTATTTGGCATCACAGTTGAATCTTTTTGATTTTCTTTTATTTTCCTGATTCTTTTTATTTAGTGGGACTGACTGGGAGTTGGGAACCTGAAGGACAATGGGTGGGGTGTGCATGTGTTTGTGGGCTTGGAGAAAGAGAGTCACTTTTTTCCCTTCTTTTTCTCCTTCAGAAAATACTTCTAAATTATTATTATTATTATTATTATTATTATTATTATGCCTAGAAAACAAAAAGAGAAGCCTACTTCTCTCTAGAGTAGAAAGTAGAAACAGCTTTAAGGAAGCAAAACCAGCAAGCAGAAAGAAAATTGCAGGCAGACAGTAGAGAAAGCAGAGGGGATTTTTAAGGTAGTCCATGGAGGATAGCTCCACTAAGCTCTAGTTCATCGCACTTCCTTCCCTGGATCACCTTAAAATGCCTTGGAAAGCTGTGTGGCATGCTGCTGGTGCTGTTGAGAGAAGAATCAGCTCCTCTAGAGTAGAAATAGCTTTAAGGAGCATTAAACTCACTCTCCTCTACAAACAGAAGGTAAAGGATCCAGAAAGAGTGATATCTTAACTCTGATGCTTTTTAAAATCCAGGTCTTAATGAAGCATATGGAAGGAGAGTCTGCGGGAAGCCCTCATTCCCATAATGGGCTAGATAGAGTGCTTTCTTAATTCTATTGCTGACACCCAGGCTCCCTTGAAAGGAAGGAAAGATTCCTAGGGGAAAGGAGAGCCTCGTAAGATCCCCAATGTGCCTTTGTTGTTGATCATTCGTTCAGTCGTTTCCAACTCTTCATGACCTCATGGACCAGCCCACGTCAGAGCTCCCTGTTGGTCATCACCACCCCCAGCTCCTTCAAGGGCAAGCCAGTCACTTCAAGGATGCCATCCATCCATCTTGCCCTTGGTCGGCCCCTCTTTCTTTTTCCTTCCATTTTCCCCAGCATCATTCTCTTCTCCAAGCTTTTCTGTCTCCTCATGATGTGGCCAAAGTACTTCAACTTTGTCTCTAATATCCTTCCCTCCAATGACTAGTCGGGCTTTATTTCCTGAAGTATGGACTGGTTGGATCAGGCCCGTAGCCAGGATTTTGTTTCGGGGGGGGGGGCTGAATCTGAGTGAAAGAGGGTCTAGCCTAGCAAACCTTTTGTATCATTGCCCCAATACCCCCATGCATATGGGATATATTGAGTATGGTGATCAGATCATGATATGAATAAACATAACAGTTTAAATAATGCACCAGTGCCTGGGTTGGATCTTCTCGCAGTCCAAGGCACTCTCAGAACTTTCCTCCAACACCACAGTTCAAAAGCATCTATCTTCCTTCGCTCAGCCTTCCCTATGGTCCAGCTCTCACATCTGTAGGTGACTATGGGGAATACCATTGCTTTCACCAATGTGCCCAATGGGCAAAAATATTTTTTTTCGGATGCGAAATGAAAACGCCCATTCAGCAGTACACCCATTTTCGGGAGGCACTTGAAAATGGATATGGGGGCTTCCGATATCTGGCAAGCAGAAACTGATCAAGATTCTCCCAAAATGCACAAGCCTATTATCTGCATGACGTTGAGACTTTCCTTTGAAACAAACAAAATTTTGAAAGTCTGTGTATTGAGCCTTATGAAAAGTTATCTTGCACTTCCCGCATCATAATGTCTGTGGGTTTGAAAATTTAAATTCTCTTTCATAACAGACAAGAATAACCCCTGTGTTTATTTTGAGCTCATTGAGAATCAAAAGGAAGTCCTGACCAAAGAAACCCCACACCTTTCATCAGGTTGAAATTCCTGAGCCAAACATTAATGTACTCTCATTTCTTGGTCACCTCAGCTGCAGCTTTATTTCAATACATCCCAAAATGCCACTGAGGGGAAAAAATAATCATCAAAGTTTCTTTGAATAGCAAATGGAGTAGTTGGCAGTGCACTCTGAGTTGGCCCAACCTGGATGGAAATATTTACAATGCTGATGCGTACAAGTAACCTAATTAGCATCTCCAAAGGCACCTACTGACCCATGTTATACTAATTGCCTTGTAAAGCCCCCTTCACTATAAAAAACCCCCCAATTTCTATGAATTTATGGGTCAGCTTAGAGCTACTTAATGAAAAAGCGGTGCCTCTGAGCATAGCCAAGAACAAGGAGGCCGGTTGTTAGGACCTCACCAATAGTCTTCTACAAAGAATGTTTGAATCAAAGCTAGATCAAACCAAATCAAGTCAAGCTGGATCAAACCAAAATCTTATTTAATCCATCATTCTGTGCTCAGAGTGGCCAAATAGATGCCTCTAGGAATACCACAAGCAAGATGTGAAGGGAAATACTTCCTCCTATTCATTATGTTTATTCAATACATCATATTCCTATGTATGGCTATGAAACTGAACAGTGAAGAAATCTGATAGGAAGAGAATCAATGTATTTGAATGTGTTGCTGGAGAAGAGTTCTGCAGATAATGTGGACTGTAAAAAATGAAATATAAATAGATTCTAGAGCAGTGTTCCTCAACCTTCCTAATGCCGCGACCCCTTAACATAGTTCCTCATGTTGTGGTGACCCCCAACCATAAAATTAATGTTGTTGCTACTTGATAACTGTAATTTTGCTACTGTTATGAATTGTAATGTAAATATCTGATATACAGGATGTATTTTCATTCACTGGCAAAAATACCCGATATGCCCAAATTTGCATACTGCAGGGGTTGCGAGAAGATTGATTTTGTCATTTGGGAGTTGTAGTTGCTGGGATTTATAGTTAACCTACAATCAAAGAGCATTCTGAATTCCACCAATGATATAATGGAACCAAACTTGGCACACAGACCTCCCATGATCAACAGAAAATACTAGAAGGGTTTGGTGGGCATTGGCCTTGAGTTTTGGAGTTGTAGTTCACCTACATTCAGAAAGCACTGTGGACTCAAACAATGATGGATCTGGACAATGATGGAACTTGGCACGAATATACAATATGCCCAAATGTGAACACTGGTGTAGTTTGGGGAAAATAGACTTTGCATTTGGGAGTTTTAGTTGCTGGGACTTATACTTCACCTACAGTCAAAGAGCATTCTGAACCCCACCAATGATGGAATTAAACCAAACGTGGCACACAGGACTACCATGACCAACAGAAAATACTGGAAGGGTTTGGTGGGCATTGATGTTGACTTTGGGAGGTGTAGTACACCTACATCCAGAGAGCACTGTGGTCTCAAACAATGCTGGATCTGGACCAAACTTGGCACGAATATTCCATATGCCCAAGGAGGAACACAGATGGAGTTTGGGGAAACTAGACTTTGACATTTGGGAGTTGTAGTTACTGGGATTTATAGTTATCCTACAATCAAAAAGCATAGATAGAATTGGCTCAGACATCCCACACAGAACCCCCATGACCAACAGAAAATGCTGTGTTTTCTGATGGCCTTTGGCAACCCCTCTGACATCCATTCATGACCCTCCAGGGGTCCCAACCCCCAGGTTGAGAAACACTGTTCTAGAGCAAATCAAGACTGAACTCCCCAAAGAAGGCAAGATGACTAGACCAAGACTGTCATATTTTGGCCATATTATGAGACAATATTACTATTTTTTGAGCCCCCAGTGGCGCAGTGGGTTAAAGCGCTGAGCTGCTGAGCTTGTTGTAGGCTCGAATCTGGGGAGTTGTGTGAGCTTCCACTGTCAGCCCCAGTTTCTGCCAATCTAGCAGTTCAAAACAATGCAAATGTGAGTAGATCAATAGATACCGCTTCAGCAGGAAGGTAACGGTGCTCCATGCAGTCATGCCAGCCACATGACCTAGGAGGTGTCTATGGACAACGCCTGCTCTTTGGCTTAGAAATGGAGATGAGCACTACACCCCAGAGTCGGACACAACTGGACTTAATGTCAGGGGAAAACCTTTACCTTTACCTTATTACTAATTTTAAAAGACAATAAAGTAGAAGACAGTAGAGAAAGATGAAGAGCACAGTAGAAATACATAGACTCAATGAAGGAAGCCATGACCCTAAAACTTGCAAAACTTGAACAGGACTTTTGATTATAGGGTGTCTTGGAGGTCTCACATAGATAGGGTTGCTATAAGGTAAAGTTGACTTGATGCCACTTAACAACCACAAACTCATTTCTAACAGTATATATATACTAAGAATTTGTACCTAAATTTGCATTTTCTTCTTCATTCCCATTCCTGTTTCCTCTTGTGTTTTCCTATTCAGAGATTATTCATCTCAGTTTGGGCAGAATTTTTATTTTGGGCAGTGATACACCTTTGTCCAAGTGTGGACAGGCTTCAGATTTGTACTGGTGAGATTGTTAACATATGCTTACTTGCTTATAGTGTAACAGAGAGAGTGTCTTGAGATTATTTACTTACCATAAGAGACAATAAAAATGGTGCGGATCTTTCACTCTATGAGCGGAAGACCTCCTGGTCATGTCTCCATCTGCCCTTCAGGTGTCTGAGGAGACGGGGGCAATGGGAAAACCTCTATTAACATGTTTAACAGACTTACATTTATGCCTCTTCGCCATCAGCATTAGCTTGGTAGGAGTGTGTTTTTGCTTTTTTTCATTTTATAGAAAGGAAATATCCTAAGAGCTGGAGGATGGCTGTTGAATAGGTGGGCATGCTAATGAGGTGTCATCATCCAACTTGACGCATTGAAACAGAATTGAAACAGAAGCCTTCAAACATTAGCCTAGTTCTGTTAACTTGGAAGCAAGCCTTCAGAATGATGTTGCTAGGAAACTAGAGAAGAAATATGTATGCATTTTTCAACAAGATCTTTATCTCTCTTCCATCAAGAGAAGTTCAAAATGACTTTTAAAAGTAGAAAAAAATGGCAAGCTAAGAGTGAAATTGAGGGATATGAATGTGCATTGAAAGTAAGAGCCCTATACAACAACAACAATAACAACAACAACAACAACAACAATAATAATACTTTATTTGTACCCCGCCACCATCTCCCCCAACGGGGACTTGGGGCGGCTTACATGAGGCCAAGCCCAAACAACAAATTACAATAAGTTAAATACAAATTACAAATTATAGATGAAAGTCAGTAGGCACCAACAAAACAAAACACAAAGCAACTAATTTAAAATATTGAGAAGGTAAGTTTGATTCATTTGTTCTATATTATTGCTTGTGGAATATTGCTTGCATTTTATATTGTCTATAATATTTGTACCTTTTGGTCCCCGGTGGCACAGTGGGTTAAACCGCTGAACTGCTGAACTTAAATCGCTGAACTGCTGATCGTATTTATTTTATTTTATTTATTTAACTTGTATACCGCTACTCCAAATTTGGCTCGGAGCAATTTACAGAAATAGATTAAAACAATACAATTAGCTTTAAAACAACCACAACAATAACAATAGGTAGCAAGGACAGACATAGCCCAGGTTGTTCACCCATCAAAAGCTTGCCAGAAAAGAAAAGCTTTGCAGGCTTTCCGAAAAGCAGATAAGTCTTGAATGATTCGAGTTTCCACCGGCAAGGCATTCCATAAATAAGGGGCTATGATCGAGAAGGCTCTATGCCTAGGTAGATGACAAATGATAACTCCGGATGTTAGGGACTGCGAGCAAATTTTGGTCTTCAGACCGGAGTAATCTCTGGGGTTGGTAGGGGGATAAGCGGGCCCTCAGGTACGCCGGCCCCAGACCATATAAGGCCTTAAAGGTTAGTACCAGCACCTTGAAAGTGATCCAGTACTCATCGGTAGCCAGTGCAGCTGTTGGAGAATTGGGGTGATATGACATCTCGCCAGCACCCCGGCGAGAAGACGAGCCGCCGCATTTTGCACCAGCTTCAGTTTCCGGATCACTGACAAAGGAAGGCCAATGTAGAGGGCGTTACAGTAGTCAAGCCTCGAGATGACCATCGCCTGGATCACCGTAGCAACCAAACTTGTTTATTGAAAGGTCACAGGTTCGAATCCGGGGAGTGGCATGAGCTCCCGCAGTTAGGCCCAGCTTTTGCCAACCTAGCAGTTCAAAAACATGCAAATGTGAGTAGATCAATAGGTACTGCTCTGGCGGGAAGGTAACAGTGCTCCATGCAGTCATGCTGGCCACATGACCTTTGGGACTTCCGGGTGTGCATCATGGCGGGAAGACAGGCGCTATAGAGCTCCGCGAGGCGCCGGCTCATTTCAAGCAGCTGGGTAGAGCAAAAGCTCCCTTCCCCTTTGTGGATCGAAGCGGGGGAACTGCAAAACCACAGGTGGTTCGGCCGACGGCCCTAAGTGGGTCTTCTCCTCAAGAGGAGGCCCCCAAAGGGTCCAGCAACGTCCACCCAGGTACGGCGGGCTGTGGATGAGCCAACAGGGAAACACTCCCTGCTAATTCCCGACCAGCACACCTTTTTAAGCACCGGAATTTGAAAGAAGAAGAAGAAAGAAATGTAAGTAAGAAAAAGTATCGTAAGGAGGTGAAAGAAAGCTCCCTCAGTATTAACAGCAATTGTAAACCAAACTAAATAGCTCAATAAGGAAACGCCGAGTGGGGACACTCTGGCAACTGGGAATAGGTGAAAAAAGAAACAGAAAGAAGGGCAAAAAATTGGAGCAAAGCCCAAAAAGGATATTTATCTATCTATACTTATCTATCTAATTATTAAAAGCTAAAGACAGACAACAGACGGACATGTAACAGATAAATAATTTATAAATAACATATTCAAAACAAGGAGAGATAAAGAATACACCCAGCAGGCAAAGGAAAGCAAAAGAAAGCAAAAGAAAGACAAACATTGGGAGAACTTAAGTAAGAATAAAGGCAATAAGGCAATAATATAAGAATATAAGAAATATAAGAAATACAAGGAAGTGGTTTAGTTAAACAGGGAAAAAGAAGAAGAGAATCTAAAGAACCTAAAGAGTCCAAAGAATCTAAAGAGTTAACCAGAGAGATAAAGACGAAGGAACTGACCTTGGAAACCTTGGAAACCTTGGATTCCACTATTGTTGTGTCTTCAGAGAGGAGGTGAACGAAGGTGGGCGGAGGAAGGAGAGAGAAAGGAAAAAAGTGACGGCAGAGAGAGGATAGGCGGAGTCTTGTGCGAGTCTGGTGGGAGAAGCGCGTGGCGAAGAACCAGGAAGTAACGCGAAATAACGCGAGAAAGCCAAAATCCCGCGAGAAGACGCAAGAAGGAAAAACAAAACGCGAGAAGTCGCAAATCCCGTAGAGAATCGTGAGAAGGAGAACGGGAGGTGAAGCAGGAAGTAAACAAAGAGAAATACAGTAAAGAGAATAAGGGACAAGGAGAAACCGGGAGAAGCCGGGAGGCCAGAGAAACACAAGAAGAAGAAGAAGAGGGAAAAGCGGGATCCGTGACCTGGGAAGCAGAAGGAACAACGGGGCAAAGGAGAAAGTCAAGAAGAAAACAGGTAGAAAATCACAGCGGGGAAAACAAATAAATAAATAAATAAATAAAATAAAAAATAAAAAATAATAAAATAATAATAATAAAATAATAAAATAAAAAAATAAAAAAGAGAGAGAGAGAGAGAAGGGGAGAGAAAATAAGGAGATACCCAAAATAATACCCAAACAATAAAATAACCCAAACTAACCAGAGCACAATTGGATAACTGGACAATTAAATACTTAAACAAACATAATAAATAAAATAAATATAAAAACAAGAAACAGTAACATCAAGCATCAAGAATAAAACAATCAAATTAAGAGAACTACACTGCTGTCCTAAACCAATTTCCTTTTACAGAGGGGGAAACCCCATATAGACAATATTAAATAAAGCAAATATTAACCTCCCACAGATTACCCAAAAGAAATATCGAGAAAGGCCTCCTTCTAATATCTAATATCAAAACAATACAAAGGAAAGGGAAGGAAAGGGAAGAGGAGATGGCGACTTTGTCTCCGAAGATAAAAGAGATAAAAGAGGTGAAAGAAAATAAAGGAACAACAAGAAAGGGTTCAGTTTCAGAAGAGCCAAGTGTGAGAGATATGTTAAAGGAGATTATCAAAGAGCTACAAACAGTGAAAGAGAACCAAGAAGAACACCAGAAAACAACACAGGGTCAAGCACAAAGCCTGAAAGAGATAAAAGAGGAAATGAAAGGAATGAAGACAGAAATAGTGTTGCTACAAAGTGAGATCAAAAGCCTGAAAATAGAAAAGAAAGAAATGCAAAAAACGCAAGAAAGCTTAGAAAGAAAGATAAAGATACTGCACCTGGAAAAAGAAAGACTAGAAGAAAAACAATCGTACACGGAAGCAAAGGAGATGGAATTTCAATTAAGATTAAGGAACATCCAAGAAGAGCAAGGGGAGAATATAAGGGAAAAGGTAAAGGAGATCCTGGGAGAACTTATGGAAAAGTCAGAACAAGAAATTGAAGACCAGACAGACAGAATACATAGAATTAACACCAATTTCGCGAGGAGAAACAGAACTGCGAGAGACGTGTTAGTCCATTTTGTGAAGAAGATTCAAAGAGATGCGATATTAAAGGCGAGCAGCAAAAAAACCGTCTTGTACAAGGGCAAGAAGGTCATAATATTGAAAGAGATACCAGGAGTCGTACTGAACAAAAGGAAAAAATACAAACCACTTGCTGAAGAACTCAAAAGGCAGAAAATACGCTTTCAATGGGAAAGAGAAGGCCTAATGACAACATATCAGGAACAGAAACATTGGATTACAGATGAAGAAACAGCAAAGGACTTTTTAAAAAGGATTACAAAAGAAAGAGAAGGAAAAATGGAATATCAAAGAAAGGGAGAGAAGGAAAGAAAAAGAGCCCGTACAGATTCACCTGAGAAGGAAGACATAGACAAGGAGAATTACAGAATGGACCTAGGAAGAGTAATAGACACAGCGAACTTAAATAAGGTGGAAGAAGAGTCCGACGACGAAGAAGAAGAAGAAAAAGAAGACGAGAGAGAAATAGGAGAAGAGCAGGAAGAAAAGACAGGAGAAGAAAGAAAACAACAGAACAACACAACACAGCTAGGAAACATCTAAAGAACGCTGGATTTTATAAAAATCTACTCAAACAATATTAATGGTTTTAACTGTAAAAATAAAAGAAATAAAGTATTTAACAGAATAAAAAAGAACCGGTATCACGTGATTGCCTTTCAAGAAACTCATGTCGCACAAAAGCATATAGCACACCTAGACAATAAACACCTAGGGAGGGCATACTATTCCTCAGCTCCAGAAAAAAAGAGAGGGGTGGTAACATACATAAATAAAGATATTCCATCAAATCAAGCATTCAAAGATGAGGAGGGCAGATTCCTAGGGGTAACAATAACAATAAAAGGTAAGAGAATATTACTGTGCAACATATATGCCCCAAACGATTCTAAAACAAAATTCGCAGAAAAACTAAAAACTCATATCAGCTATCATGAATTCGACCACCTGATCATTATTGGAGATTTCAATGGTGTGATAGACACATCCAAGGATAGAAGCAACAATGAACACGACAGAAGAAAAGATAGAAAGAAAAAAAGAGGAGGAACACTACCCAAAACGATTACAAATATAATGTCAGAAATGAACCTAGAAGATATCTGGAGAAGAAGAAACGAAGAGAAGAAAGATTACACCTACTACTCGGCCAGACATGGAACGTGGTCCATGACATAGACATGGCCTGGGTGTCAAAATCATTAACCACAGAAATAGAAGAAGTGAATATCTTACCAAGAATGGAGTCAGACCACTGTCCAATAGAAATAAAAATAAAACTAGAAGAAAAGGATAGAAGATGGAGATTAGATGACAATCTACTGAGAAATGAAGAAGATGTGGAAAGGAACAGAAAACTATTGAAAGAATATTTCAACATAAATAACACTCAGGAAACACATCCGTTCACACTTTGGGAGGCTAGTAAAGCAGTGATGCGTGGCAACTTCATACAACAAAAAGCAACAAAAAATAAAACCAAGAAAATAAAAGAAAAAGAACTAATGAAAGAAATCACAAAAGAGGAGGCCAACCTGAAGAAACACCCCAAAAACAGAGAAATCATCCAGAATTTGAAGAGATTACAAAAACAAAGGGAATTTCTAGAACAAGAAGAAAGGGCAAAACAACTAAAATTTATAAGGCAAGATTATTTCGAAAATTCAAATAAACCAGGGAGATGGTTGTCAAATAAATTAAGGAAGAGAAGGGAAACATCATTCATAACAAAATTAAAGGAAGGGGAAAAGACATACACACAAGGAAACCAGATAAAGAATCAATTCGAAAAATTCTACCAGAAACTATACAAAGCAGAAGAAATAGATAAAAATGCAATTTATAAATACTTGGGTGAAAGAAATATAACGCACATAACGGAGGAACAGAGAGAAGAATTGAATAGGGAAATCTCCGAAAAAGAAATCAAAAAGGCAATAAATGAGCTGAAAAAGGACAAGGCACCGGGACCAGACGGCCTAACGGCTACCTACTACAAAACCTTCCAAGACGAACTAACCCCTTTTCTTAAGAGAGTGATGAATGTAATTAGAGAAAAAAAGAGAAACACCCCAAACATGGAGGCAAGCGCTGATAACTTTAATACACAAAGAAAATACAAACCCAGAAAATGTGAAAAATTATAGGCCCATTTCACTGCTAAATTTAGACTACAAATTACAGAATTAGAATACAAATTGCAGAAAGATTAAAAAAAATATTGAGCAAAAGAATCAAAGAAGAACAAGCAGGGTTTCTACCCAAAAGATCACAATCAGACAATGTCAGGACCATAATAAATCTTATAGAATATTACGGAAACAATATACAAAAGAAGGTAATGTTTTTAGCATTGGATGCCGAAAAAGCTTTCGACAACGTAAATTGGGATTTTATAAAAATTTTCATAAAAGAGATGGATATGGGTTATTATTTCGAAAACATAATTGGAGCCATATACGACAAACAGGAAGCGAAAATCATAATAAACGGCAAACAAACGGAGACAATCCAAATCCAGAAAGGAACAAGACAAGGCTGCCCAATTTCCCCGCTAATTTTTATCTTAACATTAGAGATTCTATTGGATAGAATAAGAGATGACAAGGAAATTAAAGGAACACGCATTCAAGGCCACGACTATAAGATAAGAGCGTTTGCAGACGACTTAATAGGAATAATAGAAGAGCCAAAGAATAACCTAGGAAAATGGATAAAGGCAATCAATGAATATGGTCAAGTTTCGGGATTCAAAATAAACTTAGAAAAAACCAAAGCGATAACAAAAAACATTCCAAAGAAAGAACAGGAAACAATAGGAAAAGACTGGAACATCCAAATAACACAAAAAATAAAGTATCTAGGCATTACCCTTACCGCAAAAAATCTACAATTAATGGAAAATAATTACATAGAAAAATGGAAAAAAATTAAAAAAGACTTAGAAAACTGGGGCAATATGAAATTATCACTACTAGGAAGGATAGCAGCCGTAAAGATGTCAATACTGCCAAAACTAATGTTTCTTTTTCAAAATTTACCAATAATTAGATCCCAAAAAATACTAGATAGTTGGAAGAAAGATATGATGCGCTTCATCTGGCAAAAGAAAAAACCGAGAATAAACTATAGGAATATGACAGAAAGGAAAAACAAAGGAGGCCTAGCGACACCAAACATTAAACTATATCATGATTCTTGTGCATTAATCTGGATACGTGATTGGGCAAAACTTGAAAAGAAGACGATCTTAAACATAGAAGGGGAAGGATTGAGGTCAGGCTGGCATGCCTATCTGGGATATGACAAAGCAAAAAAAGAAAAGCATTTCGGAAATCATTTTGTGCGATCATCCTTAATCAAAGTTTGGAATAGACACAAAGACAAACTATACAAGAGAACTCCATTATGGCTATCACCACTTGAAGCCTCTCAAAGAAGAACGTTAGGATGGAACGATTGGCCCAAATACAAAGACATAATAAAAAAGGAAGGAGGAGAATTCAAGATCAAAACACAATAAGAACTAAAAAACATAAACAGCAGAATCTCGTGGTTTCAATACGAACAAATTAAAGAACACTTCAAGATAGACAAAGAAAAAGGATTTGAAGAAGGTACTAGCTTCTGGGACAAGATAATGCAAACCGAAAACAAACTAATTTCAAAGATATACAAAAAACTACTAGAGGAAGAAAGAGATACAGAAAATGAGAAAACCTATATGAGAAAGTGGAAAGAAAATCTAGGAAGAGAAATAAGAAAAGAAGAATGGGAAGAAGTATGGAACAAGAAATTAAAATATTCAAAAGCAATGGAACTTAAAGAAAATTGGTTTAAAATAGCCCACAGGTGGTATTTAACACCACACAGATTAGGCAAATTCAATAAAAACACAAACACAAAATGCTGGAAGTGTAGAAAACAGGAAGGGACATACTACCACTTATGGTGGACCTGCCCGAAAGCACAACATTATTGGAAAAACATACAAAAATCATTACAAAAAATACTAAAGATAGATATACCTTGGAAACCAGAAACATTCTTATTAGGGATTCACAGCTTAAAGATGGAAAAAAATAAGGACAAACTTTTATTCTTACTAACAACAGCAGCCAGAATAATATATGCAAAACATTGGAAGGATGAAGAACCCCCGGAAGAAGAAGAAGAATGGCTAACAAAGATCTTGGACATAAGAAACATGGATAAACTAACCTATATACTATCAAAAAGAAAGGGCACTCCATCAATAGAAATAGACTGGAAACAAGTAACAATATATTTGACAAAAGAAAAAAACATGACAATAATCATATGAAAGAGATGAAAGCAAACAAAAAGGGGAGAGCAGAAGAAGGACAAAAGAAGAGAAACACAACAGGAAGCAAGAACAAAAGAACAGGAAGCACCTCTGGAATATACCGGGAAGTCAACATCTGATTCACCTCAACCACCCACACACACCCCTTCCCCCACAGTGACTTTTCTAACTTCCTTCTCCTCACCTGCCACAATACCTATCTTCAGTAACAACCAAACAGCATTCTTTCTATCCTACCCCCTCTATACTATCTCCCTCTTCCATTTAACCCATCTTTTGCCCCCTCCCATCTTATATCTCCCCATCCACCTATTGTATGTCTTATATTTTTGTTTTTATTTTAACGAAAACTAATAAAGATTATTTTAAACACAGAAAAGAAAAGCTTTGCAGGCTTTCTGAAAAGCAGATAAGTCTTGAATGATTCGAGTTTCCACCGGCAAGGCATTCCATAAATAAGGGGCTATGATCGAGAAGGCTCTATGCCTAGGTAGATGACAAATGATAACTCCGGATGTTAGGGACTGCGAGCAAATTTTGGTCTTCAGACCGGAGTAATCTCTGGGGTTGGTAGGGGGATAAGCGGGCCCTCAGGTACGCCGGCCCCAGACCATATAAGGCCTTAAAGGTTAGTACCAGCACCTTGAAAGTYATCRYGTACTCAATRGGWAGCCAGTGCAYCTGTTGMAGAATTGGGGTGATARGARARCTRGVRYGCACCCRGGRYAGAAGADGAGCCYCCGCATTTTGCACCAGCTTCAGTTTCCGGATCACTGACAAAGGAAGGCCAATGTAGAGGGCGTTACAGTAGTCAAGCCTCGAGATGACCATCGCCTGGATCACCGTAGCAACCAAACTTGTTTATTGAAAGGTCACAGGTTCGAATCCGGGGAGTGGCATGAGCTCCCGCAGTTAGGCCCAGCTTTTGCCAACCTAGCAGTTCAAAAACATGCAAATGTGAGTAGATCAATAGGTACTGCTCTGGCGGGAAGGTAACAGTGCTCCATGCAGTCATGCTGGCCACATGACCTTGGAGGTGTCTACGGACAATGCTGGCTCCGGCTTAGAAATGGAGATGAGCACCACACCCCAGAGTTGGACATAACTGGACTTAATGTCAGGGGAAAACCTTTACCTGAATCTACTTTTTTGGTACCAATAATATAAATGATGTTCCATGCTTTCAAGTTGTTCCTGACTTATGGTGATGCTAGAACAGTGGTTCCCAACCAGTGGTTTCCAACCAGGTTCGAATCCGGGGAGAGTGCGGATGAGCTCCCTCTGTCAGCTCCAGCTCCCCATGCAGGGACCTTTTTTTGATCAGAGGGACCACTTTGACCAGGGACCACTCTCCAACATTAGAACCAAAAGGGTTACAAATCGGTTTTTGGTCAACTTTAGATTCAGTTTGGTTATTTGGGGTGCTGATTCAGAAAATTGCATTAGATTGACCACATCAGCTCTAGTTTCTGATACAGAACATATGCCATCCAGTAGTCACCATCTGCTCACCCACAGAAAACCATATTTAATGAGCCTCAGCGCTATAAGAGGGTTTCACAAGACCAGTCACTCTCATTGCGTGTAGTAATGGTGAGACTGCGGACCATATTTTAGTTCTTGTGGACCACTGGTGGTTCACGGTTCACAGGTTGGGAACCACCACTCCACAGCAACCATGTCATTGGATTTTCTTGGTAAGTTTTGTTCAATGGAGTTTTGCCTTTGCCTTCCTCTGAAATGAAGAGAGTTTGACTTGTCCAAGGTAGATTTTGGTCCCTATTTTGCATTGAGCTGCAGCAGTCAAGGAAAAAATCAGTTTAGTTTGCAAGCTGTTCACTGTTACTGTCTGCACTGGGATTTGACAGTCTGATGTGCCAATCATACTGAAACACCAGCATTGAATGCTTAGCTGGGAAATTATGGCCACCAGCAAATAGACTCATCCTGTTTATTCAGATGAGAACAATTTTCTCTCACTTGTGCTTTTTGACACGTTATGATCTGGAGGCCTCTTCACTCCTCTTGCCAACAACAATAAGCAGCAGAAGAGCCTGACTGGACAAAGAAACCTATCAATTTCCAGGCTTTTTAGGACTGACTGGCCCATGGGCTGAATTCCTAGTGTCTAGGAATTAAGTATTGCAAGGCTTTCTTTTTTGAGTTTTGCATAAAGACACACATACACACAACCCTACATCAGTTTTTAAATAATGAATAGGTGGTCCACATAAGTATTTTTCTTGGAAATAGAAAGAGGGATGACCTCTCTAATTAAGTGTTTAAGTGGTCCTACAGAGCTCTGGAGACAATCCACTCCCAATGATGTTCACCAATGCTGAGGGTCTCTTCTGTAATATAAACCATATTTGACTATAGGGTAAAAGTAAAGATTTCCTCTTGACGTTAAGTCTTGTTGAGTCCGACTCTGTGGAGTGAAGCTCATTTCTATTTCTAAGGTGAAGAATTACATAAAGCCAATTCGTCAAGGTAAATCACAAATTCACCTCCATTTGCCTTATGGTCAACAGTTATTGATTCGATCATCAGTCTGAGAATGCTAAGTTCCAGAGCCAAGATTTTACCAAGATTTTACCATCTTTCTGAAAGTCAGGAGGGAGGGGCAGATCTGATCTCTATTGGGAGAGAGTTCCAGAGCCAAGATTTTACCATCTTTCTGAAAGTCAGGAGGGAGGGGGCAGATCTGATCTCTATCGGGAGAGAGTTCCACAGCCGAGGGGCCACCACTGAGAAGGCCCCATCTTTCATCCCCACCAGACGCGATTGCGAAGGTGGTGGGACCGAGAGCAGGGCCCCTCCAGAAGACCTTAACAACCTTGATGGCTCGTAGGGGAGAATCCGTTCGAACAGGTAAACTGGGCCAGAGTCGTTTAGGGCTTTATAGGTCAACACCAGCACTTTGAATTGTGCTCCTGGAGTGGTACCTATTTATCTACTCAAACAGCTAGGTTGGCAGGAGCTGGGGATATCAACAGGTGCTCACCTCATCCTATGGATTCAAACTACTGACCTTCCAGTCAGCAAGTTCAGCAGCTCAGTGGTTTAATACGCTGGGCCACCACGGCCCCATATTTGACTTTATTTGCTACAATTCTTTTCCAACTGCGTTGGGTGCCTCATATGGCATTCTGGGATTACTAGCTTGGTGACATACCGGAGCTCTAATAGATTTCAGTATCCCATAAGATATAGACATGGCAATGAAAGAAGATCCATAGTGCTCTAAGTGTGGAGAGTGAAAGGGCCAATGGTCCCCTCCTTTCATTGAACTAAAAGGAGCCCCCCCCCACCGCCATAGGTCCCTCCAGATAATCATCGGCTTTTACTATGTTAAGTGTTGCCATAAATTAATCCCTCTCTCCTTTAGTGGCTACCATAACGGTTAAGTATGGTATGGTGTTTAAAAGGAAGCAGCGGCCACTGCAGGAAGTTCTTGTTTGTTTAAGGAAGGTGTTCTGTTCCCTGTAAGTGGGTATAAAGCTCTTGGATTTTTTGTTTAAAGCATTGTTATGCTTGAGGTGGTAACAGCTCGTAGCCACGTCAGGCCAAAGTGGATGATATTCCATTCACGAAATTAACAATTGCTTGGCGTCTGAAAACTAAATAAAGAGCAGAGGCCCAACTGAGATCTGGATCCTGTTGAGGAGGGCTGAAACTTTTGCTCCCACTGTCATCCCCATCTGAATCATGTTCTCCTGTCATTCAGTTTAAAGCAAACATTCTCACAATGGCTAATTGTGTAATGATGTCACACCTCATTTGACCCTAAAACAAGCCCTGGTGCCTGAATTGAGAAGAATGTGATCAAAATAGCTTTGATGATACTATGGACTCAATACCAGCTGCTTGCTGCAATATCATGGGGGCAACAAATCCAATCTGGATTAAAATCAGAACTATAAGGGAGCTGTCCAAGGTAGCCTATTGGTGTGGCGGGAGTCAGGGTCAACAAGAAGGTGGTAAACAAGTAAATATTACTGGGTCCCAGAAGTCCAAACTAAGCCATGTCCTCTGACACCCCCCCCCCCAAAATTTGGTAGAGACAGTCCTGATTAATTAGCTATTATTTTGTAAAAAGCTCTTATTTACAGACTTGAATACAGAGAAGTTATTCACTTTTCTCATAACTGCAGGTAGAGTGGTCTTTGCAAAAGAATAGAAATCAGAAATAATACCGGACATAGATTTATGGAGTAAAAACGTTTTGGATGTTATGGATAGACTAACTTTTTTACTTAAGAAATATAATGGCAAAGGCACAACACAGACTGACTGGTATATGGTTAAAGAATATTTTCAGAGAAATTACAAAACTGACTCAATCTAATATAATAATAATAAACCTTTATTTGTAGCCTGCTACCATCTCCCGAAGGACTCTGTGCGGCTTACAAGAGGCCGAGCCCAAATACAACAATAAAACAACAGCAACAACAACAATGCAATAACTCAAAAAACAAAGCAATAACATTTACAACACCCAATGACGCAATTAAAAACAATGGCCGGGCCAAATGTAATAATTAAAAATTAAAAGTGCTGGGCATGGCAAGGTGGGGAGTTTGGAGGGGGGTGGGCATGCAGATATCCAGAATCTCTGATAAAGTGCATTGGGACATAATGCTAGGAGTTTCCTTATTCTGGAAAGGCACACTGGAACAACCACATTTTCAAGCTCCTCAACAACTTAACTTACCAAGAGGGAAAGGACAATTTTGTTAATCAATCAGAAAATACAGAAAATGAGATGAGGAAGATAAATGGAAGTCAAAAACCTCCTTTTTTCTCTATTTTCTTCTTATGTTTTTATCTCTTTTTATCTTTAAAAAGGTAAAGGTAAAGGTTGTCCCCTGATATTAAGTCCAGTCATGTCTGACTCTGGGGTGTGGTGCTCATCTCCATTTCTAAGCTGAAGAGCCGCCGTTGTCCATAGACACCTCCAAGGTCATGTGGCCAGCATGACTGCATGGAGCGCTGTTACCTTCCTGCCGGAGTGGTACCTATTGATCTACTCACATTTGCATGTTTTCGAACTGCTAGGTTGGCAGAAGCTAGGGCTGACAGTGGAAGCTCAAGCCGCTCCCCAGATTCGAACCTGCAATCTTTCAGTCAATATATGCTAAAAAAGAGAGTTTTTTTCTTTAAAAAAACAACCCCACTGCACCACCGGGGTTATCTTTACAAGCTTCTATTTCCTACTATTCTATAATTATATTGTTCTCCAATTTTCCTTGTATACTGTTCTCATATCCCTTTTATTATTTTAGATGCAAAACAATAAAAAATACTTTAAAAATATCTGCTATTCCACTGGAAGAAACTAAACATGCTGAAGTCCTTTTCTGTGATCCTTTAGAATGTTATGCAATTAAAAAATTAGTCTTCTTAATAGTTAGCGAGCCAGTTAAGGACTCTGGAAAGCTAAGTTTCCAATGCCCACTCAGCTCTAGAAACCCACTGTTTTGATCCTGGGAAAGGAATTCTCTCTCAGTCACAAATGGACAATCACAAATGGACAATGCACAAAAGAAAATACATATAAAATGTGTATACAGAAAGACCCTCGTATCTGCAGCAAATGTGTTCCCAAGTGGACCATGTTTACATGAAACCAAAGATAAGACCGAGTGCCATTAAATTCTGTCCCAAGCATTAGATTGCCAGCTATACACATTGATCCATGACACACATACAATTTACTGTATAGGGACTATGCAATATATTGGTGGGGTATGTTTCAGGCACCAAAAGATGAGCCCTAGTAGTTATCTCAATCTGGAATAAAACCAGAATGATAAGAGGCCTTGGTCCTTACCAAGTATTATTGGCTTTTGATCAACTATATGCCCTTTAATTGCCATGTGTCAAAGACCTTCATATTTATGGATGCATGCATCTTCAGTAAGATGGGAAATGGAAAAACGATGGAAAGATTTAAAATATGCATACAGATTGAGAATAACAAACAAAGGCAGGGGGTAATCAAAGCTCTGGGCCATTTTGATTGGAGCCAAACAAGTTCTTCCCATGAGAAAGGTTTTGAATGAGCTTAACAGAGAATTCCATGCACCCCATGCTTTCTCTCCCTAGGCCTTGCGGAGGATAAACATAGCTCTGGGTGGAGCTGAGGACAGAACAAACTAGCTCCAACATGGATAGGTCAAATCTCCCAGGATGAGATGAATATAGTAACTTGCTTTCAAAATCCCTATGGAAGATACTTTGGAAGTCTCAGATAGGACTGTGTGAATATAGGCAAGCTCCTAAGCATACCATTGCAGGTCTAAAATGAGACATCAAAAGCCATGAGCTCCAACTGTTCTCTTGCTGAACATCCACTCTTTGCTGAGTACTAAATAGCAAACCAACTTTTCCAGCACAGTGGAAACATTTCCAGATGTTTTGGACACCCCTTCATCCTGGCCTTTGAAAATGCTAGGTGTGGCTAATGGGAATCATAGTCCAAAGAGCCTAAGCGCATCATTCTGGAGATGGCGGACTTAGATAGTTATATTTAGAATAAGGCAATGTAACAAAATATCTAATTATAATATAGGTTTTAAATATGGGTTGTTGTAGGTTTTTTCGGGCTATAAGGCATTTCTAGGAGAAAATGCCTCTAGAACATGGCCATATAGCCCAAAAAAACCTACAACAACCCAGTGATTCCAGCCATGAAAGCCTTCGGCAATACGGTTTTAAATATGTGTATTAATGTTAGTATATGGCAAGTGCAGGTCAGCCATAGCTACAGCTGCTTGGTTGATGCGTTGCCATAGTAACGAAGCCTGCAGTAGAAATGTATCTATTTCAGCAGAGCTAGGGAGAAAAGGGGCAGAGCTAACATAAGAGTGGACATTTTCAAATATTAGCCAGTCTTTAGCCAGGTGAGCTAAAGGAAGGTTGGTTCTGGCTATGGTAGAGCTGGACCAAGGAGTTTAAGTCTTCAGCCTTGATATTTAGAGTGTTAAGTGAACTATTTCTGAATTAGGAACTAGCTTGTGAGCTAGGGGAAAGGAATTCCCAGTATTATATTGCGTCTTCAGTGGTAGAGCTGAAGTACATAAAAGGAGAAACTGTGCCTAAGTGTCAGTCAGTGGGACTGAGGGGAAACGTGTTCTTTGAGAAATAAATTCACAGTTATTGCTAAGGTGAAGAAACTACAAGATTAACATTACCCAGTCAGGAGACTGAGAAAGAATTACATTGTAAAGTGAAGGAAGTTACTGAACCAGGCTGGCAAAAAGATAAGCCATTCTGGAGGTTATACAGAAACTGTTTCAAGTGTTCATGATAATAAAAGTTAATTGTAACAATATCTAAGAAGTACTCTGAAGAAAATACTGTGTAACCAATATGCTTGTGTGCCTGTGAAACCATAAATAAATATTTATTTGTTCAATTTCTTACAACAAAAACTTGTGTCAAGTTACTGAAGTGAAGATTTACTTCAAGGAAGATGGCTGAAGATCACTTGGAACAGATTCTGTTTATGGTATTGGGTTACACATGTTAAGGAGACACAAACAAGCACGTTAAAAGTCAAACCTATCTCATCCAAGTCTTATACCAGTCCCTCTCAAGCCTCTCTCTCTCTCACACACATATATAAATATAAAAGTGCTCAGCCACAGCTACACACAACCACTATACTCTCCTCATCGCCCCATTTTATTTGTGGTTAACATCTCAATATTTAATGGTGGCAGTGGTGGGTTAAGAAAAGAAAGGTCCATCCTGCCTGGAAGTTTCTATCTTTATTTCTTTGTGTGTCATCACAGGCAGCTTCTTATAATTATAATTAACGAGCTTGGATTATGACTTTAGTTATGAGATGCCAGTGTGTTGTTTATTGATGTTATTGATGGTTATTGATGTTAATTGCTTATTGTATTATTGTGTTAACTGTCTTTTAAATGGCTGTACGATGTTTGTATTGAATTTTTTTTTTGCTGCTACTTGTTGTTAACCGCTCTGAGTCGCCTAATTGGCTGAGAAGAGCGGTATACAAATAAAGTAAATAAATAAATAAATAAATAATGGAAATATTTTTCAAAATAAAACATAGGCTGATTGCAAACTATCACAATGATATGCTCTCATGACTCAGATATCTCCATCCCCAGGCCCTATGGTAAGTTCTAAAGAGGTCCCTTGCCTCTCCCCATTCCACCTTAGAGCTGTCAGAGATGTATCTATCCAAATCTCATGAAAGGCACTGAATCAGCACCCAGATATGGAGCTTGGAGCTTGGTAAGAAATGGTGAAGTTTGTGGGTGGCCAGGGGCAATCTAAAGCCGGAGGCTGCTAATCCGAACCAGAATGAGCCCTGCCCACATTCCAGACTCCAGGGAAATGAAAATATTGCTGCTGCCAATTAGGAGACAGGACTGAAAGTCTGGGTGATCCACTTTTTAAACCTACATGGGTAATTAAACACAATTAGATGCACTTTAAGGATTAATGGGTTCCGTATTAGAGGGAGGCCTCACACATGCAGACAATGAGCAGAATGCTTTAAAGACAGATCGCATCAGGGATGCCCTAGGCTCATCTTCACCTAGTTGCTTCAGAGAGGGACATGGTTCATGCAGTGTCCTCACTCACCATCTCTCCCTCTCTGCCAAGTTAATAGTCAACAGCCTGTTCCCAAGAATATTCCATGTATGCCTGTTTATGTCTTTCTTTGGTCATTGCAAGGACTGATACCATCTTTTGATTTCTACAATAAGTGAACTTTGCACTGCCTGGACTCATGGTTTTGCTGCCATAACCCTCTGAACAATGTACCCTTGAACTGAAGATGTTTGTTGGGTTGCATCTAAAAGTGAAACATAGCCAGACACTATTGCAAGGAAACTGTCAATCTTGCAGAGAACTGTAGTGAAGTGCTGCCTGCAGAAATCTTATGCCAGTGATTTTGGTCACTGATTTTTCAAACGTTTACACACTCCACGGAGGGTGTTAATGGAGTTATAGGAGGTTGCTCTATTGGTCCATCTTGCTCAAGGACAACCTTTCAATATGAAGGCTGCATTTCAGTAGGAACTAAAGACAAAAAGATTTGGACCAGAATTATTAATATACTAGCTGTACCCGCCACGCTTTGCTGTGGCCAAACTTCCCTCCCTCTTTCTCTCATTTTTTCCTACCCTTTCTTCCCTTCCTCTTCCCTTCCTTCCCTCTTTTTCATTCCCTTCTTCTTTCTTCCTTCTCTACCTGTTTCTTTTCTCGCTTCCTTTGCTCTTTGGTTCCTTCCTTCCTTGTCTTTTTCCTTCCTTCCCCTCTCTTTTTCTTTCTCTCCTTCCTTCCTTCCTTCCTTCCTTCCTTCCTTCCTTCCTTCCTTCCCTTTTTATTTCCTTCTCTCCTTCCTTCCTTCTCTACCTTTCCTTTGCTCCTTCTTTCTCTTCCTCCTTCTCTCCTCCCTTCCTTCTCTACCCTTCTTTCCTTCCTTTTCTCCTTCCCTCCTCCTTTCTCTTCTCTCCCTTCTTTCCCTTCTTCTCTCCTTTCTTCTTTCTCTACCCTTCTTTCCTTCCTTCTCTCCTTCCCTCCTCCTTTCTCTTCTCTCCCCCTTTCTCCCCTCCTTCTCTCCTTCTTCCTCTTACCTTCTTCTTTTCTTCCTTCTCTCTTTCCCTCCTTCTTTCTCTCTTCTCTCCCTCCTTCTTCTTCTTTCCTTCTCTCCCTTTTTTCCTTCTTTCTTCCTCCTTCCTTCCTTTCTCTCCCTCCTTCTCCTTCCTTCCTTCTCTTCCTTCTTTCCTTCCTTCTCTCTTTCCCCTCCTCCTTCTCTCTTTCCTTCCTTCTCTCCCTCTTTCTTTCCTTCCTTCTCTCCTTCCCTCTTCTTTCCTCTTTCCTCTCCTCCTTCTCTTTCTCTATCCTTTTTTCTTTTTTCTCTCTCCCTTCCTACTCTCTCTCTTTTTCTCCCCCTTTCTTCCTTCCCCCTTTCTGTGTATGTGCTTTGTGTGTGTGCATATATGTGTGTATATGTGTGTTTGCTTATATGGTTTTGCGCATGGTTTTGCGCATGCATTGTAATGTAATTTTTGGTTTTTTAGCTTTTTAAATCCCTTCCTCTGTGTTTTTCTGTGTTTTTATGAGTGATGGTCATTTGTTGGCCTGATATGTGTTTTGTTTTCAAATTTGGTGTCGATTCGTCCAGTGGTTTTTGAGTTATGTTAATCCCACAAACGAACATTACATTTTTATTTATATAGATTTTATGTTGTGAAAAATCAACTAAAGCTCAAACGGCTCGTGACAATGGCCTTTGTAAGCTGCACCAAGTCCTTCCGGAGATGTTAGCGGGGTACAAATAAAGTTAATATTATTATTATTATTATTATTATTATTATTAAACTTTATTTGTACCCCGCTAGCATCTCCCGAAGGACTCGATGCGGCTTACAAAGGCCAAGGCCTCAAGCAATACAACAATACAAACCTAGACAAATTAAAAACAATTAAAGCTTCAGTCAGGTATTTCTTCCAATCCTGTCTGGAGACATGGGAAATAAATGTGTGACCTCATTGTATCTTAAAGGCCCATAGACATACTCAGAAAGTAGACCCCTGATGAGCTTTTTACGTACTTTTGGATATTCATAATGCTCAAAAGATTTATTTTTGTCCTGATGGGAATAATTGGTTGTGTCCTTATGTAACTGTGGAATTCACACATTTTGCACACATTTTGTCCAGATTGCGGATTCTACCGTCTTAGCAAACAGCACAACTGGGGCTGCAGAAGTTAATGAATAGGGGAAAGCAATTAAAATAGTTGCCTAATTATTGTGCCATACACATATGTAATAGCTGAAAAAATGTTAATTGGTGAAGCCATTATTTAAGCAAGGTCCGATTTGCTCATTGTAAGAGGATATTTTGTTTCCCCAGCATTTTGTTTCTGGCGTGAAATGGAATTATATTATAGATGGCTTAATGCCGCATAACAGTGCTTGTTTGTTATACTAAAGTTTACCATGCTTCTTTCAATGCCTTGGGGTGCTTTAGTACAGGATTTCATGATGGGTAAACACATTTAATAATAATACAGCCCTGCCATGAAAATACTCCTTTTCATCATTGTGGCTGTTTTTAATGAATTTTGGGTGCTAAATGTGTAAAACACAACAGAATGTCATACCACACACAGTTCTTTGAAAATTTGATATATTTTTTTTATCAATTTTGTTGTTACTCAGTTTTGATGAAGTGCAGATGCTGATGTTCCAGAGCTTTTAAAAAGGTATTGTCGAAGGCTTTCATGGCCGGAATCACTGGGTTGTTGTAGGTTTTTTCGGGCTATATGGCCATGGTCTAGAGGCATTCTCTCCTGACGTTTTGCCTGCATCTATGGCAAGCATCCTCAGAGGTAGTGAGGTCTGTTGGAACTAGGAAAAGGGTTTATATATCTGTGGAATGACCAGGGTGAGACAAAGGACTCTTGTCTGCTGGAGCTAGGTGTGAATGTTTTAACTGACCACCTTGATTAGCATATAATGGCCTGACTGTGCCTGGAGCAAACTTTTGTTGAGAGGTGATTAGATGTCCTTGATTGTTTCCTCTCTGTTGTTTTGCTGTTGTAATTTTAGAGTTTTTTAATACTGGTAGCCAGATTTTGTTCATTTTCATGGTTTCCTCCTTTCTGTTGAAATTGTCCACATGCTTGTCTATTTCAATGGCTTCTCTGTGTAGTCTGACATGGTGGTTGTGAGAGTGGTCCAGCATTTCTGTGTTCTCAGATAAAATGCTGTGTCCAGGTTGGTTCATCAGGTGCTCTGCTATGGGTGATTTGGGTGATGGTTGGAGTTTTTTTGGTTGGAGATGGTTGGAAAAAACTCCAACCATCACCCAAGTCAAAAACGAAGCACCATTAAAGCCTTGGCAGACCGTGCAAAAAGAATCTGCGAAGCCCCACCTCCTTCAAGATGAACTGAACCACCTCAACTGGGCTCTACAGGCCAATGGATACTCCACCTCAGACATCAGAAGAGCTGCAAGACCAAGAACAAGCCACGAGAGTAAAGATGAAGATCCACCCAGGAAAAGTGTTCCTGCCATACATCAAGGGAACCACTGACCGCATAGGGAAGCTGATGAGGAAACACAACATACAAACTATCTACAGACCCACCAAGAAAATCCAACAAATGCTACGTTCAGCAAAGGACAAGAGGGATCCTCTCACTTCTGCAGGAGTCTACCGTATACCATGCAGCTGTGGACAAGTCTATATAGGGACCACCAAACGCAGCATTGCCCAAACATGAATCAAGGAACATGAAAGGCACTGCAGACTAACTCAACCAGAGAAATCAGACAAATCAAACATCTCACAATCTGGTTTCAGTCATGTATAGTTCATAAAAGTCTCAATGGAGATCAAGGATGTCCATATGATTCAGGAGAATGAGGCAACCACATTAAGTGGCAGGTAGAGGGGAGCAGAAGAAGTAGTCCCTAAGCTATTCTTCTGGAGATTTGGATGTGGGAGAGAACGTCATTAATTTTAGAGCTTAACAGATCTTGGTGCAGGGCAAAGTACCCTAATGCTCCATCAAGTGGGACAAACATACCTGCCCTTCACTTTTAGCAACTGCCATCTCCTCCCAACATGGCTACGACATCTCCACTGGACATGGTGGAAACCCACCATCCAACAGTGCTCCACACTCTCCTTCACCCCTCCTTCCATCTCTAGGAGATTGTAACCATGTTTTATAATACATGGCTATGGGGTTTAGAAGATAGGAGAGGACAGCTATCTTCATCCCACTTGATGGAGTTTTATGGTACCACATCCCGTTCCAACATCTCTTAAGGATTAAAAGTAAAGAAGTCCAGCTCCAGCCTGCCACTCTCTGAGCACTCTTGTCTTTCTATTTTTGGAAGGTAGAACTGGATGGACCATGTAGTTTGCGTTATGCCCTCTAAGTTGACCAGCTGTCTTTAGTTGTGACAAAGGACCTTATCACACTGTTGAGGTTGAAGGAAGGTTCGGCTGCCAATTAAGGTAGGTTTTGCACATGTAAGAGAAGGAACATCAAGTTCTCTTTTGCCTCAGTCAACAAAAATTCCTGGGTGGGCTCAAAAAAAAGGGGGGGAGGTTGCTTGCCTATTACAAGAAACAAATATCACCTAGTATGGCCCCTTCAAGGGTCAGTGAAGTCCTTGGACCTTCCAAGTGAGGCAAATGAGTCTCTGGCACATCATGAAGTGTTGCTCCTCTTGCTTTTCCAAGAAGTATGAAGCTGTGGAGCATTTCCTCGACAACACCTGCCTCTTGCTGCAATTAACAGAGCTACTCGTCAGCCTCATCCATTAGCACTTTTCAAAAAAAGATCTCCAGTGTTTAATAAACTCTAATGAGACCCAGGTTTCAAACTTTCCAGCTGACTTTAGCCTTACTATGATGGTAAGACCGTACAGTACAGTTAAAGAAGGGAGTCATTAAAGAGAAAGTTTCTCCATCAATTGATTGCTCCCAGTGCCACAATGCTGGTGGGCCATCAAGCACTGGAATGAGGCTGAAATCCATAATGGAGTGCCTTCACAGCTGCTCTCAGCCTCCATGTTTAGCTATATAATTTTCACTGTTCCTACCACCCACACAATCCAAAAGTGTCACCATTATGGTGTGCCCTTCCTTGTATCTCTCTTAATAATGTTTTCTGTATACATATTTCATTAGAGGCTGCTCTGTGATCCCATGCTCTTGGGAAGACAGGCAGACAAATGTCAGTGTGCTGGAAGAAGCAAAGACCACCAGCATTGAAGTGATGCTCCTTCGCCATCAACTCCGCTGGACTGGCCATGTTGTCCAAATGCCTGATCACCGTCTCCCAAAGCAGTTACTCTACTCCAACCTCAAGAATGGAAAACGGAATATTGGTGGACAGGAAAAGAGATTTAAAGATGAGCTTAAAACCAAATTCAAAAACTGTGGCATAGACACTGAGAACTAGAAAGCCCTTGAGCGCTCTAACTGGAGATCACCTGTGACCAACAGTGCTGCAGAATTCGAAGAGGCACAAATGGAGGGCAAAAGGGAGAACCATGCCATGAGGAAGGCATGTCAAGCCAACCCTGACTGGGACCGCCTTCTACCTGGAATCCGATGCCCTCACTGCAGGAGAACATGCGGATCAAGAATAGGGCTCCACAGCCACCTACGAACCCACCGCCAAGACACTGCATCTGGAAGACAATCATCCTCGAGCTACAAGGAATCGCCTAAGTAAAGTAAGTAAAGAGCATTACTGCATAGGCCGTGTGTGCTGTCCTGGATCCTTGGGCTGTTTTTTTTCTTTTTGCTTCCAGCTGGCGAGATGAATTGTTAGTTGGTTGGTTGGTTTATTGCATTTCTGTACCTCTCTTCTTATCCCTGGGGGAACTCAGAGCGGCGTACAACATATTAAAATGGCAAAAATTCAATACATATAAAAGCAATGCATAACCTAACTAAATCAATAACATATAAATATGAATTAAAAAAATTAAAACTATACAAAGACACACCATAACATGAACATAGAACCTATTAGCCATTGCACCAGTCCCATTATTAGCTGTCTCAAAGACAGATGACTTGGATATCCTTTAAGAATTGCCACCTCATTGGTAGCCCCAGTTGGAACAAACCTGTTGACTCCATGGAATGTATAAATCCAAGCGTGTTTACTCAAGCTGGGACTGAAAGGATTCAATGGGTCTACCATATGGTAGTAGAAACTGTCATCCATCCACTTGACTAAAGGTGGTGTTGTAGCACATTTTGGGACTGCCAGGATCTTCCATCCATAATAATCAGTGATGATACTGTCTGAAGAACTAAGATCTGCTATCTTCCAAAATAACTTTTCCAAGCTCTGGTACTACTTCACAGGAAGTAGTCCTCTAACTAAAGGGATTTTATGTTCACATGGCCATTTCCAAGTAGAACCTCAAGGGCTTCAGGTATGGTAGAAAATGTTCTTCTATTGCCTATCAGAACACATGGCTTCTGAATAAGGGGTACCATTTTGTCATTTCTAAATATTTTGGCCCAACTTGATACTAACTTCTTCTTCATGACGTGCCCCCCCCCTTTAGAATGACAATAATATATGATCTTCGTCCCAATGAGATATTTTAAATTAAAGATGAGGTAATCTGTGGTTTGGCCCATTCCCCCTCTGAGTCCCCTCGCCACTTATTAAAACATCAGGGAAGAACCCGATGTGGAAAGTGCAAACATTTGAGAGCCAAACTGAGATGCAGATCTTGCCAGTCTCAGCTTGTTCCCAGAGCCTCATCCAATGGCCATGCTGGTTGGGGATTCTGGGAGTTGTAACCTCCAAAAGCAACATTCCCAAATTCTGGTACTAACTTATTCTCTCCATCACCCCAACTTTGCCAATCCTTCCCCAAAACTTTCTTCAATCCTTGGATGTTCTTCTCCTTCTCTTCGCTTCCCCCTTCTCTTTCTAGCAGGAGTAAGAGCCCCTGAGCAAACAAAACACCTGGATGTATAGGAATGCTGTCAATTCATTTTACTGAATAATTAAAAGAAAGTGTTCCCAAGAAAGATCCTCAAAATGCAAGGCACATTAGCCCACCTCCATGTGGGTAAGTTTACTTGGGCGCAGGCAATTAGCACACACAAGCAAGTGCAGGACAAAAGGAACAGTGAGAGGCAAATCAAAACAAGCTGCAGCCAAAGGACTTTGGCAGGTTGACAACATTTTGCCATATGTAAGAGGCCTGAGTTTTAGGCTGAAAAGGCCCAGCCGTCCCAACTGTTTCCATAATTGCCACATTCCCTTCTCCCTCTGACCCAACCTCCGCTCATAAAAGGGAGTGTGGAAAGTAAGCAGTCAATTCCCCACAGCCTTTGCATGCATTGCGTTTGCCTTCTTATTAGTTTTAACAAGACCGCTGGTGGCTGGTGGCGAGCAAGAGGCTTGTGTTGCTGTTAATTTACCCTCTTCCCATGGCTTTGGAGGAAGAGTGCGACCAAAGGAGTGCTTCTAAGAGCTGACACATTACCTAGTGCATGAAGATGAGAGCAAAGTACATGGAAGACTATCTAGGCTGGCCAAAACCATTCTACTGGCTTGGGTGAATGATGAAATCATAGAATCATAGAACCATAGAGTTGGAAGAGACCTTGTGAGACATCCAGTCCAACCCCATTCTGACAAGAAGCAGGGCAATCACATTCAAAGCACCCCCAACAGAGGGCTATCCAGCCTCTGTTTAAAAGCCTCCAGAGAAGGAGCCACCACTACACTTTGGGGTAGAGAGTTCCACTGCTGAACAGCTCTCACAGTTAGGAAGTTCTTCCTAAAGTTTAGTGGCATCTCCTTTCCTGTAGTTTGAAACCATCCGAGTCTCCAGGGCAGCAGAAAACAAGTTTGCTCTCTCCTTCCTATGATTTCCCTCACATATTTATACACGGCTATCATGTCTCCTCTCAGTCTTCTCTTCTGCAGGCTAAACATGCCCAGCTCTTTAAGCTGCTCATCATAGGGCTTGTTTTCCAGACCCTTGATCATTTTAGTCACCCTCATGTTGCCTAGGCCCTGACAGACTTTGTATTTCTAGGTGCAAAGATTACGGCAGACACAGACTGCTGCCAGGAAATCAGAAGACGCTTACTTCTTGGGAGGAGAGCAATGTCCAATCTCGATAAAATAGTAAAGAGTAGAGACATCACACTGGCAATGAAGATCCGCATAGTTAAAGCAATGGTATTCTCCATAGTCACACCTATGGATGTGAGAGCTGGACCATAGGGTAGGCTGAGTGAAGGAATATAGATGCTTTTGAACTGTGGTGTTGAAGGCAAGTTCTGAGAGTGCCTTGGACCGCCAGAAAATCCAACCAATCCATACTTCAGGAAATAAAGCCCGACTGCTCATTGGAGGGAAGGATATTAGAGGCAAAGATGAAGTATTTTGGCCACATAATGAGAAGGCAGGAAAGCTTAGAGAAGAGAATGATGCTGGGGAAAATGGAAGGAAAAAGGAAGAGGAGCCAACCAAGCGCAAGATGGATGGAGGTTATTCTTGAGGTGACTGGCTTGACCTTGAAGGAGCTGGGGATGGTGACGGCTGACAGGGAGCTCTAGTATGTACTGGTCCATGAGGTCACAAAGAGTCGGAAGTGACTGAATGACAACAATAATAACAACATGTTGTCTAATAATTCCATGGACAAAAATGGATTGATGGGCACAGTTGAATCTTATTTTAAGACACCCCTCTAATGCAGTCCAGAATAGAAGCAGTGGCAAAACTGAGGAGCTGGCAGCCAAGAATCATAAGGGGAAAAAAAATTCCCATGAATTTTTCCGAACCATGGATCTAAATGGCCCATGGTTTGGAAAAGAACATTATGGCTCTAGTGCCATCCCAACATGAACATGGAAATGAACATATGTGAGAGCACACCTCTATCTCTGAACCCTCCTTTAGAACAAGGTGGGATGGAAGACCTATGATGACAAAGCTATGCTGATGCCAGGTTAGAACTATCTCGGTAGTTGGAAGAGAAGGCAGAGACAATTATTCCAAAGTTCTTCTCCCTTTGTGTAATCAGACTTAACTTCAAGTAAATGCAAATAAATATGCATGTAATTTTTTCTTTCATTATTTTCCCCCTGGGTTTCCCAGCAATGGAAAAGTTTTTTTGACTTGATAGGGTAGGGTTAATTCCATTTCTACAAGTGGCACTTCCATCTGTGTGCTTATATCTTCCGCTTCATTTCCTAGGCCTCATCATGAGCAAACAACTCCATCTTGAACATTCCCAGCATTTGTTTGCAGGCGAAACTGTAATCATCTTGCGGATGGCTGCCAACAGAGAGGGATGGAGCAGGCAAAGCTTCAACTCAAAATGTGAGAAGGGACCTATTGTTTCAGCTACAGTAATGTATGTAATATAAATTCCTTCCCGTCTCCAAAACCCTCCTCCTGTAATTAGCACGTTCTGGGGAATGTCCTGTCATTTTGATGGAAAATCAAGCTCTGGCAGCAAGTCAAGCTGGAAGCATTCAAGCAACTTGTGTGGATGATGTAGCTCCATCGTACAATTCAGGGGACAGATGGGGAACAATCCAGGAAAAGAAGAAGGAAATGCATCATTTTAGCATTACCACCATCACGTAGAAAAGAGTTAATGCAATAATGTGCTATTCCATTCAGTTGATAGGTCAGAGGTGGGCAAAGTATGGTGTCTGGCTACATGAAGCTCTGAGGTCTTCTTTGTGCATCCCAGGACACTTTTAGAAACAACTTGGAAGGGGGAAAAGTATATTTTCCAGACACTAGATCTTGTGTGAAGCTTAGCAAGATCAGTGATGGTTGGTACTTAGATGGGACATTGTCAAAAATGGTGGGAAGGAATTGGCAAAAACACTATAATATGGGATCACAATAAACTGATAGGTGACTCAGATATATAAACTTTCAAGAAATAGAGATTTTGCATGAAGATGAGTTCAAATGCATTGTTGTTTTGGTCCTTAGACTAAAATTCCAAATACTTCACTGTTTTTTTTTATATTTGGAGTTTTCCAGCTGGGGTATCCCATAGTGGATTTTGTGGCACGAAATTTCTGCTTTGATCACACCAGAACAGCCCATTCCTATCGCAGCTGTCTACTAGACATAGTTGAAGAACATCAACCATCACAAAAGACAATGAAAGAAGCTCAAATTGTTGTGGATGTACAATATTAAAATACACATACATTTTGAAATAATTGTGTGTGCATATCTGCCTTCATGTCACCTGTCAGCATGGACTTCATAGGGGTTTCTTAGACAAGGATGATTGATAACTGGGAAATAGAGGGAGAAAACGTGGAGGCAGTGGCAGACTTTGTATTTCGAGGTGCAAAGATGACTGCAGACACAGACTGCAGCCAGGAAACCAGAAGACATTTACTTCTTGGGAAGAGAGCAATGACCAATCTCGATAGAATAGTGAAAAGTAGAGACATCACACTGGCAATGAAGATCCACATAGTTAAAGCAATGGTATTCTCCATAGTCACCTACAGATGTGAGAGCTGGACTTTAGGGAAGGCTGAGCGAAGGAAAATAGATGCTTTTGAACTGTGGTGTTGGAGGAAAGTTCTGAGAGTGCCCTGGACTGTGAGAAGATCCAACCAGTCCATACTTTAGGAAATAATGCCCGACTTCTCATTGGAGGGAAGGATAGTAGAGGCCAAGATGAAGTACTTTGGCCACATCATGGGAAGAAAGGAAAGTTTAGAGAAGACAATGATGCTGGGGGAAAATGGAAGGAAAAAGCAAGAGCGGCCGACCAAGAGCAAGATGGATGGATGGGATCCTTGAAGTGACTGGATTGAACTTGAAGGAGCTGGGGGTGGTGACGGCTGACAGGTAGCTCTGGCGTGGGCTGGTCCATGAGATCACGAAGAGTCAGAAATGACTGAATGAATGAACAACAACAACAAACAAGAAATTCTCAAAACATATTTTGGCCAGTTCCTTCCTTGTTTAAGGAAAGCCTGTAAAATTGAATCACAGAATCATAGATTTGGAAGAGACCATTCAGTCCAACCTCCAGTCCAACCTACTGCGAAGAAGCAGGAAAATTGCAATCAAAGCATCCCCGGCAGATGGCCATCCAGCCTCTGTTTAAAAGCTTCCAAAGAAGGAGCCTCCACCACACTCCAGGGCAGATAGTTCCACTGTTGAACAGCTCTCACAGTCAGGAAGTCCTTCCTAATGTTCAGGTGGAATCTCCTTTCTTGTAATTTGAATCCATTGTTCCATGACCTAGTCTCCAGCACAGCAGAAAATAAGCTTGCTCCCTCCTCCATGTGACTTCCTCTCACATACTTATACATGACCATCATGTCTCCTCTCACCCTTCTCTTCCGAAGGCTAAACATGCCCAGCTCTTTAAGTTGCTCCTCATAGGGCTTGTTCTCCAGACTCCCGATCATTTTAGTCACCCTCCTTTGGACACAGGGGTGTTTAAACAGAGAAATCCAGAATATATATATAAAATACATCACTGCAGGACAGAGAATAATGCGAGTGCTGCATAACAGATTCTCCTCCTTTCTCTCATTAGCTTTCTGGGGGGTGGAGGTGGAGAAAGTCCTGTAATGTCTTGTTTCATGGTTGCCAAATGTACATTTCCCTTTGCTCTATTAAGTATGAGTATGATTAAAAACATATTTGTGGTGGATTAATGACTTTGTAATGGCTATACAACTGCTCTGAAGTGATTGCATTTCGGGGAATATGTTTCCAATCAGTGATATGGGAGCCAGCTTAATCATTCAGGATTAAATGTCCAGGCATGCGCTTTTCAATATGCACCTGGCTGATTTGCATCTTGGAATGATTCCATGGGGAGATGTCCTATCAAAAAAGTTATTCTGTAACCAAGCTGGTGTTACTGGGAATCTTTTGCATTTAGCAATCACTGGTGGCATTTGCACCAGAAAGCATGCTGTAGGACAACTTGGGAGACCGGATCTCTCAACATTTAATACTAATTTATTTGCTTCATTCATATCCCACCTTTTTTTTCCAGGCAGTTCAAAGTTGTGCATAACACCCTCCTCCCCACAAAAAACAAAGGTATTTTTGGGACGGGCAGTCTTTTTCTTTTCTTCCAAAAGAGAAGGCCCAGAAAGCTCCAACTGATTTAACTTCTGTGGCTGTGAGCACTGGAGGATTCTGGAAAGTATAGTCCAAAATGGTGTACTTGCTTCTTTGTGTGTGTGTGTCAGAGTGACTTGAGAAACTGCAAGTTGGTTCTGGTGTGAGAGAATTGGCCATCTGCAAGGATGTTGCCCAGGGGATGCCTGGATGTTTTGAAGTTTAACCATCCTTGTGGAAGACCTCTCTCATGTCCCCACATGGGGAGCTGGAGCTGACAGAGGGAGCTCATCCGCACTCTCCACAGATTTGAACCTACGACCTGTTCTGACAACAACCCAGTGTGATAGATTAGACCAGGGGTCCTCAAACTTTTCAAACAGAGGGCCAGGTCACAGTCCCTCAAACTGTTGGAGTGCCAGATTATAATTTGAAGAAAACATGAATGAGTTCTTCTGCACACTCTTTATTTGTAGTGCAAAAACACTTTAAATGATACAGTAATTAAAATGAAGATCAATTCAAATATATAAATTTATTAGTATTTCAATAGGAAGTGTGGGCCTGCTTTTGGCTGATGAGATAGGATTGTTGTTGTTGTGTGCCTTCAAGTCGTTTCAGAATTAGGTTGACCCTGAGCTGAGGGTTGAGTAAATGACCTTGGAGGGCCATATTTGGCCCTCGGGCTTTAGTTTGAGGACATCTGGATTAGACAGACAGTTCTCCTCAAAGGAGATTTAAGTTTAAGTATGTCAAGTTGTCCCCAGTTTTGCAATGGCAATTCCCTATCTGAATAAAAAGAAACTGCTGCGACATGGTCACCAGAAATCAGAAATGACTTGAAGGCACACAACAAATACTCCCCAATTAGAATAATAGAATAATATGGAAGCTGACTGCATGGGCCATCTAGTCCAACCTCCCCACCATGCAGGAAAAACACAATCAAAGTTCCCCTAACAGATGGCCTAGGAAGGAGCTTCCACCAGCCTCCGTGGGAGAGAATTCCACTCCTGAACACTAGGGCTGGGCGGTTTCGTTTCGTAATTCGTTAAAAATTCGTTTTTTAATATAACGAAGCGATATTGAACCATTCAGGAGAATCTAAAAAACGAAACGAATTTTTCAATTCGTTTCGTAATTGCTTCGTATTTGTTTCGTATTCGTTTCGAAATCGTTTCGAAATCGTTTCATTATTATTTCCGCATGTCTGGGGCAAGTTTTATAGCTGTTGTTTGTTTAATCAGTGAAAAAAATTATAAATATCACACCAACAGTCAACAACAGAGGGAGAGGGAAGCTTCAGAAGTTCCCCCTGTCCCATATGGAGGTTTTTTAGCGTATTGCGCGGTCGCGTCCGCCATTAACGAATCAATTCGTATTCGTTTCGTATTCGTTTCGTATTGTTTCGTAATTTCGTAAATATCGAACTTTTTAAAAGAAAAATTTCGGAATTCTTTTAAATATCGAAATGCAAAAAACCCCCAAAAATGAATCGAGTTTAGAAACAAATTTTTCTGTGGTTGCCCAGCCCTACTGAACACCTCTTACAGTCAGGAAGTTCTTCCTCATGTTCAGGAGGAATCCCTTTTCTTGTAACTTGAACTCATTGCTCCAAGTTCTACTTTCCAGAGCAGCGGAAAACAAACCTGCAGAAACATATTTATACATGACTCTCATGTCAATTGTAGACCAAACTTCCAAACATTTATTCCAGGATGGAGAACTATATTAAGTGCAGGAGGAATTTTCATCTCTGCTCACAAGCGTCACAAATTGGAAGCTACTTCCAGTTTCAGTCACTTTGGGAAATGTTTCTGTTATTGTTGGGATTTTAGGCTGTGGGTGAAAGTGAAGATCAGCCACTCCATTTTGTTGTATTTATGTAGCAGCCTGTTCAATAAGGGGTTTAGATAGATAGATAGATAGATAGATAGATAGATAGATAGATAGATAGATAGATAGGTATGGATGTAAAGGTAAAGGTTTTCCCTGACATTAAGTCCAGTCGTGTCCGACTCTGGGTGTGGTGCTCATCTCCATTTCTAAGCCGAAGAGCCAGCATTGTCCATCGACACCTCCAAGGTAATTTGGTTGGCATGACTGCATGGAGCACCATTACCTTCCTGCTGGAGCAGTACCTATTGATCTACTCACATTTGCATGTTTTTGAACTGCTAAGTTGGCAGAAGCTGGGGCTGACAGTGGGAGCTCACACTGCTTCCGGGATTCAAACTTGTAACCTTTCAGTCAACAATTTCAGCAGCTCAATGTTTTAACCCATTGCGCCACTGGGGTCTTCATATATATATATATATATATATATATATATATATACTAGCCACCCCCTGCCACATGTTGCTGTGGTCCATTCTGTGTATATGTGTTTTGCGTTTGCATATATGTGTATAATATGTGTGTTTATATATTTGTGTATATGTGTATTTGTGTGGTTATGCACATGCATTGTAATGTATTTTTGTTTTTTTACTTTTAAAGTCCTTTACACTATGTTTTTCAATACTTTTATGAGTGATGGTCACTTGTTGGCCTGATAGGTGTATTGTGTCCAAATTTGGTGTCAATTCATCCAGTGGTTTTTGAGTTATGTTAATCCCACAAATGAACATTACATTTTTATTTATATAGATATAGCTTGAAAAACTATTCAAGGGCCAACCAGGCATTTTGGACAGGTCTGGGGCAGTCAAGAAAAGAGATTGGGGCTGTATGTGACCAGAGGCTCCATGTTCCCGCACCACACCATGAGCATGCTCTCCCCCTCTCTCTACCTTTTGTATTTCAATTTGCTGGAGGTTGCGAATACAAGGAGATTTGCCCCTTGACTTCTTGTCACCTTTGTCCCTGCCTTAGGCATAGGAGGATCTCATAATTCTGGAGCCAGGCATTTGTGCCTCCTACTACTATCTCCCACTCTGACCAGGTCGCTTCTCCTCCTAGGCTCCTTTGGAGAACAGACTCCCTTTGACATTTTCGCAACATGTTTTCTGTTGAGTGCTTTCTTTGTCAGCTGACGTTCACAAATGCCAGGGTCATAATCGTGAGGCCTTGTTTCTCCATTCACAGCCATTCCAGGTTCACCAGGGCATGTTTTGATGCAAAGTGACATGATGGAATCCTCTGAATGTAATTGATGGAGATTTTAATTAATTACTGAGCTTTGGAAAGGGAAAGGGTGATAAAAGGGTAGCAAAACTTGGCTAAAAGAGGAGAAGGTTGCATTAGCCAGAAGAGCTCCTTTTGGCAAGCCAGGAGCCTTAGGCATCCTCAGCAGGTTGGGTATCAATGGCTGGCAAGGTTATGTGCCCTCTGGATTCTCCCATTCCTCTTGTTTCCTTGCAGACAGAAAGCCAAGGGTTACGTGACAGGTCTGTTGGTACTTGCTATTTATAGTTAGTGTTGGCTGTCTCATTTTGTCCTCTCACAGTACTTTTGAGCTGCATGATGCCAACGTGTTTGGGCTCCCCGTAGCTAGATAAATAATGAGGCAAAGCCAAAACATTCAGTTAAAATAAATGCTGGGGGAATGTTTATTTTCTATCACAGAGGAAGTTATTTAGCCCACCCTGCTTGGTCCTAATCACCCTTTTTTTCTTTAGCTCCATTCAGGCATTATCAATGCAGGAAAAAACACGAAGTCGGCAGTAGAATGTGCTGGTTCTACCCTGTCCATTGCCACACTCATCATGTGAACTGCAAATCCATACTTTGTGGTTCACTTCCCGTGGACTCTCTGTTTCACATTTTTTTAAAAAAAAAATTACTTTAAAATACAAGTAGTGAAGGAACACTCTATATGCTGCCACAGGCTTGAATTGCTGAGTTACTCACAGACAGGAATGTGTGTGACTGGCAAAGAGTCCCAAAGTGGCGCTGGCGAGGGGTGTGGAGAGGGCCGCCAAGGCAGCTTTTGCTGGGGCTCCTTCCCAGTCACTTCCTGGGGCTTCTTTATTCAGGGCCGGAGAGGGCCGCCAAAGCAGCTTCCGCCAGGGCTTCTTCCGCTGGGGCCGGAGAGGGCCGCAATGACAACTTCTGCCAGGGCTTCTTCCCAGTTGCTTCCTGGGACTTCTTTCTCTGGGGCCGGAGAGTGCCACCAAGGCAGCTTCTGCCGGGGCTTCTTCCCAGTCGCTTTCTGGAGCTTCTTTCTACAGGGCCGGAAAGGGCCACCAAAGCAGCTTCCACCAGGGCTTCTTCCGCGGGGCCGGAGAGGGCCGCAATGACAGCTTCTGCCAGGGTTTCTTCCCAGTCGCTTCCCGGGGCTTCTTTCTCTGGGGCCGGAGAGTGCCACCAAGACAGCTTCTGCCGGGGCTTCTTCCCAGTTGCTTCCCGGGGCTTCTTTCTCCGGGGCCGGAGAGGGCCACCAAGGCAGCTTCCACTGGGGGTTCTTCCCAGTTGCTTTCCAGGGCTTCTTTCTCCAGAGCTGGAGAGGACCACCAAGGTGGCTTCCACTGGGGCTTCTTCCACTGGGACCAGAGAGGGTCGCCAAGGCAGGTTCCACCAGGGCTTATTCCCAGTCGCTTTCTGGGGCTTCTTTCTTCAGGGTCAGAGAGGGCCACCAAGGCAGCTTCTGCTGGGGCTTCTTCTACAGGGCCGGAGAGAGCTGCCAAGGCAGCTTCTGCCAGGGCTTCTTCTGTTGGGGCTGGAGAGGGCCGCCACAACAGCTTCCGCCAGGGCTTCTTCCCAGTCGCTTCCTTGGGCTTCTTTCTCCGGGGCTGGAGAGGGCCACCAAGGCAGCTTCTGTCAGGACTTCTTACACTGGGGCAGGAGAGGGCCACCAAGGCAGCTTCCACTGGGGCTTCTTCCATTGGGGTTGGGGAGGGCCGCCAAGGCAGGTTCTGCCAGGGCTTCTTTCACAGGGATGGAGAGGGCCGCCAAGGCAGCTTTTGCCAGGGCTTCTTCTGCTGGGGCTGGAGAGGGCCGCCACGACAGCTTCCGCTGGGTCTTCTTCCTAGTCGCTTTCTGGGGCTTCTTTCTTCAGGGCCGGAGAGGGCCACCAAGGCAGCTTCTGCTGGGGCTTCTTCCACTGGGGCTGGAGAGGGCCGCCAAGGCAGGTTCTGCTGGGGCTTCTTCCACTGGGGCTGGAGAGGGTCACCAAGGCAGGTTCCACCGGAGCTTCTTCTCATTCGCTTTCTGGGGCTTTTTTTTTCAGGGCCGGAGAGGGCAACCAAGGCAGCTTCCACCAGGGCTTCTTCCACCGGGGCTGGGGAGGGGCCAAGACAGCTTCCGCCGGGGCTTCTTCCCGGTCGCTCTTCCTCATGCAACCGGGTGAGAGCCCCATGCCAGTGGGGAAGCAAGGAGGGAGGGAGAAGGGTGGCTCTAACAAGGGGAGAGGGGAGGGTGTATAGCATCCCTACATATACAGTATAGCATCCCTATATTGCAGTTTTTCACTTATTGCGGAGTTTCCTGGAATGGAACCCTTGCGATAAATGAGAGAGCACTGTATGGCTTTATGAGCACATGGGCTCGCAAACTCAGTGTCATGGCTTCCTCGACTGAATCAATCTGCCTGTAGTTCAGTCTTCCTTTCCTCTTCTGCCTTCCTTTTTGCCAAGGTTTATCTCATGATATGCCCCAAAATATGAGAGTTTTGGTTCAGTCATCTTGGCTTTTGCCTTCCAGGAACCTAGGATGTAAATACATGTTTCTTAATTTAAAAAAGTAGGGAGTGGGAAATCAAATCCTCAACATGACTAATAAACTTTGGCAATGAAACACCAGCAGGCACCAAGAAAAGGAACTGTAAACCAAGAGCAATGTGTCCAAAACTTATTGATGATAACAATAAAGGCACGTCTTTATGTGAATGCTAAATGCAGCTTGATGGAAACCATAATCAAAGCTGTTCTTTTTATCACTCTCCAAAGAATGGCTGAAACAAGATTCATTTTGACACATTGCTTCAGCACTAAGAGCACAAACTAAATTGCAAGTGGAAGGGAGGGGGGAAAAGCATAGAAAAACACAACCTTTCATTTGTATAGAAAGGAAAAATAACCCCATATATTATGTATTTTATTCTGATTCATCCATTTGATATTTTGCTTGGACTCCAAAGCTAATGCACTCCCCTCCTAGCACATTTTTGGGTGCCTTCCACCATTGTTCTTGGAAATGATTATTTTATTCTTGACATACATTTTAGATATACAACCCGGTCTCTTCTGTATTAAAGAAACACAACCCAGTCAGTCATTGAGCAGAAGGCTGGAATCTGTAGGCGCTCAAGACACAAGAACCAGGCAGCCTTTCATGGCTCAAATTTACAGAACAAAGGAGAGACAAAATTGTAAAAGGTTTTTTTTTTTTTTTTAAAAATAATCTAGAAATCCTAAAATCTGGCTGGAGGAGGACGGGAGTTGTAGCCCAGGAAAGTAATAGTTTCCTGGACTCACATTTGTTTTGCATGTTTTTTTTAATGCAGAAAGACATCAGGAACACCTTGTTTTTGTATTATGAATATATTTAAAAGACCTATACATTGGCTTTAGGTGGAAATGCTAATACATGGCCACACTATCAGAACTGTCTTTCTAATTTAATTACAATGATGCATCATATTATGTAGCCTGTCTTCAAGAGTTATAAGCATACACTGTGTTTTTTTTAAAAAATTGCTGATTTTGTCAAATTTTCTATTGTTTTAGCTACAATATAGGGAGGAGGGAGCATGCTTGTTTTCTGCTGCCCTGGAGACTAGGACACTGATCAATGGCTTCAAGCTACAGGAAATGAGATTCCACCTGAACATTAGGAAGAACTTCCTAACTGTGAGAGCTGTTCAGCAGTGGAAGTCTCTGCCCTGGACTGTAGTGGACGCTCCTTCTTTGGAAGCTTTTAAACAGAGGCTGAATGGCCATCTGTTGAGGATGCTTTGAATGCAATTTTCCTGCTTCTTGGCAGAATGGGGTTGGACTGGATGGTCCACGAGGTCTCTTCCAACTATGATTCTGTATTGTGGAATGGTCTGGTTTGGGAGGAGATCCATTTGGGTGATAGCATGAGTTACTGTACCAGGGTGACACTAACCCAACTCATGCTACTGTTACAATGAATGCAAGGAAGCACCGGGATTGTGGCGCAGCTGGCTGAGTGTCACTCTGACCAAAAGGTCATGAGTTTGAAGCCAGCCCGGGTTGGAGTGGGTTTTCAACCAATTGTGTAGCCTTTTGTCGACCTTTGCAACCCGAAAGACAGTTGCATCTGTCAAGTAGGAAAATTAGGTACCACATTAAAGTGTGGGGAGGCTAAATTAACTAATTTATGAGGCCATAAAAAAAAGACTCCAGCAAGCACTCCAGCAAAAAGCATGCAGGGAATGCGGAAGTACTTCATCAGTGTCGCAGATGGACGATGAAAGCGACAGCTCCCCTGGCGGCCAGAAAAAGTTAAATAGCCTCTGTCTATGTCTGTATATGTTGTATGTCAAAATTGGCATTGAATGTTTGCCATATATGTGTACACTGTAATCCGCCCTGAGTCCCCTGTGGGGTGAGAAGGGCAGACTATAAAAGCTGTAAATAAATAAATAAGAATAGGGAAAGGATCTATAATTATGCTTAGCAGAGCTTTGTTCTCCACCAGAGAAGCGCAACATCTTGGCCAATGAGTTTTGTGCAATTTTTTGGCCCAAATAAATAAATAATCTTCAAATGCAAAACATCTCACAAGAGTTGATCATTTTATCAATGGGGGTATTTCAGAGTATTTCATGTTGAACATGAAATAATGGGCACATATTGTGGAGCCTCATCTGAATTATTTGTTTCACTTGTGTAAAAGGTTAGGTACTGAATGAAAACAAAGCCTTGACTGTGATGGCGCAATGCTTGTTTAATTTGGGTTGTTGTAGGTTTTTCAGGCTATATGGCCATGCTCTAGAAGCATTCTCTCCTGACGTTTTGCCTGCATCTATGGCAAGCATCCTCAGAGGTTGTGAGGTCATACACACCCACAGTTGTAATGCTTCTCCTGCTGACATTTTGCCAGCATCTATGGCAGGCATCCTCAGAGGTTGTGAGGTCATATACACCCATAGTTGTAATGCTTCTCCTGCCACAATGATAGACCTCACAACCTCTGAGGCTGCCTGCCATAGATGCTGGCAAAACATCAGGAGAGAATGCCATATAGCCCAAAAACCTACAACAACCCAGTGATTCCAGCCGTGAAAGCCTTCGACAATACGTGTTTAATTTATTTTATGTATATCCTGGATGGGTTTCAAGGCAGCTTACAAACATTTAATAAAGCAGTCCAACTTTTTTAAAAATTAAATACAAAAGTTGGGACACAGTTAAACCAGAGCTTTAGTATTTTAAAAACCCAAGTTAAAAAGCAGTTTTAGAAATACATTAAAACAAAATATAGACATAATATCCTTCCCCTCTTAAAAACCCCATCTGCTGCAACATATGAAAAACCCAAATGCCTCCCTAAAACAAGATGGTTTTAACCTGATTTTTTTTTGGGGGGGGGGGGGGGGACAGCAGGGAAGGGACCAACTAGACATTTGAGGAAATAGGAGTTCCACAATTTCAGCTTTAGTTTTTATAACAGGAAAAGGCAGGATAGAAATAAAGAGAAAAAGTTAATACTTGATCAAGGACAGATATTTGGTAAAATAGGATTTCTCGCTCATGTAAACAAGAGCAGGTGGTTTAGTATAACAAGTCTGCATTCATCTCTAACTGAGCTGTCAAGACATTGGAATGTCTGGTGCTAATGATGAAATTCTATTGGCATTGAGTTTTGCATTGTGTGCCTTCATGTCTCCCTTTCTCCATCCTAAGTTCCATCCAAAGCTAGGCCAGTTGTGTTTTCCAGACTGAGGAAGATTAGGTGCATTTGAACTGGCATGACAGCAAGAGTATGGCTCCTGGGAGAAGAGGAACATCTGAATTTTCCCCAGAACAAATCACATTACCAGATTTCATACCGCAAACATCCATTGAACTGGAGCATGGAAATGCTTTTCTTTTCAAGTGGAATGTGAAATAGTCAGGTGCAATATGTTGCTATTTTACGATCTTTTAGACCCTGGGACTTGATAACTGCCAGATGAGAAATATACGATCAGAGAGATATAAATTCACTGTGCTCTATGATGTGATCCAAGGAATCCAACAGGAACGTTCTTAACAGAGATTCCATTTAAAACAGGGCACTCATACACACCCACAGTTGTAATGCTTCTCCTACCACAATGACAAGCCACCACAATGGGCTCTGTCTACTTCTTTCCCATGGGATGCATGTTCTTCTCCGCTTTTAGGCAAGGTGGGTTTGTTGCCATGGAGAAAAGGTGATACAGGACCATTTATCATGGCAGCTGAGAAGTCATTAATGTGACCACATAAGGGATCTCGTGGCTTGCTGGCATTGTTCCTTGCCTGGAATCTAAACAACAGTCCTGGGCAGAGTTCCTGCAGAAGACCACAAGCCCATTAAGTCCAGGAAACAAGCATGTTTTGCTCTTGCAGGGACAGATGTTGCATTTCCAAACCGTCCCACAGCTTTTCATGCCTAATTGTCTTCTGCTCCCCTGCCCCACAGGAAATCTCATTTTCTCATTGGGCTGATAATGAGAATAGAGATTGCTTTCTCCAAGTTAGAACATAATTTGTTTCCTTCTTGAATTTAAACTCCATCCATTCTCCCAATACTAAGCATCTAAGGATGGGCAATTGCAGCTGGTTTGAGGGTCAAACTCTCTTGTCTCATTCCTTCCAATAACACTGTTTAGCCCAGGGGTCCTCAAACTTTGTAAACAGAGGGCCAGGTCACAGTCCCTCAAACTGTTGGAGGGCCAGATTATAATTTGAAAAAAACATGAATGAATTCCTATGCACATTACACATATCTTATTTGTAGTGCAAAAAAACTTTAAAACAATACAATAATTAAAATGAAGAACAATTTAACAAATATAAACTTATTAGTATTTCAATGGGAAGTGTGGGCCTGCTTTTGGCTGATGAGATAGGATTGTTGTTGTTGTTGTTGTTGTTGTGTGCTTTCAAGTCATTTTAGACTTAGGTTGACCCTGAGCGAGGGCCGGGTAAATGACCTTGGAGGGCCTTATATGGCCCCCGGGCCTTAGTTTGAGGACCCCTGGTTTAGCCAGTATTACACCACCTGACATCTGCCGGGGAGTAGCAACCAATAGTGAAAGGACCAAGGCAGTGACATCTCCGGCCCCTGTTTGGGTATCAGCCAGCACGCCAATGTCTTAAATCAAGAAATAGTTTTCTAAGATCTACAGAGGCACTCGCTGGAGCAAAATGCCTGAGCAAAGGCTCCTTAGAGCAAAAGCTGAACTGTATTCTAAAAACCATACAGTTATACTCCATTAGGTGTGGTCCAAACTTACTAGTTTACCTGCATTAGCAGCTGCACATCATAATTAACAGCATAAAGTTTTCTTTAACACACACACATACTTGATCCTGTTATGACTTACTATAACAGAAGCTACCATAGAGTCACACTGGAGGACCTAGAATATTCCCAGAAATGACATTTTTTGTTCAATATGGGTAGTCGAACCCACAGATAGAGGGGATTGTACAGTAATAACAGGCAGTTAAAAAAGGAATCATTAAAACAGACATGCAAAAAGGACAAAAAACAGAAAGGAAATCCAGCACATCCCGGCTGTCTCGTCTAAACATTAAGTCTTATCTATCTTATATTTCCAATGTAGCTTAACCCACCACCACTAAGAAGTTTGTTCCGTAACTGACCTCTTCTTAAGAAAAATATGAGAATCCGTGTTGGTCGTCAGCTTAAGCTGTTAAGGACAAAATACTTCCCTTGGGGCTTCATGCTGGGATCACAGTTCTTGGCAGGAAAAATATATGTGCATTAGAAGGATTTCATTAAAATAAAACAAATAAATACTTTTAAATAAAAAAATCTGCTGGCTGTTCCTCATGCCATGCACACAAGCTCCAATGCCTGTAAAAGGCAATCATGCTTCAAGTGCATAACTGGATTTGGTAAAATGTAACCAATTCAGCATGTTGATATGAGAAAGATAGAGAACAGCAGTGATGGAAAGGAACGGGAACATTTTTTTTGTTCAAAAGTGAATGTCACATTAGGTATGTACCACTGTAGGTTCGGAGTTGCCAGCACCTCTCCAACCATATTTCTGGAACAAGGGGCAGGGGATCAATTAATTTGACATTTTCAAAACCATAATAATAATAATAATAATAATCATCATCATCATCATCATCATCATCATCATCTATATAAATAAAAATGTAATGTTCATTTGTGGGAATCACAGAACTCAAAAACCAGTGGGCAAATTGACACCAAATGTGGACACAATACACCTAACAACCCAATGTATGTCCTTCACTCAAAATTTTTGATTTTGTCATTTGGGAGTTGCAGTTCTTGGGATTTATAGTTCACCTACATTCTGAACTCCACCAATGATGGAATCAAATCAAAGGTGACACACGGGACTCCCATGACCAACAGAAAACACTAGAAGGGTTTGGTGGGCATTGACCTTGAGACTGGGAGTTGTAGTTCACCTACATCCAGAGAGCACTGTGGACTCAAACAATGATGGATCTGGACCAAACTCCAAGAACAGAGATGTTGAGGGGAGCAATAGTATATGACTGCGTGACTGCTTTCCAAAAGCACAATGGGAAAGCCAGGTTTTGAGGTCCTTCTTGAAGGTTTCTAAAGTGGGGGCTTTCCTAATCTCTCTGGGTAATGAGTTTCAAACCATCCTTTGACTTTGGAGTTGGAAGTTCTGCTTTGTCCACTAAGGTTGCATCTACACCATAAGAGTCATACATAAGAGTCACCACTTTAATGCCATGGCTCCAATCTTTGCTGTTCCATATTGTTCCTGTTTTGTTCAGAAAAGTGTCTAATAGAGGGATGTAAGAATTCCCTCACCCTCTGTTGAGTTAACAAACCACAAACTACTTTTGAAATTAATGCAAGCTGAGAACCAAGGGGGGAAGTTGGAGGAGAGAGAAAATGCGACATTTTAAAGGTGACCGAAAAGGTGAGAAGCCTGAGGATTAACTGCCAAATTGAGAGAGTTGAATTGTATGCTGTTCAGGGATAATGGCAGCAGAACCATGAATCTGAAGCAGGAAGTCTGTTCATTGCAGAGGGTAGAAGAGACAAAGAAATGGGATGACAGGAGATTTGTTAGGACTGTCCCTGCAAAATTGAGGCTATTACACAGTATCCTCGGGGGCCTCGGAAACAGTATTGAAACTACCATGTCAGGCTACACAGAAAAGCGATTGAAATCCACAAGCATGTGGACAATTTCAACAGAAAGGAATAAATCATGAAAATGAACAAAATCTGGCTACTAAATCTAACCCTAAAATTATAACAGTAAATAAAGAACAAATCTCAAAAACAGGGAAACTGTAGATAAGAAACAATCAGGGTGTTGCACTCCAGATTAGGAGACAGGGCCCTCTTGTCATTAATACACCACACCTTGGTTTAGGAAAAATGCAGTCCTTTTTATTGAATGATGAATATAAAATAGAATGTAGTCCAAAGGTAAAGAAGCCAAAATGAAACAGCAAACAGCAATGTCCAGAAAGCTTGCAGGAAATCCAAAGCAGTAATGTCCAGAAAACTCTCAATAGAAATCCATGAACAGATTAGCCCCCTGCTAATCTCACTTGAAGGCAGAAATTCCCTAAGAGACCAGACCACTGGAAACTGGAAAACCCATGAGGTTTGTACTTGATTCTAAACAATGCTTGGTCTGAGGAAATCTCCCTCACGGGCACTTTTAAATCCCAGAAACTTTCTCATGAGAGCTTGACTTTTCCCTTGAAACCTCTAAATCAAAGCCTGTAGGATTTTTACGGCCCAAAGTGTCTCCATCTTGAGCCTCGTCCTCATTGATCACTTCAGCCTCACTATCCAAATTAGACCCATCAACATTTGCATCAACATTAACATCAACGTTGGCATCAACATTAGGCAATACAATCAGAGATTCAGGCTCAGGTTCACACACAGGCTGAGTCCCAACACAGGGACAGTTAATTACCTCTCAACAAAGAATGCCCCCAGGCGGTAACAAGCCATACCTAAAAACTGCCAGGCCATCAAATGCTAATCAAGGTGGCCAATTGAAACAGTCAGACAAGAATTCTTTCTCCCACCCTGGACCTTCCACAGATATATAAACCCAATTTCCCTAGTTTCTAACAGTCTTCACAATCTCTGAGGATGCCTGCCACAGATGCAGGCGAAACGTTAGGAGAGAATGCTTCTAGAATATGGCCATACAGCCCAAAAAACCAACAACAATCCATTAATTCTGGCCATGAAAGCCTTCGACAATACACAGTATTGAAACTCACTCATTCCTGGTCCAAGATAATTTCCTCAAGCATGGTGCCCTCCAGATGTTTTGGATTATAGTTCTTATCAGTCTCAAAACAAATACGTTAAAAAGATGACAGATGTTGCAGTCCAAAAATAGATGAAGTGTATGTAGCTGGGTGGGGAAAGGCAAGGCAAGAAGAGAGTTTGTGGGGCAACATACTCCTGAGCCTCCTCATCCCACCACTCACTTTCTTGACAACAGTGTGGCCTTTGAGAATAGAGACATTGCCTGTCTCTGGTTTTGACTTAAAAATTTAAGACAGGAAGACACACGTCTCTTAGCAAGACAGTTTCCAGGCAGGTACATCCAAAGATATCAGAAGAAACAAAAGAGCTTTGTGTCTCGTCGTAATCGGTTCATCCATCAATTCAGGAGATCGTTTCTGTCTAATTCAAAGTGGTACTTTAGGTATGACAGGCTGAAATGCTGCCACAGCATGACTGAAGGTGACACACTTTTAAGGGGGGTACATGCCTTTGTTTAAGAAATAATTCTATTTTTTGTTTTGATTTTGATAGAAAAACAGCATGTTCTTACTTAAATACCAAGGTCTATTCAGGATAAAACAGAGTTTGTTGATTTTGTTTAATGGATGCAATCCTTTTTTGTTAGTTTCCATCTACGGTTGTCTACACAATGCACTTTCCCTATCCTTAATGAAGACCAAACCCCATTGCTCCTCCTTCTTGGTCTCCTCCTTTATAAATACGTTTTTTTCTATTTCCTATCTCATCCAGGGTTTTAATGTTTTTATCATGTACATTTGGCCCTTCCTGTGTGATTGATTTTCTTGTGATTTCCTTGTGTTATTTTGCATTGTTTATTTTATTTTGTTGCATTATGTATTTTGTTGTGTTTAATTTTCTGCTGTTTTGTATTTTATTTTGTTGTATTGTTTTTGGGCTCGGCCTCATGTAAGCCGCCCCGAGTCCCCATTGGAGAGATGGTGGTGGGGTATAAATAAAGATGATGATGATGATGATGATTATTATTATTATTATTGTTATCATCATTATCATCATCATCATCATCATCAGATGAATAGATAACAGATTCACAATCAAACATAAACTCCCTCTAGAAGTCTAAGCTGAGGCTGTTGTGGTTTGGACATATCATGATGAGACATGACTTATGAGAAAATATCATAATGCTAAATGACAAGTACCTGGAAGCAAGTATGTTTCCTGGTATTCATGTAAACCCTAAGTTTGTTGTTTTCTGTGGAGTCAGAATAGCACCTGATTTTCATAGAATACATATTTATGACTTCACGGGAAAAATAGAATGACAAGGCTAGAGCCTGGCAAAGTGACTCCAGCTCCCAGAACATTTTAGCTACTATGGAACTGGTCATGTAGACTGGAGTGCTGTGGGAATTGTGGGCCAAAGAGATACTTCCAAGCTTTGGTTAAGGCAAACCAGGAAGGAGAGCTGCTTTGCTCAACCTTATTTTACAATGTTTGGTTGTGCTGGTACGGCTGTACCAGGAGCTCCAACTTCATTTTTTCCCCCTATTAAATGTCTGCATGTATTCCAAGGTTTCAGGCATTCTGCAAAGGTAACTTCCCTTGTTTTGCAATTATAGGGCCAATGACCCATCAGTCATTGTTAAGTTTTGGTTCCACCCCTTTCCCCAGGGCCCTGGGAGGAGAGGGAGCCATTTTTAGTTCAGTCTTACAGAAGGAAATTAAGCTACAGGACGTGGACCAGCTCCACCTGCAGAAAAGCTTCATTTCCTACAGCTTCTGGGGGGAAATAGTCCCAAAGCTCTGGCTGGGAACTTACAGCCTCTCAGCCTTACAGCATTCGGGGGAAAAAACAGTTTTACAGACCCAAAGAACTCCAGCTGGAGAATCTACAAAGCCTTGACTGGTAGGTCTACTCGGGACCCAAGAAGTAGTTTGGAACCGGTAGTAGGACCCACATCAGCAAAGCCTAGATAGTAGATTGCCTGGGAGAGGTTAAAAAGGGTTTTCCTTTCAAAAGAAAAGAAACAGTTCTCAAAGCCAGTTGCCTGTCCCTTGTGGACAAGATAAAGAAAGCCACCAGTCATTTGTGTGATTGTTGTTGAAGATTGGAGAAGTATTTGTTTAATTTGTTCAATAATAAAGGACTTTGTTAAACCTTTCAAGCCTCTAAAGACTCTTCCAGAGGAAAATCCTTAGGGCCTCTCTATCGAGGCACCCTGGCTTCCCGCTGGGCACAAAGTGCACATCCTGTTCAAAAGACAATTATTACAAGCCCAGCGCATGACAGAACATTGGTTATATTAGTGTGTATACACACACACAACTGGTCCTCCATATCAATGGTTTCTTCATCCATGGATTCAACTATCCACGGCTTGAAAAAATATGTACATAATGGGACTTGAGTATTGACAGATTTTGGTCTTTATGGGGTGGCCCTGGAACCAAACTTTAGAAGAGAGCAAGGGCTCACTGCAGTCCCATCTGCTTAGTGACCCCATGTAGAATTCTAATTTCTTGGGAGTGAGGTTTTGGATGGGGCACAAAGGCTAGAGAATATTGCCAGGAACAAGAGTCAAATCTTTTCCTGGATTGCATTCTGGTAGAATCTCAAAGATACTCTTGATACTTGGCTCATGTGAGATCCAGGTCACTATTTTCATATCTCCAAGGATGCAGCCTTTCCCTTGGATCTTGGAGAGAGCTCTAGCCTTGTTTGTGTTTCTATGGTTCTGCATTTCATTATGGGTCTCATTCCCCCCCCCCCCCCCCACATCTAGAGTTTTCCTATAAGCTTGAAAACTTGACAAGGTTCATTATCAGTTTGAAAAATGATCTCTCATGTTTTGTTTCTGAATACAGTTGATTTGGTAATGGAGAGGGAAAGAGGAAGAGAAGGAGAGGGAGGAATTGAAATCTAGGATTTCATGACAAATCCCCGGAGGGTATATTATACTAGTATTAACTGATCAGCCATGGACAAGTAAAGGATTTTTTTAAAAATTGTTGGCCTTTTCTTTTAGTTGTCCACTCCCTGACTCCGTTTTACATCCCTAGATCCTTCCAAAAGCATACACACTGTTGTCATGACAACTGAGACGAGATACATTCACATGAGAAAAGGAGACAATCACTTTCCTCGGTAATCACTCAGAAGGTGGAAAAAAGCCCATAAACTTTTGTGTTGCTCGTAAAGAAGTGGTCACCTTGGACAAAATATGTCAGGCCCAGAACGTTCCCCACATTTCAGAGCATGCCATATGGCTTTGTGCAACTCATCAGGGATTAATACACCCATTCCCACCTGTGCTTTAAAATATTCAGCTACATTTGGGTGCTAAACATAATTTTTTGTAGATGTCATCTGTTTTATTTTCTAAGCCACTTCTAAGGACCACAATAGGGACCCAAATCCATCAGTTGAGGCTCATCCTAGGACTTTAACTTGTGTGCCAGTTGCGCCCATACCCTGTGAAGTCTGACTTGGCCACAGAAGTCCATGCTCTGATTACATCTCGTATAGACTACTGCAATGCGCTCTACGTGGGACTGCCTTTGAAGACTGCTTGGAAGCTTCAAATAGTCCAACGGGTGGTAACCAGGTTATTAACAGGAGCGGTGCTCAGGGAGCATATAACTCCTTTGCTACGCCAACTCCACTGGCTACGAGTTTGCTACTGGGCACAACTCAAAGTGCTGGCTTTAACCTTTAAAGCCCTAAATGGTTCTGGCCCAGCTTACCTGTTCAAACGCATCTCTCCCTATGAACCATCTAGGTATCTAAGATCATCTGGGGAGGACCTGCTCTCGGTCCCACGTCCTTCGCAGATGTGACTAGAGAGACCGAGGGACAGGGCCTTCTCAGTGGTGGCCCCTCGACTATGGAATGCCCTCCCTAGGGATATCAGATCGACCCCCTCCTAACATTTCGAAAAAGAGTTAAAACCTGGCTCTTTGAGCAAGCATTTGCAGATGCACTGTAACAGGTTAATTTAGATCCACTGAATGATTGGATGATGCGACTGGAAAATGATTTTAGTAATGAGATGCTGAGGACTTGTTTTTTATTGTTTTTATATGGTTTATACTATATGTTAATGTTTTAACTATATTTTATGTTGTTGAGGGCATTGAATTATGCCGATTGTAAACTGCCATGAGTTGCCTTCAGGCTGAGAAAGGTGATATATAAATGTGGTAAATAAATAAATAAATAAAATAAATGAAGCTGCTATTCCATAGCAGTCAAATGCATAAATTTAGTGGCAACATACCTGGATGATCACCCTCACTGTTGCACCTCTAAGTTTTCTAGATTTTATTATTTATTTATTTGGAGTGCTTCTACCCCACCCTTCTCAACCCCCAAGGGGGGACTCAGGGTGGTTTGCAAAAGGCCCAATTCGATGCCCAACAGTTCACAAAATACAATATACAAAATACAATATAACAACAACAATTATAACTAGTTAAAGCAGTTAAATTAATACAATAGCAGCAATAAAATCATCTTGTAGTCAACGTTCGCCAATTCATAAATCCATAATCCATCCAGCATTGTCATTGTCCTTTCCTACTCTGGTTTAGATGGAAAATATAATTTCATAGTTTATGGAAAAAAGAAGAGATCCCAGAAATTAGTGATTGGATAGAAAAAACTGCAGATATTAAAAATATGGACAGGTTAACATACCTAATATCAAAAAACAAAAAAAAAGGGATGGCCCAATAAAAGAAACTGACTGGACAAAAGTGACAAATTATTTGAAACAGAAAAATGGAAATATAATAATATAAATGGAAGAGGAAACAAGAGGGAAGAAAAGACAAGACAAAAGAAATAAGAGGAAAACCCATTTGGAAGATACTCAGGAAGTCAACAAAGGAGATACACACCATCCTGCTCCTGATTTTTTTAACCACTTATCTGCTGTGCTGTTTTTTCTTCTTTTCTTTCTTTTTTTTCTATTTCTTTATGACTATTTTCAATACTTTATATTTTAAAAAGAAAACCTTCAATAAAGATTTTTTTAAAAAAAGAAAATATAATTTCAGTGCAGAAATATTAATTCCTGCACAAAAATGCTGTTTTCTGCATAGACAATATGGTTTTAATGGCAATTGCTCATCAGTTAATTTTATGCAGCATAATCTCAAATTACAGAATTTTCTTTATAGAAAACAGCACTTCCGTGCAGAAAATTCAGTTTCTTGCACAAATAATCCTATTTCCTGCTTTATCACCTTTAACAGCTTCACTAAATTACAAACCCCAGAATTCTGTAGGAGGCAGAAGTGGACTTTTTTCTCTAGTGTGATGAAGTGGTAAGAAGTCCTGTATGAATTTTGCGCAGAATGAATTGCAACGATTCTCACCCATTCTCAACCTTCTCCTGAGTTTCTCAACACTTGAAAATGTGATTTCTATCATTTTTATGAGCAAGCAATATTTTTCCAACATTCTAACATTTCTATGGCAAACCATCTTCATTCTGTTCAATGAAAGCAACTTGATACAGAGATAACTACCAATTCCATGGTCTCATGGAGCTATGGGTGAAGCTTGGTGGGTTTGGTAGTTGGGGGAGGAAAATAAAATTCTAATACCTTTAATACCAAAGACAGATTGCCTACATTGAAGGAGTGATGGCACAAATTTCATCTACTGAATCAAAGATGAACCAATGGATTTCCTGTGGGAAGCCTCCAGCACCAATTAGGGGAAATGAGTTGTGCCCACACATGCTTTATCACATGCTACTGTGGCCTCCCAACCAGTTTTTCTTAGCATGAATGCCAGGAAATCGTAGCCTGTCAGAATCTTGTGCCATTCCCAGAAGCAAAATGCATGACTTGGCTTCCAAAATGGACATAAACAGAGCAGCACATGCTTTCCCCTCAAGAATAACCCCCAGGTGAAATGGGGTGTCATAATTCAAAGTTGCAGAATTCTAAGGAATGTGCCCATCCCTGTATCTTTGAAGGGGGGAAATGGACAGATGATCCATTGTTCTTGTACATTCATTGTGTCACAGGACTGGAAATCTGGAAGTCAATGAATTAAGAAATATTGCTGGGTAATACCTTAATAACTGACAAAACAGACAAGTATCACTTTTTAAAGGCGATTATTGGTTAATGGAAACTACAGAAAGTTTGGAAAATGTAACTTTTTGGTCTACAATTTTTTACATTGACCATGCTTGTTTACTGATGGAAGGGGGATATTTTGGAAGATAGAATTGCAAAAAGATATGTCTTCAAGATCTAAACCAGGGGTCCTCAAACTAAGGCCCAGGGGCCAGATATGGCCCTCCAAGGTCATTTACGAAGCCCTCGCTCAGGGTCAACCTAATTCTGAAATGACCTGAAAGCACACAACAACAGCTACAACAACAATCCTATCTCATCAGCCAAAATAATAATAATAATAATAATAATAATAATCATAATCATAATATTTTTTTTATCGTATCAGGAACGACTTGAGAAACTTCAAGTCACTTCTGGTGTGAGAGAATTGGCCGTCTGCAAGGATGTTGCCCAGGGGACGCCCAGATGATTTGATGTTTTTATCATCCTTGTGGGAGGCTTCTCTCATGTCCCCGCATGAGGAGCTGGAGCTGATAGAGGGAGCTCATCCGCCTCTCCCCGATTCGAACCTGCGACCTGTCGGTCTTCAGTCCTGCCAGCACAGGGGTTTAACCCACTGCGCCACCGGGGGCTCCATAATAATAATAATAATAATAATAATAATAATAATAATATTTATTTGTACCCCACCACCATCTCCCCAATGAGGACTTGGAGCGGCTTACATGGGGCCAGGCCCGAACAACAATTACAATAAAGAAAACCAAAACACAACCAAAAATGAAAACAATAAACAACATCATAATTACATAAAACATATGAATACATAACAATATAAGAATTACAATAGACACAGGCACAGAGACAATGGGTGGGCTACATGTAATTATTAAAAACAACTAATTAAAACTAATTAAAAACTCAGACAAGATAAAAGAGAGAAGCAGATAAAATGCGGAGTAGTACTCATCATGGCAGGGCTTGTGGAATCAACTTTCCCACAAAGGGTGGGGGGGGGCATCTACTCTAATGACAGAATTATCAGCTAAACAGTCATGTGAAATTGTATACCTAGTCATCAAAGGCACAATGGAAGAGCCAGATTTTAAGGTTTTTCTTAAAAACTTCTAAAGAAGGGGCTTTCCTAATTTCTCTAGGGAATGAGTTCCAGAGTCGGGGGACCACGGTGGAAAAGGCTCTCTCCTTTGTACTTACCAGGTGAGCTTGCGACACTGGCAGTGGCGAGAGCAGGGCCTCCCCAGAGGATCGGAGAGCTCGAGATGGTTCATGGAGGGAGATACGGTCACGAAAGTAGGTGGGTCCCAAAGCGTTTAGGGGCCCACACTGCCCATTGAAATACTAATAAGTTTATATTTCTTAAAATTGTTCTACATTTTAATTATTGTATTGTTTTAAGGTGTTTTTTGCACTACAAATAAAATATGTGCAGTGTGCATAGGAATTCATTCTTTTTTTTTCAAATTATAATCTGGCCCTCCAAGAGTTTGAGGGACTGTGACCTGGCCCTCTGTTTAAAAAGTTTGAGGACCCCTGCTCTAAACAATAGGAAATGAGCTCTGAATGCTCATGTTTACCATTTTCGATTAATTTTCCAGCTGGAAAGAAAGAATGAATAAAAGAAAGAGAAAGACTTCTAGTTTTAAAAGCTAGCTTTCTGATTTGGAATTAATTTTACACTCACTTGAAACTTACTGCCACAATTATAGCTTCAGGTGCAGTGCCGTATGAGTCAGATAATAAAACTACAGATTGTACAGTTCAGCTTCATGGTGGTTATTTATAAGACACAAGAGCTAACCCTGGAAGCGAAGTATGGAGAGGTGGGTTTAGAAGATCAGAATGCAAATTGCTGAGCAATCGCCATTCCTATCCAAGGAAGAGCTTGTATAATTTTCTATCTTTTTGCTTAGTCTCCCTTTAGTCTGCATGTGTTTGTAATCTCTTGGTAAACTCATGAGCTCCAGAACACAACACTTGTCAGTGATGTATGCACAGTGTGAAGCTTTTCGGCAAATGCTAACTTGTTGAAGACCTAGTGAAGTGATATGTTTTTGGAATAATTTATTTGCACCCTGCAATCTGACAAAATGAAAAAAAAAACTTCTGGTTCTCCCTAAGGTATGTTAATATCCATGTGATGTGATCAGTGTTGACACATTGGATGCTTGTGGGAAGTGATAATCACCCAATACTTGAAAGTTCCCAACAGTCTGAGAGGACCACTCTGGGTGTTCCTTCCTTCCTAATATTATTATTAATGGGGTGGAGTAAGTAGGCTAAGGCCATTCAGTTCTCATGATCTCAAGTACTGGAATAGGGGAAAGGGCCTAATTTGAGTTACAGTGTGTGGAACACTCAGTCATCAATAAATATTTGAACTGGGAAAGAAGAGAGTGAGGATAAGCACCTTTTTATTATATCAGTTAATAAGAGGCTTCACTTTGAAAAATGTTTGTATGTGACACTTTAATGTGTAACCTAGTACTATAACTTGTCTTCAACTCCAAATGATCTTCAACTGTCTTCCTTGGAGTAAATCTTCAATTCAGTAACTTGACACGAGTCTTTATCGTATGAATTGAACAAAGATATGTTTATTTATGGATTCTCAGGCACATAAAGCATAATGGTTACACAGCATTTTTCTTCACAGTACTTCCTGGATATTGTTACACTCAGCTTTTAATATTATGAATAACTAAAACTGTTACTATATAACATTCAGAATGGCTTATCTTATGTCAACTTCGTTTGGTAACTTTCTCCACTTTAAAAATGCAATTCTTTCTCAGTCTCCTGACTGGGCAACTTATAGCTTATATTTCTTTCTTTTTCTCTATAGTTTAACTGTAAACTTGTTCTCAGAGAACACTTTTCCTCTCTGTCACACTGACCGAAGACTTAGATTCAGATGATCCTTTTATTACTTCAGTTTTGCCACTGAAGGCACAATATAATATTGGGAATTTCTTTCCCCTAGCTCGCAGACTAGATTCCAATTCAAAATGGTTCATTTAACACTTTAAATATCAAGGCTGAAGACATGAACTTAGAAAAGGAACCTCCTCAACTGCAGCTCACATATAGCCAGAGACATCTTCCCTTTAGCTCACCCGGCTAAAGACTGGCTCATATTTTAAAATGTCCACTCTTCTCCTTTCTGTTAACTCCGCCCCTTTTTCCTCCTAGCTGTTCTGAAATGGATACATTTCTACTGCAGGGGCGTCGCTACTATGGCAATGCATCAACCAATCAGCTGTAGCTAACTCTTGCCTGCGCTTACCACATACCAACACCCACAAACACATTGAAAACTTACATTATAATTAGATATTCTGTTACACAGAGTTAATGCAATATGGGTACATATGGCTTGCTTCTGCCTTTAATGGCAGGTTGCGGGTTTGGCTAATGCAGTCAACAAAATTCTTTGCCTGGATGTGAAGATCAGATAGAAACATCCAGATACTTGAATCTTATCTTTGATTCAGAACTTGGAAGAATTGGAAGAATTTTGCTTTTGGACTAGAATCAGAATTGCAAGGACATTCTTCTGGAGAATCTCTAGGAACTCTCAATGGTCATATTGCTTGAGGAAATCTGGAAGTTTCTGTCCAAAAAGTCACTTTTCTTGAAGAAGGTGAAGAAAGCTTTATTTCAAAGGAAAGAACTGGCAAAACCATCTCAGAGTATTCCTTGCCTAGGAAAGCATGGGAAAGACCATGAAATTCATGGTCACCGTAAGCCAGGAGAAGACTTGAAGGCATCACTCAGTTTCTTGATATTGGGAAATGGGACATTCTTAAGTCTGACTTCAGATTAATTCTTCCTAGTTTAGACTCTCAGTTTTCTTGTGACATGTTGAAATGCACAAGGGGACGGTCCTCTTCCCAGGATATGGTGCTAATTATGAAGATGGGCTGTGAAAGCCTCCACACTGAGCTATTGTTTGCTCAGCATTTCAGAGCATCCAAGTCTTTTTGCTCAGCTGAAGGGCCTGTCATTTCTTCATATCCACATTGGCAAATCACAGAGCTGTCAACACCAGCTGGGAACAGAGAGTTGTCAAAGTCTAGGCATGCATGCATAGGAAATAACAGATAAATAAGAGAAAAGTGACGGGGAAGGAAGGCATTTTGTCTGTTACTATCTTAAATGTTCACTTTTTTCATATTGCAAGGAAACCAGAGGATTCATGGGTTTGCACAAAAGTGCACGTCTTTAGCGGAGTCATAAAATGATTTTCTTATCAATATTACAGTTATAAGGAAATCTGTAAAGTCCTGTATGTTTATTATTTATTTATATAACAGTCATGGGTCCATGGACCATTATAAAGTTATAACTACAGTTATGGAGTTAATTCCCCACTCTAGGCATAATAATAAACAAAACTCGGAAATTGGACTAGTACACTTCTTTTAGAAAAAATGTGAACTTTCCCCCCTCCATTTGAAATGTCATTCTTTAGGGAGCATACAATACCCCTATTAAAACAGCTTCATTTGCTGCTGATAAGTTGCCGAGCCAAATTCAAGGTGCAGGTCATGACCTATAAAGCCCCAAACGGTTCGGACCCCTCCTATCTCCGCAATCGCAAATGTTGTCATTTCTTTTATGTAATTGTGTTATTATTGTTCATTATTTGCGTTTTCGGTTTTATTTTATGTAATTGTTGTTTTGGGCTTGGCCTCATGTAAGCTGCACCGAGTCCCCATTGGGGAGATGGTAGTGGGGTAAAAATAATAATAATAATAATTATTATTATTATTATTATTATTATTATTATCTCCTTCTATGAACCGGTACGAGCTCGAAGATCTTCTGAGGAGGCCCTCCTCTCAGTCCCACTACTGTCTTAAGCACAGTTGGTGGGGACAAGAGGGAGAGAGCCTTCTCAGTGGTGGCCCCCCTTCTCTGGAACGCCCTTCCAAGGGAAATAAGACAGGCCCCATCCCTCCCTTCCTTTCGTATGAGCTTGAAGACCTGGTGGTGTCAACAAGCCTTTGAAAATGACCAGTTCTAACTCAGCCCTACACATTGTTGAATACGGCCTTATTTTTCCTACCAGTTACCCAGATTCTTTCCTCTAATCGGCCCCAGAATGAACAGCCACAGACTCGTACCTAATATTATTTATTTATTTATTTATTTATTTACAGTATTTATATTCCGCCCTTCTCACCCCGCAGGGGACTCAGGGCGGATTACAGTGTACACATATATGGCAAATATTCAATGCCAATTTGACATACAACATATACAGACATACACAGAGGCTATTTAACTTTTTCTGGCCACCAGGGGAGCTGTCGCTTTCATTGTCCATCTGCGACACTGATGAAGTACTTCCGCATTCCTGCATGCTTTTGCTGGAGTGCTTTGCTGGAGTCTTTTTTTTCTGGCCTCATAAATTAGTTAATTTAGCCTCCCCACACTTTAAGGTGGAACCTAATTTTCCTACTTGACAGATGCAACTGTCTTTTGGGTTGCAAAGGTCGACAACAGGCTACACAATTGGTGGTGGCTCCTGACACGACAAAAAAAAAAAAACCCAAAACCTTCCTTAGCTTAGTAAGCCAGTTAGCTCCAAGATCCTTTTCTATTTAGAATGGATTTCTTTTTTACTTCAATAAATATATTTTTAATCTAAAGTTGTGACTCTGCAATCCTGTGCCATCCTATTTAACTGAAGCTAATCCTGACTTGCCACACGTACATTTCTGCTGGTTATGAAGTCTGCTTCTAGCACTCTGCTATATTTTTGGTGGAATCACCCCAAGTGAGGGTTGTTTTGAGCCTAACAGCTCCGATTCCCCACACTGATTTGCGAATGCTATACCAATGCCAAGATATAGATGATGGTCTAAATAGGAGGCCACCTTAAGCTTAGTCAGATCATTCATACTGGTCCATCTTAACCAGGGTTGTTGATTTTTATTTTCAGTGACTCTTCAGGATTTCTGGTAGGACTATTTCATAGTCTTACCTAAAGTTCCTGATATTTCCCAGTGTCTCTCATGTAAGTACTAACCTGGCATGACCCTGCTTTGCTTCTAAAACCAGGTAATATTAGTATGTTCAGGGTGGTATGGTGTACTAGATAGAATTCAGAAAGGTCTCCTAATTGACAAGGAATTGTGAGAATCTGATTTATATTCATTGCAACATGAAACTCTTTTATTCCAAAGCCAAATGGAATCCATCTGGTAAATCAAATGCGTTTGTGAGAAAATGAAACATTCTCCTTCCATTTTTGTTTGTTTCCAACTGCCATTGCTAATGTGTTTTCTTTCAGCATCAAAGGCTGTTACGTCTAGGAAAAGAATCCAATAATATTGCCCTTGGAAGATCAAAAGTGGGAAGGAGATTTGCTTGCGCTTGAGGTAGGATTGCAGATATACAACTGGGCTATAGTTATTATTTCATATAAATCATTGTGAAGCAAACCTCATGATCGTGAACATTGCGGGCAGCCTAGGAATGCAATGACATGACATGACCAGTCCTTCTTGCTCCAGCTTCTCCCATTTTCCCCCTGCTCTGTGCTCCAGTGGGCCTATATCAGAGCTTTTGCATCTATAGATTGTAATTTTCATACATTATGGCCACTATACAAAACTTTCCGCTACAGAAAAAAAATTAAGTATACCTGAACTGCAGTGTCTTCAAAGCTTATTAGTACATGTATCAATAGGGTGGCCAGCCAGGTGAAGTAAAGTTCAGGACTTCTGTCTCTAATAGTTGTTTAGACCAGTCAATGTTGACAGATGTTGCTTGCCATTAAAGCATGAAAGGTACAGTAGCCTTGTCCATTACTTGACTTCGTAACCCTATCAATGAAGTAGCAATAATGATCTCCTTTTCCATCTACTTAGTGGCATTTTTCCAAATGAAGCAGAGATTGTTTGAGGACTGGAACATCTGTAGGGATACCAAGGTGCTTGTTTATAAAGCTATTGTCCTCCTAACCCTGCTATATGCCTGCAAAACATGGACTGTCTACAGACGTCGCATGCAACTCCTGGAATGATTTCATCAGCCCTGCCTCCGAAAAATCCTGCAAATCTCTTGGGAAGACAGGGGGACAAACGTCAGCATGCTGGAAGAAGCAAAGACCACCAGCATTGTAGCAATGGTCCTCCACCATCAACTCCGCTGGGCTGGCCATGTTGTCCAGATGCCCAGCCACCGTCTCCCAAAGCAGTTGCTCTACTCCAAACTCAAGAACGGAAAAAGGAATGTTGGTGGACAGGAAAAAAGATTTAAAGATGGGCTCAAAGCCAACCTTAAAAACTCTGGCATAGACACTGAGAACTGGGAAGCCCTGGCCCTTGAGTGCTCCAGCTGGAGTCAGCTGTGACCAGCAGTGCTGCAGAATTTGAAGAGGCACGAATGGAGGGTGAAAGAGAGAAACGTGCCAAGAGGAAGGCGCGTCAAGCCAACCCTGACCAGACCGCCTTCCACCTGGAAACAAATGCCCTCACTGCGGGAGAAGATGCAGATCAAGAAAGGCTCCACAGTCACCTACGGACCCACCAGAACACTGATCCTGGAAGACTATCCTACTCGGCCAACGAGGGATTGCCTAAGTAAGTAAGTAAGTGGCTATAGTATTGCTGTAATGTTATGCAGGAATTGTTTCAGAATACTGATATACTCGAGCATAAGCCTAGTTTTTCAGCCCTTTTTTTAGGCTGAGAAAGTCCCCCTTGGGACTAATATTACCCCCTTGTTTAAGGAGCTCCACTGGCTGCCATTTATTTTCCGGTTCCAATTCAAGGTGCAGGTTATCACCTATAAAGCACCCTGTAGGTCGCCCCAATTATTAATCTGGCTGCCTCGGCTTATATTGAGGTCGGCTTATACTTGACTATATACAGAATATAAAGTGTAGTAGATCTGAGTTGATCGAAAGGTCACAGGTTCGATTCCGGGGAGCGGCGTGAGCTTCTGCTGTCAGCCCTAGCTTCTGCCAACCTAGCAGTTCGAAAACATGCAAATGTGAGTAGATCAATAGGTACCGCTCCGGCGGGAAGGTAACGGCGCTCCATGCAGTCATGCCGGCCACATGACCTTGGAGGTGTCTACGAACAACGCTGGCTCTTCGGCTTAGAAATGGAGATGAGCACCACACCCCAGAGTCAGACATGACTGGACTTAATGTCAGGGGACTACCTTTACCTTTACCTAGATCTGAGTCTGCACCTGTATCTGAGTCTGCACCTGTTTCGTCTGGTGAGAAACCTTCAACATTTCTATGTGTTCATTTTGACGTGTAAGTCTTCTTTATCCTAAAGGTGGGTCTAGATCTCTTTCTGAGCTAGTTACCATTTTGCCAGAAAAAAAGAAAGAAAGAGGAAGAGCGTTGTGGATGGACAATGCTTATCTCACATGTGGAGAAAAAGAATCTTTGTTCATACTGGCAGAGAAGGAAGAACCTTGAATGTTAGGTGAGGATTTGCTCTAATTTCTGCTTGAACCCATTGTTTTCACATCTGGTTGGACATCTGGAAAGAGGTTTGATTTCCATTAAAATTTGTGAGACTTTCCCACCCTACCCACTACCTCCTTCCCTCCAGCCGAGTGTGGCCTTGCATATTCTCATTGTTTTCCTTCGGAGCCTTCCTAGGGGAAAGACTGTATTTTTAGCTCAGCGTGTTTCTCCTATGTGTGTGAGGTGTGCACAAAAAAAGAGAGTATCTATTCCTATTTTCACTTTCCTTGCTGTGTTTGCTTTGGCTGGAGTCTTTTTGGCAACCTTTGGAGCTAGGTTTGAAGGCGAGTAATTGCAAGAGGCCTTTGATTAGCAGGGCGTATCCCACCATATTGGTTCCATCGAATGCCGTCTCCACTCCTGGGATTCACAAGTCTTGGTCGGAATCACATGCTCCGTAGATCTCACTATTCTATCAGGAATTCACAGTCATTGCAATTACATTGTAAGGATTCTTTTAATTGAATGGCATGTTCCATGGCCTCGGATTTGTTTCTCAGACCACCTCAAACAAGGCAAATTTGTAAAGAGGCGAGGGAGGAGGTGATGATGGTTTCCCCACTGATCTCACTGTGGGGCTGGGGTCATGATTTATAGCCGGGAAAATCAACAGCTTCATTATGCAGCTAATGATGGTGAGGATATATTTCCAAAATAGAATATCTGGGCTCTTATCTCAGTTTCATGCAAAAAGATTCAGGCCAGCAGATGAGATTCACCTTTGGGAAAATAGCTATTTATCTTTCACTAGCCATCCCCTTATTTATTTATTTATTTATTTTGGTTTCTTCTACCCCGCCCTTCTCACCCCGAAGGGGACTCAGGGCGGCTTACAAAGGCACAATTCGATGCCAACATCACATAACAGTAGTAAAACAAAATAACATCAATTAAACAGTTGAAACAGTTAAACAACAATTCCTGCATTACAGCCCTAAAACCAATAAAACCAATAAAATGATACAAACCTAATTACTCCTCATAGATGGTCAGCGTTCGCTATCTCATAGTCCAAATTCCAATTCCACATTGTCAGTCCTGTCAGTCCTAGTCGATTTGATTGTCCTTATCTAGTTGTCAGATTGCCCAAAGGCCTGGTCCCACAACCACGTCTTTACTTTCCTCCTGAAGGAGAGGAGGGATGTTGATGCCCTAATTTCTCCCGGGAGTGAGTTCCACAGGTGAGGGGCCACCACCGAGAAGGCCCTGCTCCTCGTCCCCACCAACCTCACTTGTGATAGTGGTGGAGTCGAGAGCAGGGCCTCCCCAGATGATCTCAGACTCCGGGGTGGGACGTAGAGGGAGATACGTTCGGACAGATACACTGGACCGGAACCGTACAGGGTTTTGTAGGTCAAAACCAGCACCTTGAATTGTGCTCGGAACTGAACCGGCAGCCAGTGGAGCTGACACAGCAGGGGGGTGGTGTGCTCCCTGTATGACGCTCCGGTGAGTAATCTGGCTGCTGCTCACTGGACCAGTTGAAGTTTCCGAACAGTCTTCAAGGGCAACCGCACGTAGAGTGCGTTGCAGTAGTCTATTTGGGATGTAACAAGATGTAACACGTTGCTGTGGCCCAGTCTGTGTATATGTGTTTTTTGTGTGTATATATGTGTATATATTAGGCTTGGGCGGTTTTGTTCGTTAATTTCGTAATTCGTTATTAATTCGTATTTAAATTAGCTTACGATCCAATATTGAGCCATGCAGGAATAGTGTGAGGAGTAATTAAGATTCGAAACACTTATTTCGAAATTATTTCGTGATTATTTCGTCATTATTTTGTAATTATTTTCGCATGTCTGGTGCAAGTTTTATAGTTGTTGTTTGTTTTATCACACCAACAGTCAACAACAGAGGGAGAGGGAAGCTTCAGAAGTTCCTCCTGTCCCATTTGGAGGTTGTTTTAGCATATTGCGCAATCTCGTCCGCCATTAACGAATCGATTCGTAATTTTACGAAATTTCGTAAATTTCAAATTTTTTTAAAGGAAAATTTCGGAATTATTAACAAAAACAAAACGCAAGGGCCCCCCTAAAAATGAAACGAGTTTAGAACCAAATTTTTCCGTGGTTACCCAAGCCTAGTATATATGTAGTTTAGCACATGGAGTGTAATGTATTTTTTATTTTTGGCTTTTAAAGTTTCTTCCACTGTGTTTTTCAGTGTTTAAATGAGTGATAGTCACTTGTTGGCCTGATAGGTGTATTGTGTCCAAATTTGGTGTCAATTCGCCCAGTGGTTTTTGAGATATGTTAATCCCACAAATACACATTATATTTTTATTTATATAGACTAGTTGTCCCCTGCCACATGTTGCTGTGGTCCGGTCTGGTGATCTGGAAAATAAAGTAATGAGAAAGTGATGGTTTCTAATATATATAATGTCTTGATGCTTGTGGGTAAACAGTACTACTTGTTGTTTCTTTGTCAGGGTTGATGTAGAGATTGTCTGGTTTGACTACTCTGGATCATGGACATATTATTGTCCTTCTTTAGGAGTCCCTTTCAAATACTATATCTGTATGTGTATATGTGAATCATATCTATCTATCTATATTTATGACTGGATGGCTCTTTGTCAGGACGGCTCTGATTACATTTTCTTGCCCTGGTGAAGGGAGTTGGACCGGATGGCCTTAAGTATTTTCTGTTGGTCATGGAAGTTCTGTGTGGGAAATTTGACCCAATTCTGTCACTTGTGGGATTCAGAATGTTCTTTAATTGTAAATCCCAGTAACTACAAATCCCAAATGTCAAAGTCTATTTCCCCCAAACTCCATCTGTGTTCATACTTTGGCATATGGAATATTTGTGCCAAGTTTTGTCCAGATCCATCATTATTTGAGTCCATGGTACTCTCTGGATGTAGGTTAACTACAACTCCCAAACTCAAGGTCAATGCCCACCAAACCCTTCTAGTGTTTTCAGTTGGTCATGGGAGTCCTGCATGCCACATTTGGTTCACCGCCATTTCTGATGGAGTTCAGAATGTTCTTTGATTTTAGGTGAACTATAAATCCCAACAACTACAACTTCCAAATGACAAAATAAAAAAAAATTGATTGTAGGACAGACATTGGGTTGTCAGGTGCATGCCGTCCAAAGTTGGTGTCAGTTGGCCCACTGGTTTTTGAGTTCTGTTAATCCCACAAACGAACATTATATTTTTATTTATATAGATTTCTGATCACTTACAGAAGAGAATAGGGATTGGTAAGAAAAGTAGATGTTTCTTCCCCAGCCAAATACTTATCCCCATTAAGTCTAGAGTTTTCCTAAGTCACCATCTTGAGTTGTTGAACCCAACCTTTGGTCTGCTAGATGTTTGGAACATAAATTCCCAGAAGTCCGAGCCAGTTTGGGATTCTGGGAGGTGAAGTCCAAAGCACCAGGAGGACCAAAGACTGGAAACCTCTAATGTAAAGTTTGCATGTCTATGTTATCTTATATCTTGTGTTGATTAATCCATAAGTCGGTTTGAATGCTGGACATCAGAAATGTGCTACTCGATATGGCAAGTCTGTGAATTATTGGTTAGGTTACTGATCCAAAACAAGATTCCATTAAAAAGAAGAAGAGAGAAATTAAGAAGGAAAGCTTTGCAATCACTGTGAACGTCAGAGAGTGGAAAAACCCCGCAGTTTCTTCACATCAGATATCTTAAGAAGCTTTGTTTCATATAATTTCTCCAGCTCTAGGTTTTTAAATATTTTGGACTTCAGATTTCAGAACTGTTGGTCAATATGACCAATGCTCAGGAATTCTGGGAGTTGAATCCCTACATCTGGAGGATGATACTTGAGAACTACAGGTTTAGATGACATTCAAGGAGGAGGAGGAGGAGGAGGAGGAGGAGGAGAAGGAGGAGAAGGAGAAGGAGAAGTTGGGAGAAAGGCATAGAATAATAGATTCATAGAGTTTGAAGATACCTAGTTGGGACATCCAGTCCACCTCCATTCTGCCAAGAAGGAAAATCACATTCCAAGCGCTCCCGACAGATGGCCATCTGGCTCTGTTTAAAAGCCTCCAAAGAAGGAGCCTCCACCGCACTCCAGGGCAAAGAGTTCCACAGCTGAACAGCTCTCACTGTTAGGAAGTTCTTCCTAATGTTCAGGTGGAATCTCCTTTCCTGTAGTTTGAAGCCATTCCTCTGCGTCCTAGTCTCCAGGGCATCACAAAACAAGCCTGCTCCTTCTTCCCTATGACTTCCCCTCACATATTTTTACATGGCCATCATGTCTCTTCTCAGCCTTCTCTTCTGTATTCAGAGAGTTCCACCGCTGAACAGCTCACACATTTAGGAAGTTCTTCCTCATGTTCAGGTGGAATCTCATTTTCTGTAGTTTGAAGCCATTGTTCCACGTCCTAGTCTTCAGGGCATTAGAAAACAAGCCTGCTCCCTCTTCATCCCCTCACCTATTGATACATGGTCCTTATCATTTCTCTGCTCTTCTGTAGGCTAAATATGCCCGGCTCTTGAAGCCACTCCTCACAGGGCTTGTTCTCCAGACCTTTATCATTTGAGTCACCTTCCTCTGGACACATTCCTGCATGTGTACTTCAAAGTGTGGTTTCCATGTGTATAGCACAAAATGTGGAGTCCTTCTTATTTCCTTTTTTCTTGGCCTATATTGAACATTGTCAATATATTTTCTGTAATAGTAATGCCTTCTCACCCTTGCCCACAGCAAATATGCATATGGCCTCTGTATGTTCAAGATGCTGAATATTCTTTAGCATTTTGCAGGCAATATTTCAGCCAAGCAGATTAGAATCTTCAGAGTTAATTTATTTTGTGTCATGTTCACAATTTGTGACTTGGTTCACTTAAAATAAAAACAATCCCTTCCCCATTTCCCGATGTGTTCTCCCCTCCCTTTTCCACAAAGGTCATGAATACACCTGCTTGTTCAGGATTTTCTTAATGAATAATTCTGAATTATCCATGAAATATTTAAGTGGCACCATGATCTCATCAGGCATTACCCATGCATGAGACAAGCTTAGCAACCAGCAAAATATCAACAGCCCCGGTTAGATTAAAACACACTCACACACATCACATGTGGTTTCTGAACAGTCAGCAAGTTGGGGAACAAAAAAGATCATTTTTTGTGATAAGAACATAAACAGCAGAGGAGATTAAAGCCTTTGGGATCATGGCTCGAGCTATGTTTGCATTCCTCTCTTGCCAATAAAACTCATTCTTTTCTCTGAAAGTTTACTTTTCTTCCTCTCGTGGTCCTTTCTCTTTGACTTTCTCAATCAATTCTTGGAAATGGAAGCCACTGACAAGGAATGCTTTTTACCAACTTGGTACAACTTTATTTGCAACACTCAGGATGAAATAATTGCAAACCCATTTGGAAAAGATGGTTCTTGCTTCAGTTATCCATGCTCTCGTGCAGGGCTTCCCAGGCTTCCATTCTACAATGCTGATTTGTTATGTCCCATCGGTGACATATGAGCCCCCAGTGGCGCAGTGGGTTAAACCCCTAGCAGGACTGAAGACCGACAGGTCGCAGGTTCAAATCTGGGGAGAGGTGGATGAGCTCCCTCTATCAGCTCCAACTCCTCATGTAGGGACATGAGAGAAGCCTCCCACAAGGTTGATAAAACATCAAATCATCCGGGTGTCCCCTGGGCAACGTCCTGCAGGCAGCCAATTCTCTCACACCAGAAGCGACTTGCAGTTTCTCAGGTCGCTCCTGACACGACAAAAAAAAAAGTCCCATCAAAATAGGTTTGAACAGTTCTAGTCCAACCCAAACATTGTTGAACATGGCCTTGCACTCTTACCTATTACCCCGGTCATCCCTCAAATAGGCCCTGGAAATGAGCAGCCACAGACCTGTATCTGCTATTGCCGTCAGCCTGTTATAGCATTGTACTTAATTCCCGCCCCCTCATATTTTGAGTTTGCACTAGCCTTGGCCCGGCTTTTTAATTGCTCTGAATAGGCAGGATTGTTTTTTTTAACATACATAAGTTATTGTGATAATTTTATGCTTATGTTGATTTTATGTTGTGCTGTTTGCTTTGTATGTTTCAGTGATGTTGCTTGAAAATCGCCTTGAGTCCCCCTCGGGGAGATAGAGTGGTATATAAATAAAGTTTATTATTATTATTGTTGTTATTATTATTATTATTATTATTATTATTATTATTTGACATATGGTGACGTTACAATTTATGATCTCATCACAAAGGGCTAATTTCAGCAACATATGATGGTTAAGCCCTGGGTCATCCACAGAGTCCGCCAGCTCCCAATAAACAATGCCAGTGCGGCTCCACGCGTGATGTAGGGTTGAGCATGCTGCCATCACCACAACATTGGTGGCTTCCAGTGTTGCCATAGGAAGCAATGGAGGAAAGCCATGTGGTTGATGCTCCTCCCCATGGGATCACCTAAATCAGGAGCTGGGCTTTACGGGGTGTGGGACCCTGGGTTCCCCACATCCTCAACGATGTGTGACAAGGTTGTTAGGGCCTTCCAGAGATCTGGACATCAGCAGGTCCTGCAAATTCCATGGCTTCCTTGACTACATCAATCCATCTGTAAAATGGTTTTCCTCTTTTCCCACTGCTTCCCATTTTAGTGAGCATCATCGTCTTTTCCAATGAATATGTCCAAAGTAGTCAGATTAATGTCTCCCATATGCCTTTATTTAAGCTTAATAAAGCAGTTGTTGTCAGTTCATTAATGACTGTTTATTAGAACCACATTGAGCGCATGTGGTGCTGAAAGATCTCACAGCTCCAGCATCTAGCCTGATTTCTTGAATGACAGATACATGAGAGTGGGGCTGTCAAATGTCCTGCAGTGTACTTACAACAGCCACTTGTTACTCATTTATTATAATAAATAGCCAGAGTTTGTGAAATGCAAATGAAATGTGACTTTGGAAGTTTTTGGAGTCCACAATATTTTCTGTGTGTCAGGAGCGACTTGGGAAACTGCAAGTTGCTTCTGGTGTGAGAGAATTGGCCATCTGCAAGGTCATTGCCCAGGGGATGCCCAGATGTTTTGATGTTTTACCATCCTTGTGAGAAACTTCTCTCATGTCCCCGCATGGGGAACTGGAGCTGACAGAGGGAGCTCATCCACGCTCTCCCTGGATTCGAACCTCCGACTTGTTGGTCTTCAGTTCTGCTGGCACAAGGGTTAAACCCACTGTGCCACCGGGGGCTCCCCACCCACATATTGACTGGAAATGAAAGATGTCCCAGGACACCGGCCAGGACTAATTGTTCCTCTAACAATAGTTTGACATTGTTCCTTCAGTATTTTAACCGCTGACAAGAAGGGACAGAGAGAATAAGCACTGCCATTTCCCCGAGGACCCATCATCATCACCATTATCATCTTCCACATACAGAGATGAACAAATGGAATACAGCAACGACAAAAGATTTGTGTCCAGAATTTGTAAACATTTCATTTAAAGGCTATCCCAAAGTCTCCAACTCTCCTAATTGCAAGGAATTCCAATTGTTCCTCTGCCGTCCCACTTTTTCAGATGCTTCTAAAATGTCCCAGTATCTCTCGCCTCCCATTTTACAACTTTTTCCTCAGATTAAGTCAACTGTTGCAGGCTGGGTTCCAAATGCAAAAGTGGATTGTATGCAATTAACTCAGCAAAATGGAGAGAAGAAAGTGAAATCTTACTGTATTGTCAAAGGCTTTCATGGCCGGAATTACTGGGTTGTTGTAGTTTTTTTGGGGCTATATGGCCATGTTCTAGAGGCATTCTCTCCTGACGTTTCACCTGCATCTATGGCAAGCATCCTCAAAGGTAGTGAGGACCATAGATGCAGGAGAGAATGCCTCTAGAACAGTGGTTCTCAACCTGGGGTCCCCAGATGTTTTTGGCCTACAACTCCCAGAAATCCTAATAGCTGGTAAACTAGCTGGGATTTCTGGGAGTTGTAGGCCAAAAACATCTGGGGACCCCAGGTTAAGAACCACTGCTCTAGAACATGGCCATATAGCCCGAAAAAACCTATAACAACCCACTGAAATCTTACTCTTTCCAGTTGGCCAAAGCAAATTGCTGCAGACTCTCTTGTTTTGTGCACTCTTCCTTATTAAGAGCGTTGATCATTTTGAAGACATTCTGATATTGCTAACCCATGGTTTAGGACAGCCTGATTCAAAAATTTCTGAACTTTCAGGGAGCAATTTTTTTTTGCTTTTGTGCCAAAAAGCAACTATCTTTTGAGACATGGTGATTTTTTTATTGGGCAAGTACCCCTTGGTGGTGCAGTGGGTTAAACTGTTGTGCCAGCAGGACTGCTGATTGAAAGGTCAGAGATTCAAATCCAGGGAGAGTGGGTTGAGCTCCCTCTGTCAGCTCCAGCTTGCCATGTGGGGACATAAGAGAAGCCTCCCACAAAAATGGTGAAACACCAAACATCCGGGCATCCCCTGGGTAATGTCCTTGCAGATGGTCAATGCTCTCACACCAAAAGCAACTTGCAGTTTCTAAAGTTGCTCCTGACACAAAAGAAATTGGGCAAGTTCCACTTTCTGCTTTTTATGTTTTTGTTTGGCCCACCTCACCTCCAAACATTTGGCTAGGCTGGACACTTGGTTTGGTCTCACAGCAAAGGATTCCTGTCCCAACCTGGACCAAAGATCTTGGATTTTTTCCCCCCGGAGGCTACCACCAGATAACAGCCCAGGACTGAGCCAGAACGAAAAAAAGTGACCTATATTGGAATGGTTTGCATTGCACATCTCCCTGGAGCCATCCTTTCCACCTGCCCTACATTTACTTCCTTAATATATTATGGATTGTTTTGTCTTCCAGTCTGAGAAAGAAAGGTTAAAACAAAATTCTTGAGTTGGTTTGTCAGAGCAGCGGATAAGGTAGGAGATCCTGTTCTCATCTGGGCATTTTTTTTAGAGGAGTTGGTGGCAATGGTGGTCTTTGAAACAAAAAAATAATGATGAAGGGATCAGGAATGGCGGGGAGAAAGAGAGAAGGCAAAGGGAATTTTGCCAGAAATATTCCTAATGACACTCTTTGGGGAGTAGGTTTATACACTCAGCTGTCCCTTGTAACCCAATCTCTGTGTGAGATTTTCCCCTAACTGTTCACTTGGCTTTCCTCACACAGCAAGTATTCAATATATATATCTATGAGCAAGAATGTGTCTTTCCCCCTTGGCTGTTGCCGCAGAGTAAAGAAGGGGGAAAGGGGGCTATGCCAAAGAAGGTGTGGGGAACAGAGACAGGTTGGTTTAGGGTGTGGGGGCCTGTAATGCCCCTCTAATGTACTCAGGGACACATCATGGGGATTTATCGGTCAACACATGACATCTCCTGCCTCCTGGGTCCCACTCCCCAACACCTCTGTGTTTATTACCATGGCAACATCACACAGCATCTGTAAGGATACATGGAGGGGAACATACAAAACTGAGCTGCCTCACATTGGAAAGTTGCCACTTTAAACCACAATTTGGGGGAGGGGGAGAGGAGAGGATTGCTGGAAACTCAAGCTAGATGCCTTTGAGTGTGTGCAGAGTGCTCTTTCCTGCACAGAGCACATGGGCACATAGAATCATAGCACTACAGGGTGCACCTACATTGCGATGCGTTGTGATGCATTGTGATGCCTGTTACGATAAGTCTTTGCAGCACCAAGTATATGTGTGTTGAAGAAAAACCTTATTGTGTGTAATTACCATGAGCAGCTGGCAAAGTAGGTCAACCAGCAATCTTGGACCACACCCAAGGGACTATATCTGTTTGAGTTTTCTGGAATACATTCTGGAGTACCAGCAGGAGATGCTGAAGGAGAGATTGTGGAGAGCCTTTTCTCTGAGGAGACCTATGGACAAAGGCTTTGCTCTGGGGATCAGTTTGGAGAAGCTACTCTGAAGTAAACAGCATTTACTCAAGGTTTATTTTGATCTCTCATTTGCTGTAAGTTTGCTGTGTTTCTTACAATGACTGTGTAAGTTTGTTGCACTGCTTGTTTTTGTATGCAACATTGCCAGTTTATGTTTTCATCTCTGCTGAGTAAAGAGTAAAGAATTTTCTGTTCACTTTAACTCTGGTCTGTGAGTCTTTTGCATTTAGGCTTTGGGCGATGGGATACTGGGCAAAACACGTTGCTGTGTAACAATGCCATCACACCTTCAACTAAGCACTGTGATGCTATTATAATTTCAATTGTCTGCTCACATGACTAGTCAAGTCAGATATCAATGTTGCTATAAAGGACAGCGAGAAGATCCAACCAGTCCATACTTCAGGAAATAAAGCCTGACTGCTCATTGGAGGGAAGAATAGTAGAGGCCAAGATGAAGTACTTTGGCCACATCATGAGAAGAAAGGAAAACTTAGAGAAGACAATTATGCTGGGGAAAATGGAAGGAAAAAGGAAGAGGGGCCGACCAAGGGCAAGATGGATGGATGGGATCCTTGAAGTGACTGGATTGACCTTGAAGGAGGTGGGGGTGGTGACGACCGACAGGGAGCTCTGGCGTGGGCTGGTCCATGAAGTCATGAAGAGTCGGAAACGACTGAACAAATGAACAAAAACAACATAAAGGAAATTGGAAACTAAGGAGGGAACCAACAGCATCAAATCAGATGAGCCAATGGAGAGAAAAGTCTTACAAAATCAAGGTCACTGCAGGGCACTACACTTAATCCAAATCCTAGACCTAAAGTTAATTGTTAGAGTTAGTATTGAACCAATAGCAACCAGCACGTGAGTTACTCCCATGGCTTCAATGAGTAAACTCTAGTTGGACCATGCAAATTGGATTTAAGTCATAGAGTTGCAACTGTCTTGTGAAGATGAGAAGAAGCAATAAACGCGAGGAGCCACCAACTCCAGTCATTGCTCCTTTTACTATAAAATGCAAAACATGCATCTTGGTGATAGTTTTATTAGACTGCTCAAAAGGCACAAAATACTATATATTAGCTTTCAAAACTCACTGGCTCTTCATCAGACAAAGAATTTCAAAATTGTGGTGTTTTCTGCCCAAGGAGTTGGCGCCGTCTCTTTTGAGCTCCTGGCAGAGTGCTATTTCGCATGGCCTTTAATGTTTCAACCGGCTGTGTTTTTAATTGTTTCGAAATTGGATTTTAGTATTATTTTAGACTGTTTTAAAATAATATTGTAATGTGTTTTTAATTTTTCAAAGAAATTGTGCTGTTTTATTTGCTAGCATTTATTCATTGCCTCAAGAGCTTGGGCAGCATTGTTGTGACGACGCGTCAGGCCCCACTTGTATGTGAATGTACAGTTGAATTGTTTGGCTATCTATTGCTTTCTATCAATGTTGTTTGCATCTGTTGAATTGCCTCCCCTGCTTAATTGTTTGGCTCCTCTCCTTCCTGGGGAGGAGGGCAGGGCTTTCTTTTCATTCTACCATCAAACATCTCAGCAGATGGACGTGAAAAAGGCTTAGCTCCAAAAGCCTTCAGTTAAGTCATCCCTCTTCACCAATTCTTAAGTTTGTACTCTTAAGATTCATTCTTCATATCCAGCTCACCTGGACAATGTTGCGGAATCTTAAGTGCTTTCAAACCAGTCCTCTGGCATCAAGAGGAAGATTTTGGCCTTCAACATAGGTCATTAGGCTGGGGTTGTGAATGCTCAGGCATTCACAGCCATTGAGAAAGAGGGAACTTGGAAAGCTTCTCAGCTGTAAAACTCCTTGGACCCAAGACTCCAAAGACTTTAACGTATGTTTTCTTTACCCCTTTTGAATATCAAATTTATGCCTAAGGAAGATAACTCATTGTGAACAATAAAGCCTATTTCGAGTTATCTGTAGTGTCTTGATCCTTGGAAGTTCCAGTTCTCTAAAGGAGGGCAAGAAGCAATCCCCTGGGGAGAGATGTCACATCTATGTTTCTTTCACTAAGATCTATAGACCACAGGCATGACGGCACAATTGTAGAACTACCATACACAAACAAACAAACAAACAAACCAATGTCACACAGGAAAAGAAAAGTGACTATGTCATAATCACAAATCTCCATTTTTTCAAAAATGATGACTACTTTTGTGTCTAAGGATGGACTTGAGGGAAGTGTTTTGGACCTCAGTGCCAGAAGCTCCAGTCAACTTGGCCAAAGGTCAGGGATTTTGACAGACCAAAGACTGAGAACCCTGTTTGTATAATATAGCATCCATAGGTTGAATTAAAATATAACTATAGATAGAGATGGATTTAAATTTCCAGACTCCACTCCCCAGTCATCCCAAGTTGTACATTCCTGCACATGAGTCACAGGAGCCTGCTGTGATTGTTTTGCAGCTGTGAAGTCCTCTCTCTTGTCTTTTTCATCATCCTCCCACCTAGAAAGAAAGAGAAAAACCCAAATTTCACAATCAGCTGGAATCAATTCTATTTCAAAATTTATTTTGACAGTAGAATTTGATCATACCACATTCCCATCAGGCTAAAAGTTGAGCTTTCTAAACTTCTCCAACCACAGTCTTCCTCATCTCTGGAGACCCACCTACACTTTTGGTAGCTTGAAAGAATAATGACAGAGCACAGAAAGTCCCCTATGCTAGTGATGTCTAACTGCTAGTCATCATTGTCAATGACAATGGCATGATCAATCGGCTTTGGGGTTTAGAATGAATGGTTAAGGGACTAAAATAAAGTTTTGCTTCAATTTACATAATAGGTTTTATGATCTCAACCCTTTTGAAGTTCAAACCAGTGTTCCACTGTCAGAGATTCGAATCTAGGGAGAGAGCAGATGAGCTCGCTCTATCAGCTCCAGCTCTCCATGCGGGGACATGAGAGAAACCTCCCACAAGGGTGGTAAAACATTAAAACATCTGGGCGTCCTTGCAGATGGTCAATTCTCTCACACCAGAAAACAAAACAAAACAAAAAAATATTGTTAACTAGCTGTCCCCTGCCACGAGTTACTGTGGCCCACATGGGGGTTCTGTGTGGGAGGTTTGGTCCAATTCTATCATTGGTGGGGTTCAGAATGCTCTGTAATTGTAGGTGAACTATAAATCTCAGCAACTACAACTCCCAAATGACAAAATCAATTTTTGAGTGAAGAACATACATTGGGTTGTTAGCTATCTTGTGTCCAAATTTGGTGTCAATTCGTCCAGTGGTTTTTGAGTTCTGTTAATCCCACAAACGAACATTACATTTTTATTTATATAGATTACAAGCAATGCTATTTTACCCAGCTTCCAGTGGATGGTTTTAATTAAATTAATAATGTCCATTACCATTACAGTCTTGAAGGAAATAAAAATCAGAAGCATGATGCCTGTCACAATTCCTTCTCAAACTCAAAATCACTGGTGAGGTGGTGATGGCAACGTCTCCCTGATGAATAAGGAAACCGATCCTTGTCACTTGCAGCAGCTGCTGCCTGGTACATAGGGTTTAGGGGATTTTGATTATTCTCACGTATGCCCTACAGTATTGTTGAATAATTAGGGATCATGAATGTGAATCTTGATAGAAGTTTGTAACTCTAGTTTACATATTCATAACAGATTACACAGCTCAACATTTTTATTCTTGGTGCCTTGGTTTTTAGATCTGTTTCTGGAAATATTTGGGATGTTGAGTCAGAAAACTGCATTGGATAGTCCACATCAACTCTAGTTTTTTTAGAAATGGTTATGATTCTTTTTTGGAAAGCAGATGATGACTGATAGATATAAACTAGAGTGTCTGGCGGGGGGACTTGTCATTTTTGGAATCAGCAGGTCAAAAATACCCAGAAACAGGGTGGTTGGCTATTGTAACGAATTCCAGTTTACCCCTTTAACTGTCGTGGCCTCTCCCTGAGACCAGAAGTTCAATTATGGTTTTCCAAATTCAGTCCAAGCCTTCTCTCTCAATGTCTCTCTCAATAGAAATAGTTTTCTTATAGGAAAGGATGGTTGTGACTCAACTGGTGTCGATTTGTGTTGTGGAGATGCCCAAAGAGAAGAAACTGCTAAGACCAAATGTGTCTGACCTCACAGGAAAAAGCGCTCATTTGTGAGCCTCTGGAGGGAAGCAGCCTACGAGGGCTGTAATCTCCACCCGGATTCTTACAGCAAGCACCTCCATTCCTGTGACAGGCGTGACTTTGGGGGGAGGCCAATGACACGTATGTAATGTTTCCATTCACTCAGGGAGAGCTGTTCTTGGGTTTGGTCCCAGGCACCTCTGGAGGGCTGATACCAGGGCAGCTGCTCCGGGGAGAGCGTAATGATGCTCATATATCACCTGGATGTCAGCACCAACCTGGGCAAAGGGCAGAAGCATTGCCTTTCGACCACTCATGCCTGCCTCAGAGCAGCAAGTGCTTCCATTAAAGGACAAGAAGGTCTAAAACAAGGATGGCTAGTATTTATATTGGAAGACCCCTCTCTGCTATCCCATTGAGATTGACATTATGCAAGTCTTCATGTGTTCCATCCCATGGACAGGAATATCTGGTGGTGCAATGGGTTTTTAAAAATTGTCTTTATAATTGTCTTAATTGTCTTGTTGGTGCAATGGGTTAAACCCCTGTGCCGGCAGGACTGGAGACCAACAGATCAGAGGTTAAAATATGGAGAGAGCACAGATGAGCTCCCTCTGTCAGCTCCAGCTCCCCATGCGAGGACATGAGAGAAACCTCCCACAAGAATGGTAAAACATCAAAACATCTGGGCATCCCCTGGATAACGTCCTTGCAGACTGTCAATTCTCTCACACCAGTTTCTCAAGTTGCTCCTGACATGAAAACAAACAAATGATAAAATTACAAATAATTTTATCATTTGTCCGCTCATGGCCAGAAAATTCCCACAAATTGCTGTTTTCAAAGACTATTTACAGTTCAAGCATTATTGTGCACATACAAAAATTGCATTGTTGAATGTATTGTCGAAGGCTTTCATGGCCGGAATCACTGGGTTGTTGTAGGTTTCTCGGGCTATATGGCCATGTTCTAGAGCAGTGTTTCTCAACCTTCCTAATGCCACTACCCCTTAATACCGTTCCTCATGTTGTGGTGACCCCCAACCATAACATTTTTGTTGCTACTTCATAACTGTAATTTTGCTACTGTTATAAATTCTAATGTAAATATCTGATATGCAGGATGTATTTTTCATACCCAATACACCCAAATTTGAATACTGGTGGGGTTGAGGGAGATTGTTTTTATTATTTGTGAGTTGTAGTTGCAGGGATATATTAGGGTTCACCTATAATCAAAGAGCATTATTAACTTCACCAACAATTGAATTGAACCAAACTTGGCACACAGAACTCCCATGACCAACAGAAAAGACTGGAAGGGTTTGGTGGGCATTGACCTTGAGTTTTGGAGTTGTAGTTCACCTACACCCAGAGAGCGTGGATCAGTGGTCACCTCAATCTACCCAAGAAAATCTCCTATATATACCGGGCCCTACTATATTTATGGTGGAATCACTCCAATTTAGGGTTATTTTTGAGCCTAACAGCTCAGATTCCCAACAATACGAATTAGTCAACACACTTCATGACAAAGTTGGAGCCCCCGGTGGAGCAGTGGGTTAAACCCCTATGCCGGCAGGACTGAAGACTGACAGGTCGCAGGTTCAAATCCGTGGATGAGCTCCCTCTATCAGCTCCAGCTCCTCATGCAGGGACATGAGAGAAGCCTCCCACAAGGATGGTAAAAAATCAAAACATCTGGGCGTCCCCTGGGCAATGTCTTTGCAGACGGCCTATTCTCTCACACCAGAAGCGACTTGCAGTTTCTCAAGTTGCTCCTGACACGACAAAAAAAAATGACAAAGTGAACAACTTCTAGTCTTGCACTTTTGGAACAAGAGGGATCAAGAATGGCATTAATCTCCCAATTAGGAAAGTTTGGGATTAAACCACCCTGAGTTCCCATGGGGAAATAGGGCAGGATAAAGTATTATTATTATTATTATTATTATTATTATTATTATTATTACAATGTATCCTTGCCAAAGCAACAATACCTCCTATGAAGGAAGGAAGGTGGTAGTGGAAAACTCAAGATATGTAAAGTACAATAATAATAAATCTGGTTCTAATTGTATCTTTGATTTCAAATTTTCCTGCAGTGTTTTTGTACCTTGTTGTTGTTCCAGACCACCATATGTGGTAGAAACATGTAGACCATGGTTTAGTGTTCCATTCAAATGCAACAACAAGCCATAATTAACTTTTTTTTTTTTTTGAGGAATTGGGGAAGCAGAGGCTATTGACAAGCAACCTTAACAGCAATTTCTTTCTTTTTTGTTTCCCTCTATGCCAAGCTCATGCTGCTAATGCCATATAAAAAGAAAAGAAATCCACTTCTCTTCCCTGGAAGTAAGTTTAGGGAGTGGAAAAAAGTCCCAGTGCTTTATGAGTGACACAATTCTTTTGGCATGTACCTTTTTTGCCTCTTAGAACTGAGAGAGGTCTATTGCCCAAGCCTTTCCACGCACACCCTGGAGAATGGCACAAATAGGCATGGAACATATGTATGTGTGTACGGGGTTTTATATATGGATAAAATGGACAAATACAAAGGTGTCTTTGAAGCCTCACAAGCTTGTATTAAATCCTGGCCTTTTTGTGGGGACACTGGAGGAAGGGATTGGAAGGCACAGCTAACAGTGAGAGAGACTTTCCAAAAAGTAAATGTCAATTTGTCAGAAAGGTGGAGGGGGTCCATTCATTGTAGTATTTTTGTACTGCCCTCAGGAAACACCCAGCTGTGTTAGCTGCCTGTAAGAGCACACAAAACTAGAGTACTTAATTTAGCGGTGATTTGTAATGCTTACATATCCCAGTCCAGAGCTGGGTCCTTTGTTAAAGCAGAAATAGGAGAAGTGTGGCCCTACAAATGTTCTTGTACTGCAGTTCCCAGGACTCCTCACCACTGGCTAAGTTGGTTAAGGCTTCTGGAGACTGCAGTCAACACAATCTTCGACCTTGCTTGAAAACACACTTGGCAAAGTTTGGGAAAGTTCCAACTTTGGACTATGGCTCCCAGAATTATCCAGTTAGTACAATTTGGAAAGTTACCTTTTCAAACTTTGCAAAAGTTTGCAAAGTTTGAAAACTCACTACCTCTGAGGATGCTTGCCATAGATGCAGGCGAAACGTCAGAAGAAAATGCCTCTAGAACATGGCCATATAGCCCGAAAAAACCTACAACAACCCAGTGATTCCGGCCATGAAAGCCTTCGACAATACGTTGCAAAAGTAAAGTGGTAAAATGGAAGTGAATGCAAGAAATGAGAAATCTTCTTACAGGAAATTAAAAGCATCTTTAAAGTGATTTTTTAAAAAAAGAAAGAAGTCAACATGAAGTTGCAAATATGTCTAACTCAACATCAATTTGTTTTCTATTTTTATTATCCTGTCGACCATCAATTAAAAAGGACTGTGGAATAAGTCAAAGTACAGGAAAGAAGATTCCACCTAAACATTAGGAAGAACTTCCTTACCATAAGAGCTATTCAGCAGTGGAACTCTCTGCCTCGGAGTGTGATAGAAGCTATTTATTTATTTATTTTAAACTTTTATATGCCTTTCTTCTCTAACCTCTGTAGAGGTACTCAGGATGGTTCACAGCTAGGATTCAATGCTAACAAATAAAACCATTTAAACATCATACATAACAATGGATAAAAATACAATAAAATAACATACATATAAAGTCTTCTTCTTCCTTTTTTGTGTAGTTAAGTAACATCATTTCTGATTTTTTCCAATTGATTTGTAAACCTGTTATTTTGCCAAATATCTTTAACTGTGACTTTATTCTATCCATATTTTTAATTGTCAATAATGTGTCGTCAGCAAATAAACTGATTTTTTGTTTTGTTGTTGTTCCTACCCCTTATAATTTTTCACCCTTTCTTGTTACATTAGCAAGTAATTCTATCACTGTGGCAAACAATATTGGTGACAATATTGTTCCCCTCATTATCTTTATTTCTCCTGTCACTCCATCGTTTATTGTTACTATCGCTGTGTTGTTTGAATAATATTGTTCTATCAATCCTTTCATTTTATTTCCCATTCCAAACTTACTCATAATTATTTTTAGTGCCCTCCATTCCGCGCAATCAAACGCCTTAAATATATCCAGGACCAAACTTTATGTATTACTCTCCCTATTAAATTTGGCATTTGCCTGCCTTTCACGAAACCACACTGATCATTCTTTATATATTTATACATACAATTATTCATTCTGTTGGCCATTATTGCTGATAATATTTTTGTGTCTTGATTTATTAGCGATATAGGTCTATATGAACCTGTATCTGTCAAGTCCTTATCTTGTTTCGGTATCAGTATTATCAGGGATTTCCTCCATGAATCCGGTATTTTCTCCCCACACAATATTCCATTATATACCTCCCCACGCAATATTCCATTATATACCTCCAACTCAATCCGCACTATGTTCAATACATTAATCAGTTACTGGTCTCCGCCACTATTCTGGGAATGCCTCATTCCACAGCCACGATTTCACCTGTTTCCTGAAGGTCAGGAGGGAGTTGGCAGATCTACCATATATTCTGGCATATAAGACAACTGGGCGTATAAGATGACCCCCAACTTTTCCAGTTAAAATATAGAGTTTGGGATATACTCACAGTATAAGACTACTCTTCTTCCAACGCACACCAAATAAAAATTTAACAAGCATCAGATTTGATTTCAATATGGTAATTTTCCTATTACTGTACCTCCTTCTCTGCCTCTCAGATCTCGCACATGCACACCTGCACCGCTTCACTGCAGTCTTCAGGAGCAAGATCTGAGAGGCAGAAGAGGAGGTATGGTAATAGGATACAAGGACAGGCCAGACAGGTAAAAGAGGTGTGTTTGTCTGGGCCCGGAGCCACTTTATCTTTTTCTTCCATACCCCAGGAACCCCGGAAACCTGCAGCTGGCTCCGCCCTTCACTTACACCTTACTGGTGAGGCGGGCCTTCACCTCATCATCGGGACTGCATTAAGTCCACAAATCCTGATGGATGGATTTTCTACCATACTTGTTCAGCGTCACCCTTAATGCTTGCATACAGTCACTGCATACGGCAGGGACACGGCCATTGCCATTTTTGAGCTCCCCGCACCATATGCAGCAACCACATATTCTCCAATCCAATTGGAAGTTTCAGCGCCCGTTCTATAAGACGACTCCCGTGTATAAGACGACTCCCGTGAATAAGACTACTCCCGTGTATAAGATTACTCCCGTGTATAAGACTACTCCTGTGTATAAGACTACTCCTATGTATAAGACTACTCCCGCATATAAAATGACCCCGCGAATAAGATGACTCCTGACTTCTGAGAAGATTTTCTTGGGTTAAAAAGTGGTCTTATACACCAGAATGTACAGGTAATTTCATTTGGAAGAGAGTTCCATAGTATCCTTCCTTGGTTACTTTTAAAGAGAGGTTGGATGTCTATCTCTCAGGGGTGCTTTTCCTGCATGGCAGGGAGTTGGACTAGATCTCTTCCAACTCTATTATCGTATAATTCTATTATTCTAAGTGAACAGGCCATATCAGAAACAGACATTTTAAAAAAATACGGAGTGAATTCAAAACACCCACCACCAGAAAATACCTGAATTCAAAAACAAAAGTCTACAACCTATTAAGACTTGGGAAAAAATGGTTAAAACACTATTGATGTGAGTTGCAAAATATTAATATTTGGTTTTTGCTTTTGTAGAAAGAAAGCTTTAAGAAAGGGATAGGAAATCATGGAGTTCATGGATTCAGCTGTACATGCCAATTTGTTACCTCCAAGTGTCCAAATACCAGGACAGGCTGGTGTCAGACATGCAACCACTCCTTCAAATATGCTTTGGTTTGCATTGACAGGGTCTCTTTTGCCATCAAATGCGGGGCCACACTCTCAGAATAAGTATGAATGAGCCATCTCTAAAATGTGGTATGGCTGCCTTTATTGAGATAAATGGACATTACTTGCAACTTCTCAGACTCTTCAAGCTTGGCTCAAAGAGGTAGGGTGTTTCCTGGCCATTTGCAAAACTGTGTGGGGCCAGGATTGGCAGGACTGCAGGTGGCTGTGAGCCGAGAGGTGAAGTGCCCTGGCAGATTGGCAAAGAAGTTCAGGACTGGAAAAGCAAGCAGACTTACAAGCTGAGACTAAATTGCATTCTTCAAAACTATATGAGATGAGGTCTGCATGGCAAAGAGGGAATTTGTGGCTAGGAAAGAGGAGGGGGACTTTTTCAGAGAGGCTTAAGAATAAGCCAGGCGACGACATTGTGCTCCATGTTTCCACCTGTGCTAGATGCCAAGGGCATGCAGCCCTGGCAGGGTTTGCATGCTCAGTTGCTCACCTGGGACCGTTGGGGCTTTAGTTTCAATTGAATGGGGGAACCGAGTGTTAAGAGCTAGGCTTCATGGGAAATGATGGGTTTAGCAGAGGGGCAAGACATGAAGGATGGAAAAAGTGGTTGTGCAGTGAGTTTATTGAAAATATATACTGACTGCCTTAGGAAAGGGGAGAGGAAAAAGTGGTAGAGAGATCTGTCATTATGGTTGATAAATCTCCATAGGTGTAGCCCTTTGGGAGCCACCTTTGAGAAAAATTATTAGTCTGGCTTGTCTTCAGTGCGCTCTGCTCCCATTGAATCTATAAGGACCTCATCACACTAGAGAATGAATCTACTTTAAATCTGGTTGTTACCTCCTACGGTTTGTAGTTTAGGGAGGAGCCTTTAACAGCCTCTCAGAATTCTACAGGGGGCAGAAACCAGATTTAAAGTGGATTCATTCTCTAATGGGACCGGGCGGTGGCACAGCTAGTTAGTAACCAGCTGTATTAAATCACTACATGAGTTCAAAGCCAGCTATGGGTCAGAGTAAGCTCCCAACCATTAATAGTCTAACTTGCTGTTGACCTATGCAGCCCGAAAGATAGCTGCATCTGTCAAGTAGGAAATTTAGGTACCGCTTTATGCGGGGAGGCAATTTAACTAATTTATGATGCCATAAAAACTTCCAGCAACGTGCAGAAGAATGAGGAAATATTCCATCAAAGAATCCAGTGTCACTAGTGGACAGTGAAGCAGCAGCTCCCCCTGTGCATGGAATTGAACATACTCTCATGAAGCCAGAAAAGCTGCAATGTAAAATTGCCTCTGTGTCAGTCTATATATTTTGTATGTCTAAATGGCATTGAATGTTTGCCATGTATATGTGCATTGTAATCCATCCTGAGTTCCCTGCAGGATGAGAAGAGCAGAATGTAAATACTGTAAATAAATAAATAAATAAATAAAATGATGAAGTTGTCAGATCAGTTTAGAAGACCTGAGTTATGAGGTCAAAACAATTCTAACAAACATGCATCGCAGCTTTGTATAGGCTTTGTGATTCTCAGGCTCTTGGCTCCACTAGTGGTAAACAAAGTGTAGTACCTCTTGTAGACCTTGTTCCTTGGACAGGTATAGATACATACACCCACATGCATACAGAGAGAGAGAGAGAGAGAGAGAGAGAAAGAGTGAGAGAGAGCATTCCCCCCACACCAACCTGTTCAGCCCACCAATGCCTCTTCCAACTTTACAGCAAAAAAAACTCTGGGTTTTCTGTAAAAAAATGCAAGGTAAAAAGAAATAATAATACTAATAGTAATGCTAATAGCAATAGTTATTATTATTATTATTATTATTATTATTAGTTTGTTGTTGCTCATTCATTCAGTTGTTTCCAACTCTTTGTGACCTCATGGACCAGCCCATGCCAGAGCTCCCTGTCGGCCATCACCACCCTCAGCCCCTTCAAGGTCAAGCCAGTCACTTCAAGGATGCCATTCATCCATCTTGCCCTTGGTTGGCCCCTCTTCCTTTTTCCTTCCATTTTCCCCAGCATCATTGTCTTCTCTAAGCTTTCCTGTCTCCTCATGATGTGGCCAAAGTACTTCAACTTTATTCATTATTATTATTATTATTATTATTATTATTATTATTATTATTATTATTTCTACCCCACCACCATCTCCCCGAAGGGACTCGGGATGGCTCACAAAATACAGTGATATGTTGCATATAAACAATACATACATCTAAAACTATGACCCTTATAAAATTACAATCACGCACATACATAATTACAATATTTTGAGCTGGATTGCACGGCAAGCAAAAACTCAAGAACATTGTGAATCCAGATGGCAATGACTACCAGGTGAGTCCGATCTTTTTTCATCAGTGTAGACAAGTCCATAGTCACACCCAGTCTTCCAAGGCTATCGTAGCAATGTATTCCAAGTCTACTAAAAAGTAGTCCCTGTTGCATTCAAGGGCATTTATTCTCATGCAGTGGTGCTGAAGTTGGAAGGCTGACCGGACTCTGCACCCGATTATTTCCATCAGTGCCTCGAGGCCGTTACTGGATGGCTGCGTGCCAGCAGGTTGAGGGTGAATCCCGCAAAGACGGAGAGCCTATGGCTGGGTCAACCGGGCAGTGGGGATATCCAGCTGCCTACCCTGGATGGCGAGGCGCTACGCCCGTCATCATTGGTAAAGAGTCTGGGAGTCCTTTTGGACCCTCTGCTGACGATGGAGGCCCAGGTCTCCGCTGTTAGCAGAACCGCCTTTTTTCATCTGCGGCAGGCTAGACGGCTGGCCCCCTCCCTGTCCAGGGACGACCTAGCTACAGTGATCCAGGGTACGGTCATCTCAAGACTGGACTACTGTAACACCCTCTACATTGGCCTTCCTCTGTCAGTGATCCGGAAGCTCAAGTTGGTACAAAACGCAGCTGCTCGGCTTCTTGCGGGATTCCGATGAGATGCCACATAACACCAATCTTACTACAGCTGCATTGGTTACCAATTGAGCACCGGATCACTTTCAAAGTGATGGTACTCACCTTTAAGGCCTTGCATGGTCTGGGGCCATGTACCTGAGGGACCGCCTCACCCCTACCAACCCCAGAGATCCCTCCGTTCTGAGGACCAAGATTTGTTGGAAATTCCCAACAAATCTTGCGTCTAACAGCAACCAGACGCAGAGCCTTTACAGCAGTGGCACCATCACTCTGGAATACTCTGCCACCTGAAGTCCATGCCTTGCAGGACTTATCAGCTTTCTGCACGGCATGTAAGACATATCTGTTTCGACAGGCCTTTGAGCTTTGATATTGCTGTTTTTAAATTGTTTTAAATTGTGTTAGATTTTAGCCTGTTCTTGTAAGCCACTCCGAGCCCCAGGGGAGTGGCGGCATATAAGTTTGAATAATAAATAAATAAATAAATAAATAAACTCAATGGCTTCATTGTCAGTAGAGCAGAGAATGTGCTTTGGGTTTTAGTCCAAACTTTAAAGAGCTACCCAAGGCGTTGAATCGTTTGGACCATCCCTTTGATGTTCAGACTAAGAACAAGAGTGGGTTTGGCACTTTGCTGACATGGAATCCCCCAATGGTCCCAGGCAAGTATGTCTATCAGGTATACTTAATGCAGCCAGAAACAATGTCTTATAGGCAGATTATTTTCGGAAACAGCTGCTGTAACTGTGTTGCATGAGGGACATAAATGCTTGGGATCTGTTGGCTCCTGATTTCAGTCTGCCGTGACTATGTCAGCTTTTATTAATTGTGCTGCATAAGCTTATGTGCTGCTAATGCATCTCCTCCCCTCAGTTTATGAGTCCCGATGAGATGCTGCGATTCTGCTTAGCTTGAGCTATTTGAAATGAACGAACATCCCCTCATTTTATCATTCCCATTCCGGCCCTTCTGTCTGTTTATCTTCCTCCTTGCCCATGCGCAGGCGGACTGAGTTTTCTTCATGTTGTGGCCAAAGTTGTCCTTTTCCAGCTGATCCTTTATGTTCATTTTTATTTTATGAACGTTTTCAAGACAGCCTGGAATCTGCATATCGGAGTGAGGCAAGCATTGATTTTACTGCAGGACGAGACTCTTTATTAGACTCTCAGCCATGATTCCATGCTAGATTATTTCACTATAGAAGACAGAACTTAACATTGTTCTATTCACATAAGTCTATTGAAATACAGTATTACCCTAATATCTGCAAGGGATACATTCCCAGACTTTGCGTGAACACGAAAAACCATGGATATTAGCTAACTCTGTGGAAATGAATGCCTTATGGCCCATTAATGCCATAGAGCCATACTGGAGGATCTAGAAAATGCCTACCCATGTTGGACATAAATAAATGAAACCACAGAAACCAAATCTCCAAATATGTGGGACATATTGTATGCCTAAAATGCCTTCAAGGCACCAGATCCTATCTGATCTTGGAAGCAAAGCAGGGTCAACCTTGGTTAATATCAGGATGGGAGACCACCATTGAATCCAAGTTGTGGTAGGCTATATTTCAGAGACAGGAACTGGTAAAGTCATATTCCCCTCTGTTCAAATTTAAATGTGTTGTCAAAGGCTTTCATGGCTGGAATCACTGGGTTGCCATGAATCTTCCGGGCTGTCTGGCCATGTTCCAGAAGCATCTTCTTCTGATGCTTCATCCACATCTATGGAAGGTATCCTCAGAGGTTTTTTGAAGTTTGTTGGAAACTAGGTAAGTGAGGTTTATATATCTGTTGAATGAGGAGAAAGAACTCTTGTCTCCTTGAAGCAAATATGAATGTTCCAGTTGGCCACCTTGATTAACGTGTAGCTTCAAAGCCTGGCTTGGTGCAGCCTGAGGGGAATCCTTTGTTGGAAGATGTTAGCTGGCCCTGATTGATTCTTCTCTGGAATTTCCCTGTTTACACAGAGAAGCTGTAAAAGGATTATTATCAAGATCCCACATGCTGCAAACCAATTATAAAAGATAGGGGATTATTTATTAACAAATCCCACAAGCTGACACCAAATTACAATGGCTCATTTGTGAACAAATCCCAACTGCTTGCCAACCACTTGTAATGGAATGTGGCTTAGGTAATTTAAAATCAAAAGCTGAAAAACCAAAACAATCTTCTGGCCAAAAAACTTTTCAAAAGAACACTGGCTACCACCACACTTAAAAGAAACTGTAAGCCCTTGGCTTGTCTTGAGGTATTTTTAGGCTAGAATGTGCTGGATTCGCACTCAGGCTTGGTATTCTGAGGTAACCCTAAAGAGATTCCCTTTGAAAATACACGCTGCCACCATTTATACTTTGATTTCTTCAATAAACTGCTTTAAAACTTCTCACACAGAGGCACACTGAGGCAGTGGTTGTGAACAAAGAACAATGTTGTTTATTTTAGAGAACTTGAACAATACAGGCTTTAAGCTTAGCGGATGCAATGTTGAATAAAGCGTATGGTTTCTTTAAACAGTTCAGCACTTAGTTGCAAATAACACCCCTCTCTCCCTCCAGAAACTACTGACAGGATTCCTCTCTGCTTAGTAATCCTAAATTCCACAGAGACAGTCCTTTCCTTTTGATCTGTCTCTCCACTCCCCTAGCTATTCTTCCCAATAGCTGTAATCTTCTCACTAACTAACTCTGTTGACAAACTGACCAACTTCAGGCTTTACTAACTCTTCTCTTCTTCACACCAAACTCTAACTCCTTCTTCTTTGACACACAGACCCAATCTGAGCTGTAAGGTTTTAAAACGCAAAGTCATTTTTTTCTTTTCTTTGCCCACTCTCTCCCAGCCAATCACAAACCCTCCTCATTTCCCTCCAAGCTGCTCCTAAGCACGCCCCCTCTAGGAAATGAGATTCTAAGATGGATGCCCCCAGGCACCTTTCTAAAATGGCTGCTGAACTTCCTGACCTACTTTTCTGAGCTTTTCCTAGCCTAACAGGTAGATAATTCATCACAGAACCCATTTAAATCCACAAGCATGTGGACAATTTCAACAGAAAATGAACAAAACCTGGCTACCAGTAAAAAAAAACCCCTCTAAAATCATAACAGTTAATAAAGAACAACACTCAAAAAATGGGAATTCTAGAGAAGAATTAATCAGGGCCACCAAACCCTTTCCAACAAAGGACTCCCCCAGGCAGCATCCAGCCAGGCTTTGAAGCTACAAGGCCATTAAATGCTAATCAATGTGGCCAGTTGCAACAATCACACCTGCCTCAAGCAGACAAGGGTCCTTTCTTCCACCCTGGACATTCCACAGATATATAAACCTCACTTGCCTAGTTTCCAACAGACCACTCAACCTCTGAGGATGCCTGCTATAGATGTAGGTGAAACGTCAGGAGAGAATGCTTCTGGAACATAGCCATACAGCCCAGAAAACTCACAGAAACCTAGATTTAGATGGTTTTTCTTTTATTCTTATTTTTATCAACGGGAAATATTTCGCATTTAAATATTTAATATTTAAATCTACAACAATCCAAATATTTAACACTTTGCATATGTATTGTCAAATAATATATTGCATATAGTGTAATATACCACAAAGTATATTATATGCAAATGTATTATTTGCATATAATATACTTTGCATATAACCACTTCCTCCATATGCATTACATTATAGTGCTTGGCCAAACTGGGCAAAGGACATTTAGCTCAATGGTTCACTCAAGGGTGTATGGGCCAGTTTTAAGTGACTCAATGATGATGTTTCTGATGGACGATCTGCTTGCCTGTTTGTCCAGATCTCCCTGGGATTTCAGTGGCAGTGCTCCCGCTATAGTAAATGGAGTAATAGTAAATGGCTCTAATATCCCTTGAATGCTTTTTGCTACATGTAAATCTCTGTAGAGGCCATCATGTAACCCAATTACAAAGAAGTTGACTTCTTTTGAGGGGAGAGGCTGAGAAACCAAGCTTCTCGAGGGAAGTGATTAAAACAAGGTGGAATCTCTGCCTATGCAAGTGAAAATATTTGGATTGGGATGGAGCAACCCACTAAATAGTAGGTTTAATTCTGTGAAGTCTAAACCATGCTGGCTTAGATAAGAATGGAATGCAAGCAGCCCCAGAGACCAGCCTACACAAATGTTATTGCCAGAGGTCAGTGAATTAATTCAGTGGTGTAGGACACATATAAAAAATGGGGCTGCCAGGCAACAGGCAACACCCGATGCAGCAGAGCCACAGTTGAGGGAAAGGAGGTGGACCCTGAAGACTTAAGCAGTCAATGAAACCCAAAAGCTTCTTTCCTGCTCTTGATGGAGCCTCCTTACTCCACAAATAAGTTTTTAATATATTGAAGGAGAACAGAAGGATTGGGCCCTTGCTCACTCCAAAGAAAGCTTCTATAGAGAAAAGCTTTCATGAACAACAACAAAAGTAACTCCCCACTTAATGGATTTTATCAAAAAAACTAGCTTGGGAACCCGGCAGTGCCAGATTGGTCCAGATTCATCACTGACTGGGCTCAATGCTCTCTGGATACTGGTGAACTACGACTCCCAGATTCTCAACGCAATCACCTCCAAACTTTGACAGTGTTTGCAGTTGGCCATGTTGGGTCTGTGTATCAACTTTGATCCAGATCCATCATCGGCTGATTTTAGTGTGCTCTGGATAAGGCTGAACTACAACGTCCAGATTCCCAGGGCAAACACCCTCAACTGCTGCCAGTATGCACAGTTGGCCATTATAGAATCATAGAATCAAAGAATCAAAGAATCAAAGAGTTGGAAGAGACCTCATGGGCCATCCAGTCCAACCCCCTGCCAAGAAGCAGGAATATTGCATTCAAATCACCCCTGACAGATGGCCATCCAGCCTCTGTTTAAAAGCTTCCAAAGAAGGAGCCTCCACCACACTCCGGGCAGAGAGTTCCACTGCTGAACGGCTCTCACAGTCAGGAAGTTCTTCCTCATGTTCAGAAGGAATCTCCTTTCTTGTAGTTTGAAGCCATTGTTCCGCGTCCTAGTCTCCAGGGAAGCAGAAAACAAGCTTGCTCCCTCCTCCTCCTCCCTGTGGCTTCCTCTCACATATTTATACATGGCTATCATATCTCCTCTCAGCCTTCTCTTCTTCAGGCTAAACATGCCCAGCTCCTTAAGCCGCTCCTCATAGGGCTTGTTCTCCAGACCCTTGATCATTTTAGTCGCCCTCCTCTGGACACTTTCCAGCTTGTCAATATCTCTCTTGAATTGTGGTGCCCAGAATTGGACACAATATTCCAGGTGTGGTCTAACCAAGCAGAATAGAGGGGTAGCATTACTTCCCTGGACCTAGACACTATGCTCCTATTGGTCTGTGTGCCAAGTGTAGTCCAGATCCATTGATGTCTGGGTTCAGTGCTCTCTGGATAATGGAGAACTACAACTCTCAGATTCCCAGGGCAATCATCCTGAAAGTCTGGCTGTGTTGAGTCTGGCCAAGTGTGGCCTAGATCCAAAGCAGAAACAAAACACTCCAACATTTGAAAAAGCCCCAGCATTGTAGCAGGTCTCCCTGGTCTGGCCTCTGTGTTGTACATTGCCTCAATAGAACTAGATCTCCCATCAATTCAAGCCACTCTTTGAACACAAACTATCCTTCCTAAAGGTGTGAAATCAACTTCCAAAACCACAAAGGCCTCTCTCTGCTATTTGTTTCCTTGCGTTGCCAGAAAAGACACTATTTTATTTATCGTGTCATCAGCAACCATACCATTGTGTTACAATTCTAACAGAACAAAACAAACACACAGATTAAAAAGAAAAGAAAAAACACACAAGAACAAAACAAACACACAGATTTTGCAAACTTGGTAGTTGGTTAAATGTCCTTTGACCAGTATCTGGCCACTTGGGGTGCCTCTGGTGTTGTCGCAAGAAGGTCCTCCGTTGTGCATGTGGCAGGGCTCAGGTTGCATTGCAGCAGGTGGTCTGTGGTTTGTTCTTCTCCGCACTCGCATGCCGAGGATTCCACTTTGTAGCCCCATTTCTTAAGATTGGCTCTGCATCTCGTGGTGCCAGAGCGCAGTCTGTTCAGCGCCTTCCAAGTCGCCCAGTCTTCTGTGTGCCCAGGGGGGAGTCTCTCATCTGGTATCACCCATGGATTGAGGTGCTGGGTTTGGGCCTGCCACTTTTGGACTCTCGCTTGCTGAGGTGTTCCAGCGAGTGTCTCTGTAGATCTAAGAAAACTATGTCTTGATTTAAGTCGTTGACGTGCTGGCTGATACCCAAACAGGGGATGAGCTGGAGATGTTTCTGTCTTGGTCCTTTCACTATTGGCTGCTACTTCCCGGCGGATGTCAGGGAATTCCAAATTTTTCCTTAAAATTCTTTTCCCAAATTTTCCAAATCACTTCATTAAAGCTTATTTCACACTTTAGGAAGACTATTTTGACTATATAGGATTTGTAGTGTCTTTTCTTTTCTTTCTTTCTAACAAATGTAAGAAAAAGACACTACAAATCCTATATAGTCAAAATAGTCTTCCTAAAGTGTGAAATAAGCTTTAATGAAGTGATTTGGAAAATTTGGGAAAAGAATTTTAAGGAAAAATTCGGAATTCAATTCTGAATCAAACCACCAGTACCCCCTACATCCGAAATGAATTTTGAACCATTTTTTTTATCAACCAAGCCTTATATATAGATTTGCAAATATCTATAAAATAATGCCCACATGAATGCTCCCTAAGTGCCTGCAAAAAGGAAATTGCAATTCTCAAACTTTATTCAGAATGTCTCAGATTCTGTTTCTCTCCCTGTAGTGCCATAAACATTTGTCTCTCCTCGTTTGTTGTATTTTCCCCCTTCTTTTTGGCAGCCAAATTCACCGTAGGGAGAAATCAGCTGAGAAGAATTCCTAGGAAGGCCTAGTCTCCAGCTGCCTCTTAAAGACACTTGATCGCTCCCTTGTTGTTTCGGGTCTTGTTAACTTATTTGAAAAGCCAAGTGACATCACAGATCTAGCCTGCAATATATTTTAACTGGCTCCCTAGCAGTGCTATGAGACCAAGTTATCTACTCATGACATAGAAGATAAATCCATGCTTCCAAAAATCTACAGCACCCCAGAGCATTTCCTTCAAGAGTTCTCCATTATCATTTGAAAGTTTGAAGATCATGCTGATGTCACTAAACAGCTTGACTGATACAGAAATATATTTAGGGATCGTGTTAGTTGTATAAGTGGTCGGAATCAGAAATTATTCCTATACTAGCTGTCCCCTGCCATGTGTTGCTGTGGCCCAGTCTGGTGATCTGGAAAATAAAGTAATGAGAAAGTGTTGGTTTTTAATATATGTAATTTTTTTATGCTTGTGGGCAAACAGTATTTGATCATGTTTTCTTGCCCTGGTAAAGGGAGTTGAACTGGATGGCCTTAAGTATTTTCTATTGGTCATAGGGGTTCTGTGTGAGAAGTTTGCCCCAATTCTATTGTTTGTCAGGTTCAGAATGCTCTTTGATTGTAGGATAACTATAAATCCCAGTAACTACAACTCCCAAATGTCAAGGTCTATTTCCCCCAAACTCCCTCTGTGTTCCTAGTTGGGCATATGGAATATTCATGCCAAGTTTGGTGCAGATACAGCATTGTTTGAGTCCACAGTGCTCTCTGGATGTAGGTGAACTACACCTTCCAAACTCAATGTCAATGCCCACCAAACCCTTCTAGTATTTTCTGTTGGTCGTGGGAGTCCTGTGCGCTACGTTTGGTTCAATTACATCATTGGTGGAGTTCAGAATGCTCTTTGATTGTAGGTGAACTATAAATCCCAGCAACTACAACTCCCAAATGACAAAATCAATTTTTTGAGTGATGGTCATTCCTTGGGTTAGTTAGGTGTTGTGTGTCCAAATTTGGTGTCAATTCGTCCAGTGGTTTTTGAGTTATGTTAATCCACAAACGAACATTACTTTTTTATTTATATAGATTATTATTGAGGGCCCAAGTTTGCCCTTGCCTGTGATAAACCCTTAACTTCAAGTCCCAGGCTTCTATGGCATGGATCTGTGCGCTTGTCTATATGCATATTTGTGTGTATATATGTGTGTATGTATGTGCATGTGTATATGTATATGTGTGTATGTATATGTATGTGTGTGTATATGTGTATATTTGTGTGTGTTTGTGCATATATATATGTGTGTGTGTATGAATGTGTGCATGTGTATATGTATATATGTGAGTATGTATATGTATGTGTGTGTATGTGTATATTTGTGTGTGTTTGTGTGTGTGTGTGTGTGTGTGTGTGTGTGTGTGTGTGTGTTTAGGGGTGATTGACACTCATTGGAATGTTAGGTGTATCATGTCCAAATTTCTTGTCAATTTGTCTAGTGGTTTTTGAATTATGTGAATCCCACAAATGAACATTAAATTTTTATTTATATAGACTAGCCATCCCCTGCCACGAGTTGTTGTGGCCCACTCTGGTTGTCATGGGGGTTCTGTGTGGAAGGTTTGGCCCAATTCTATTATTGGTGGGATTCAGAATGCTCTGTGATTGTAGGTGAACTACAAATCCCAGCAACTACAACTCCCAAATGTCAAGATTCTATTTCCCCAAACTCCACCAGTGTTCACATTTGGGCATATTGAGTATTCATGTAGAGTTTGGTCCAGATCCATCATTGTTTGAGTCCACAGTGCTCTCTGGATGTAGGTGAACTACAACTCCAAAACCAAAGGACACTGCCCACCAAACCCTTCCAGTATTTTCTGTTGGTCATGGGAGAACTGTGTGCCAAGTTTGGTTCAATTCCATCGTTGGTGGGGTTCAGAATGCTCTTGGATTGTAGGTGAACTATAAATCCCAGCAACTACAACTCCCAAATGACAAAATCAATTTTTTTTTAGTGAAGGACATACATTGGGTTGTTAGGTGTCTTGTGTCCAAATTTGGTGTCAATTCGTCCAGTGGTTTTTGAGTTCTGTTAATCCCACAAACAAACATTACATTTTTATTTATATAGATATGTGTTTTTAATTATTATGGATTGGATGTCAGTATTTAGAATATCCATTCACAACAATCTGCTCCTCGTACCACTTACCAGGGTTCATTTTGATCTCCAGGGAAAGATTGGGGCAGTTGGCTATTGAGGAGATATCCAAGGTGCTGAATGTATTTTCAGGCTATGTTTCAATGACTCAGTTAATGCCCTTAAAGTTTGGACTACGACCCTCTCAAATAGATTCACCATCTCACTGCCATTAATGTCAACAGTCACCACTGCTGGGAAGTCCAGATGATGTTGCATAGTTGAGCAACCCATTGCAACTCTCACAATATCAATAGCATTCAGGCATTCCATTCTGGGTCATTCAACGATGAAAAATGGAGTGATACAAATGCTTGTGCAGACTGGATTTTACCTCTTTTAATAATCTACTTTTCTTCTTGGGATGGGGGTCAAAGATCCCCTTTCATTTATACAACTAACAGGCCAGCTTCTGCTTTCTATCATGTATGACTGGGAGGACTTTTTTGGGCCTTTTTTAAAGTGTAGACTCATCATGCCCCTCTGACAATATTTCATGAGCTAGCTGTGTTAATTTTGGACGGCTTGTCCTGAGTCACTTCAGATTCTGAATTGGCACATTCTTGTTATGCCAGCTGCCTTAAGTCAACACACCTGTATGCAGGATGGGGCTGGGGGCCGTGGAGGCAACTGGGCAAGCGTCCTAATTATTACAGGGGTGACACAAGAGTTCTGGCATGACCTCATGGGTTTACTTTAGCTGGATGATCCATCGCAAAGGAAGGTGCTTGTTTTTGCAGCTGTCAGAAACTCCATCCAGGAGGCAAAGCATACCTGTGTCATACCTATCCAGGCTCAAAGGACCAACACCTGTGGGGAGAAAAGAGTGCCATAGGGAGGGATGCTCATTTAGTCAAGGCCAAACCTTTTTGTGTCAGGAGCAACTTGAGAAACTGCAAGTCACTTCTGGTGTAAGAGGATTGACCATCTGCAAGAATGTTGCCAAAGGGATGCCTGGAGATTTGATGTTCTACCATGTTTGTAGAAGCAGAATTCAAAATTATCTTAACAGATTAGAGAGATGGGCCAAAACTAACAAAATGAAGTTCAACAGTGACAAATGCAAGATACTCCACTTTGGCAGGAAAAACGAAATGCAAAGATACAGAATGGGGGACAATGCCTGGCTCGAGAGCAGTACGTGTGAAAAAGATCTTGGTGTCCTCGTGGACAACAAGTTAAGCATGAGCCAACAATGTGATGAAACGGCAAAAAAAAAAAAAAAAGCCAATGGGATTTTGGCCTGCATCAATAGCATAGTGTCTAGATCTAGGGAAGTAATGCTACCCCTCTATTCTGCTTTGGCTAGACCACACCTGGAATATTGTGTCCAATTCTGGGCACCACAATTGAAGAGAGATATTGACAAGCTGGAATGTGTCCAGAGGAGGGCGACTAAAATGATAAAGGGTCTGGAGAACAAGCCCTATGAGGAGCGGCTTAAAGCTGGGCATGTTTAGCCTGAAGAAGAGAAGGCTGAGAGGAGACATGATAGCCATATAATGTATGTGAGAGGAAACCACAGGGAGGAGGGAGCAAGCTTGTTTTCTGCTTCCTTGGAGACTAGTGAGAGCCGTTCAGCAGTGGAACTCTCTGCCCCGGAGTGTGGTGGAGGTTCCTTCTTTGGAAGCTTTTAAACAGAGGCTGGATGGCCATCTGTCAGGGGTGATTTGAATGCAATATTCCTGCTTCTTGGCAGGGGGTTGGACTGGATGGTCCATGAGGTCTCTTCCAACTCTATGATTCTATGACTCCTCTGAAACCCCCATGCGACCCCCCACCCCAGGGTCCTGACACTCAAGTTGAGAAACGCTGATCTACAATGTAGATGCTGCCCTAATTAGAGGTCAGGGAAAAATGTTGGAAGGTCACATGGCCAAGGCCAAAGGACATGGATGAGTTGCTTCTTTGGGATTGAAGTGCTGCTTGGATTTACCTCCAAACAGACAGATAGAGAGACAGACAGATTTAGCCTTCCTGAAATGTGTGTATAATCAGACAACTAGGAAGGTGTCTTTATTTTCCCACTCAAATTCTTCAAAGGTCCAACAGGTTCTCTGTAAGGAATAGATGAAGGAGAACGCTGAGAGGAGACATGATAGCCATGAATAAGTATGGGAGAAGAAGTCATAGGGAGGAGGGAGCAAGCTTGTTTTCTGCTGCCCTGGAGACTAGGATGTAGAACAATGGCTTCAAACTACAAGAAAGGAGATTCCATCTGAACATTAGGAAGAACTTTCTGACTGTGAGAGCTGTTCAGCAGTGGAACTCTCTGCCCTGGAGTGTGGTGGATGCTCCTTCTTTGGAGGATTTTAAACAGAGGCTGGATGGCCATCTGTTGGTGGTGCTTTGAATGCAATTTTTCCTACTTCTTGGCAGGTGGTTGGACTGGTTCACCCATGAGGTCTCTTCCAGCTTCTATGATTCTCTCATTTATTATTATTTATTTACTTTACTTGTATACCGCTCTTCTCAGCCATTTGGCGACTCAGAGCGGTTAACAACCAGTATCAGCAATACAGTACAAAATCATAATCATTTAAAACAGTAATATCAATCAATTAACATCAACATCAATACAGCAGTACAGAAAACAACAATCCATCACGTCTCATCAATAGAATCAGCATCCGATCTCGTTGTCCATTAATCCATATTCCAGTAATCAATCAATTGTACTGCTTAGTTGAAAGCCTGATCGAAGAGCCAGGTCTTCACTCTCTTCCTGAATGCCAATAAGGAGGGGGCCGATCTAATGTCTGTGGGAAGGGCGTTCCACAGCCGGGGGGCCACTACTGAGAAGGCCCTGTCTCTCGTCCCCGCCAGGCGTGCTTGTGAAGCCGGCGGGACCGAGAGCAGGGCCTCCCCAGACGATCTTAATGTCCTAACTGGTTCATAGGAGGAGATGCGTTCGGACAGATAGGTCGGGCCAGAACCGTTTAGGGCTTTAAAGGCTAAAGCCAGCACTTTGAATTGTGCCCGGTAGCAAATTGGCAGCCAGTGGAGCTGGCGCAACAGAGGAGTTGTATGCTCCCTGAGTGCCGCTCCTGTTAGCATCCTGGCTGCCGATCGTTGGACCATTTGAAGCTTCCGAGCAGTCTTCAGAGGCAACCCCACGTAGAGAGCGTTGCAGTAGTCTATACGGGATGTAACCAGAGCGTGGACTACCGTGGCCAAGTCAGACTCTCATGTCCCCGCATTGGGAACTGGAACTGACAGAGGGAGCTCAACCCGTGTATTGACATTCTGCAACAGTTTTTTCTTTGTATGTGTGTGTGTGTTTTGCATTTGGGAGTGTTTGGATTTGCCCACTGGAAAGCAAACCCCATTGGATCTAAGCCAAATGGCTTTCATTTAAGCAGACATTGGGGGAATCAATAAAATAGCTCCAGAGCAAGGCTTTTGGGAAGTACAACCGGAGTGTATTTCAGAATAAGGAAGAGGACTCATGAAACCTGGCTCTTCAGCATCAATTCCGACCACATTCCCTCATTGCATCTGCACTTATAATAGCTGGGATAAACATTACAAGGGTAATCAATCTTTATGCTTCAGGGAATAACTTGGTCATCAACTGAGGTCAGGGAGAATTTCCCTTTCTCTCCCTGACCTTGGCTGAATATTCCAGCTTGCCAAAAGTATGATACTTCCCTCTCCAGTACAAGACCCTGGATAGTTTGAGGGAGGCGGGGAAAAGGTAATTACAGGAATTAAAATTAGAGCTCAGTGTGAGTCTCCCCTGCCACACAAATGTTGAGCCCAAATATATTTCCCTTTGACAATTACAAAGTTATGAATCCAGTCGCTTTTAGAAACAAGATGTCAGAAGAGTTGGCGTTTGAGGACTTGACTTCATTTTGTTTGCTTTCTTTACTCAGACGACATATTACAGCTGCCACAGGGCTACCAATGAAAGTCAAAAATGTTCCTCCTCTTCTTCCCATCCCCTCCTTTTTTACCCACCCAGGTTAATATAAAGATGAGAAACACATAGTGGGATGTCAGGATTATTTTAAATATATGTGCTATTGTGGTTTTTAATGCTTATATTGTCTTGTTATTTTTATGTTTATGCTGTTTTCTTTGTATGTATTGATTATGTTACTTGGAAACCAATCTGAGTCTCCTTGGGGAGATAGAGCGGTATATAAATAAAGTTTTGTTGTTTTTGTGTTATTAGTACTGGGTCTATAGTTTACTTCAGTGTTTCTCAACCTGGGGGTCGGGACCCCTGGGGGAGTCATGAGGGGGCTGTCCAAAGGGTCACCAAAGACCATCACAAAACACAGTATTTTCTGTTGTTCATGGGGGTTCTGTGTGGGAAGTTTGGCCCAATTTTATCATTGGTGGGGTTCAGAATGCTCTTTGATTGTAGGTGAACTATAAATCCCAGCAACTACAACTCCCAAATGTCAAGGCCTATTTTCCCCAAACTCCACCAGTGTTCACATTTGGGCATATTGAGTATCATGCCAAGTTTGGTCCAGATCCATTGTTGTTTGAGTCCACAGTGCTCTCTGGATGTAGGTGAACTACAACTCCAAAACTCAAGATCAATGCCCACCAAACCTTCCAGTATTTTCTGTTGGTCATGGAAGTTCTGTGTGCCAAGTTTGGTTCAATTCCATTGTTGGTGAAGTTCAGAATGCTCTTTGACTATAGATGAACTATAAATCCCAGCAACTACAACTCCTAAATGACAAAATCAACCCCACTAGTATTCAAATTTGGGCATATTTGATATTTGTGCCAAATTTGGTCCAATGAATGAAAATACATCCTGCATATCAGTTATTTTCATTATTTCATAACAGTAGCAAAATTACAGTTATGAAGTAGAAACCAAAATAATTCATGGTTGGGGGTCACCACAACATGAGGAACTGTATTAAGGGGTCACGGCATTCTGAAGGTCGAGAACTACTTGTCTTCTTGATGTTATCAACAGGAGTTTGGGATAATTATTACAATTTGTATTGTCGAAGGCTTTTATGGCCGGAATCACTGGGTTGTTGTAGGTTTTTTCGAGCTATATGAAATCACAACCTCTGAGGATGCTTGCCATAGATGTAGGCGAAACGTCAGGAGAGAATGCCTCTAGAACATGGCCATATAGCCCGAAAGAACCTACAACAACCCACTATTACAATTTGGATTTTGTACAACAATCTACAAAGCAGTGCAGTACTAACAGATAATATGCCATGTTTCAAGCAATGCCTTTTTTTTTTTGTATGCTATCAGTATCAATTTCCTTCTGGTGTTTTGTCAGTTCATTTGGAATTGCTCTGACATCACCTATCACTACTGGAACCATAATTGTTTTCCTTTCCCTGCTCTGAGGCGAATTAAAAAATCCAGTTGTATTCATGGATTCCTATGGTAATTCAGTGACACAGGTTTTGGATATTTTTTTACAGAATGAATACTAATGGTGGGTCTCAAATAGAGTAAATCAGGCATGGGCAAACTTGGACGCTCCAGGTATTTTGGGCTTCAAATCCAACAATTCCTAACAGCCGGTAGGAGGGTCCAAGTTTGCCCATGCCTGGAATAGATACAATGAATACATGAAGTTTGCATAAGTGTTGATTCACTAATCAACAATTGACTTAATCTTTCTGCTGTTGTTGGATTCAGGATTCAGACTTATAGGTAGGACAGAATAAGCAAATATGTCAAAAACAAGAAGAATATGTTGTCCATTTTGACTGGTAGCACCTCACCATGAGTTCAGACAGGAATCTTTCTGCAGAAAATCCTGAGAGTTCCTTGGTTGCCTCCTATCCAAATATTATCTAGGCCTGACTCCACTTATCTTCTAATGCCAGACATGGTTGGTATGTTTAGGATGCTGTCATAGGATTCAGTGCAAGGTGTTTTATGACTCCCAGTCCCTCCTAAAGATATTTCTTTTCCAGAGGCCCTCCTTACTTACTTACTTACTTACTTACTTACTTACTTAGGTTATTCCCTGTAGCCTGAGGATGATGGTCTTCCAAGTGTAGTGTCTTGGCAGTGGATCCGTAGGTGGTTGTGGTGCCCTATTCTTGATCCACATGTTCTCCCACAGTGAGGACATCGGTTTCCAGACGGAAGGCGGTCCCAGTCAGGGTTGGCTTGACGTGCCTTCCTCTTGGCACGTTTCTCCCTTTCACCCTCCATTCGTGCCTCTTCGAATTCTGCAGCACTGCTGGTCACAGCTGACCTCCAGTTAGAGCGCTCAAGGGCCAGGGCTTCCCAGTTCTCTGTGTCTATGCCACAGTTTTTAAGGTGGGTTTTAAGACCATCTTTAAACCTATTTTCCTGTCCACCAACATTACGTTTCCCATTCTTGAGTTGGGAGTATAGTAACTGCTTTGGGAGATGGCGATCGGGCTTTTGGACAATGTGACCAGTCCAGTCAAGTTGATTTTTTTTGTCATGTCAGGAGCAACTTGAGAAACTGCAAGTCGCTTCTGGTGTGAGAGAATTGGCCATCTGCAAGGACGTTGCCCAGGGGACGCCCGGATGTTTTAATGTTTTATCATCCTTGTGGGAGGCTTCTCTCATGTCCCCACATGAGGAGCTGGAGCTGATAGAGGGAGCTCATTCACGCTCTCTCTGGATTCGAACCTGTGACCTGTCAGTCTTCAGTCCTGCCGGCACAGGGGTTTAACCCACTGCACCACCGGAGGCTCCTGTTGAGGCCGAGTTGATGCCGTAGGAGCCTTGCTTCAATGCTTGTAGTCTTTGCTTCTTCCAGCATGCTGACATTTGTCCTCCTGTCTTCCCAAGAAATTTGCAGGAGGTTTTGGAGGCAATGCTGATGGAATCATTCTAAGTGTTGAGTGTGACATCTGTAGACAGTCCACGTTCCGCAGGCATATAACAAGGTGGAATGAGGTTCCTTGGCATCTGAAAGTGGCCAACCCAGGTCTAGTAGAAGGGATAATGGGCATCTGACTGGATTCCAAAATTAAGTGAACCTAGATTTGTTCAGGTGGTATATTCTCAGTTTCTATTCAGTTGTAGTTTCTACAAAGTGTTGGTTTCCAGAGGATAAACCGAAGTTGCTGCAGTGTGATTTTAGCCACAACGGTGATGAAAGGGGAGTGCTCTTGACTGTCAATACCTTCTTGTTATATTTCTCTGCCTGTTCTCCTTTCTCTAAATTCCACTAAAGTTTCCAAGCAGTCACAGTCATTTGATTTTTTCCAGAACTCAAGCTATACATCATGGCTTGGCTTCCACGTTGTATCATTATTTTTAATCGAGAATGGCATGCCAGGCATATTCTTTGATTTAAGAAAGCTATTTTGCAATGAATGGCAATTACAGAATTACTGTCGGCTTATACCAGCATGAAATTTGGTGGCCGAGGAGGAAAGCAAGGGTAGACCTGAAAAACCAAACAAGGCTAGGAAATGTGTGATTTTTATTGCTGGCAAAATGAGTTCAATTGCTGGTCTGCAAAGCCAGGTGCTCTCATTACTCCCCAATATAGTCAGCCAAAGAAATCCTGCCATTACTTTCTGTCTTTTCACTAAACTGCATTAGTAATGGCACAGCTAGAGTGACTACTATACTTTCTGCTCCTAGGATGTGTCTCTCTTTCACTTACCCAGGATTAACAAAATATGTCCTCTTCAGGCATTTTAAGGTACCCTTGGTGGCACAGTGATTTAAACCACTGAGCTGCTGAACTTGCTGACCAAAAGGTTGCAGGTTCGAATCTGGGGAGCGGCGTGAGCTCCCACTGTTAGCCCCAGCTTCTGCCAACCTAGCAGTTCAAAAACAAGCAAATATGAGTATATCAATAGGTACTGCTCCCGTGCAAACGTAAGGGCACTCCATGCAGTCATGCTGTCCACATGACTTTGGAGGTATCTGTGACAGTGCGAGTGGTGCCACCTATATGTAGAACTGTAAGTTGCAGGATTTGAACTGTTGTATCATGCCTGATTTTGCCTTTTTACCCTGTAAATGTATAGTTGGATTGATTGGTTATTTATAGCTGTCAATCAATGTTGTTTGCACCAGTTGAATTGCTCCTCCTGCTCAATTGTTTGACCCCACCTCTTCCTAGAGATCAGGACAGTGTTTCCTTTTCCATTCTACCATCAAACTTTCTATCAGATGGACGTGAGAAAGAGACTTGGCTCTAAAGCCCTTGATTAAGTTACCTCTCAGCACCAATTCTGAGGTTCTTACCCTTGAGACTTATGCTTCATGTTCAGATCAACCTGGACGACGTTGAGAAGTCTCAAGCTCCTTCAAACCAGTTCTTTGGCACCAGAGGAAGGCTTTGTGCCTTCAAAATATAGGCCATTGGAATTGGGGTTGTGATTATTCCGATATTCACAGCCATTGAGAAAGAGGGACCTGGAAAAGCTTCTCAGCTGCAAAACTCCTTGG